>CAMZMU010000033.1:49424484-49511450 GCA_947311845.1 Poa pratensis | reverse complement strand
TCGTAGTCGAGAACGGGCAAGATCGACCCTTGTCGTCGTCGTTCGCGATCTGGACGGTCTCGGTAGATGGGGACGGGTGCAGGTGCGTTTGCAAACCGCGGTGTCGACGGCGGCTTCGTCAAGCGGGTCGACGGGAGGAAGTACCATCGTAGTTGTTGGCGACTCCTTCCTCATCCGAGCCGCAGAAGCCGACGTAGGCGGTGACAGCGGTCCCGAACGGGATAGCCATCGCGCGAGTGATCGGGGCGTAGTTGGGCCTGCCCCAAGTGTGTGGATCGGTGACGTAGCCGATCCCTCCGTGCTCGAAGTAGCTGCCTGACGATGTCACCGCGACCCGACATGGCTTGAGGGCTGAAGTAGACGCCAGTGCCGGGTTCAGGACTCTCCATGAAGTAAATTCCAGCGATCGGTGGCCACAAGGTGGGCGCCAACTGTCGTGGGTAATCACGGCAGATGCCATACGGGGTGGCTTAACTCGGGTGTGAGCCAGGCGACGTAGGATTCACAGAAAGGTTGCACACGCAGAGTTTACCTAGGTTCGGCCCCTCTGTATGAGGTAAAGACCTACTCCTGCTTGTATGTATTTGGATCTGAATGGGGTGTACAATGGTGTGCGCACCAGAGCTTGCGGGTGCTCTGGAGGCTGTGGAATGAGATGAGTCACCTCTAGGGTTGCTCCTTGCCGGCTTTATATAGGGAGCCGGCTAGGGTTTACAGGAAATGACGGGTTCCGCTGGCGGCGCTAGCTATCCTGCCTACGAGTGCGGCTTCGTGGAGCGCACTCTTCGGGATACACAATCGCAGACTGATTCGGAGATATCTGCTGCCGCCTCCCCAAGCCGTCATACCGGGATCCTCGGGGACCCGGTATCCTAGAAGATGTACACCGGGTGGGCTTTGGGCCACCCAGCCTTGAAGGCCGACTCGGGGTCCTGGGCCTACCCGGTTGGGCATCCCCCCCATCACCGGTGGCGAGGTTCTCCGCTCCTGGCATTGATCCAACACGGAACGTGACGCTTTTGACCGCTGGCCCCACGGTGGGCGCCAACTGTCGTGGGGTAATCTCGGCAGATGTCATTGTGATGACTTCGTGGACGTGGGGTTGTGTGAGTCGAGCGTCTCTGAGCTTAAGATCACAGGGCATGAGGAAGACAATGTTTACCCAGGTTCAGCCCCTCAATGTGAGGTAAAGACCTACTTCCTGCCTATCCTGGATTGGAATTGATATGAATATGGTGTTACAAGGGTTGGCGATCGAGGCATCGAGTCGCCGGCGATCGAGGTATCGAGTCGCCGTAAGTTCTTGGGTTTAGGGCTTGGATTCCATCCCTTCTACGTCCTGCGAGTCCTCCTTATATGCACGGAGGTTCGCTAGGTTACAAGGAAAGTTTATTCCCTTAGGAAAGTGTCGACCGGAGTCCTTCTAGGAGACTACATATCTTCGTGTCCAAGTCAAGTTATCTCTAGTCTTCTAGATCTTTCTTGCGACGTCCTTGGTGCTGGCCCATTCTTAGTACAAGCCCGTTAACGGTGCGGTCGCGGCCCCATGATGAGTCTCACTTCTCTTGATGAGTCGCGGGTTAAGTATTCCCCCGACACATGGCCTTGGAGGCGATTGCCCTGGATGAGGCGTGGTGGCCGCATTCGTCCTTGTGGATGTCCTCTAGCAGGCGGCGCCCTTCTGACGGCTCGACGCAGCGCTGGAATATGCCGGTTGTGCTGCGCTTGTAGAGTTCGTTGTTGATGATGGTGTAGGACTTGGAGCGACGTAGGATTTGTCGTGCGAGCACCTCCTCCTCTGGAAGCGTGTCGTGGGCGAGGTAGTCTAGGAAAAGCTGCGCCCAGGAGCTATCTCGTGGATGGCGAAGACGCCGGCTAGCGCCAGCTGGGCGGCCTTTGGGTCCGGCTTTGAAGTCCCCGGGTGTGGCGGTGTAGCCCCCGGGTTTCCTTCTGTCTTGTCGATGAGCTCGGGGATGGGTACGGCTGGGGCTTCGTAGCCGGGTGTGGCGACAGCCCCCGGGTGTCTTTGCTCAGCCGGGGGGCTCTCAGTCCCCGGGTGTGGAGACCCATTCGGCGGGTTTGGATTTGCCGGGATGACGATGGACTCCGAGTCCGGCGATGGCGTGATAGACGGCTTGTATACGTGCTCGAGGGAGACACCGGGTGGGATGGCTCGCCGGGTGGACCCGAGCTTGGCTAGCATATCGGCTGTCTCGTTGTTTGCTCGCGGCACGTGGTGGAATTCACATCCCTCGAAGCAGGCGCAGAGTTGCTGCACGAAGAAACGGTAGGCGGCCATGTTTGCGTCCTTGGCGTCCCAGGTGCCGGATACTTGCTGGACGACGAGGTCAGAGTCGCCGAAGCAGAGGATGCGCTGGATTTTCATTTCCTTGGCCAGTCTGAGGCCGTGTACGAGTGCCTCATACTCGGCGACGTTGTTGGGGCTTTGAAGTGGATCTGCACGGCGTATTCCAGCCGGTTGCCCTTTAAGGCGGTGAGGACGAGCTGCCGCTGCGAAGAAACAGCGGCACCCTTGGCTTTCTCCCCGGCTGCGAAGAAACAACCGAAGGATCAGCCGGATGATTGACTTTGAGGTGGTCGACTGGAAATCACAGTACCATGCTATACTTGGCCGCCCGACGTTCGCCCGGTTCATGGCAGTTCCGCACTACGCCTACCTCATGCTTAAGATGCCAGGACCAAAGGGAATCATAACCGTGCGCGGCGACTTCCAGCGCTCGGACAACTGCGACCGCGATTCAGCAAGATCTCGAGTCCTTCGGCATGCAGCAGCAGCTTGAAGAGCTGTCGTTCAACAACGACAAGACCCTCTTCCCCGCAAGCAAGAAACCGGCACCCGACGCCGCCTTCAGCACAACCAACGACACGAGAGCACACCAAGTCCATCCGACTGACGCCTCCAAGACGGTCCTCGTCTCGTCAAGCTTGTCTCCCGCATAGGAAAGCGCGCTCGTCGAGTTCCTACGTGAGAACTGGGAAATCTTCGCCTGGCAGCCATCAGATATGCCAGGCGTACCCAGGGAACTTGCCGAGCACTCTCTTCAAATATATCCCGACGCCAGACCTGTCAAGCAATCCATGCGCCGCTTCTCCGAGCCGAAGCGAGTCGCCATAGGGCAAGAGATCGACAGGTTACTCCACGCCAAGTTCATCCGAGAAATCAAGAAGTCAGACTGGGTCGCCAATCCAGTACTGGTCGAAAAGAAGAACACGAAGATCCTCCGCATGTGTCGACTTCACCTCCGTCAACAAGTGTTGCCCGAAAGATCACTTTCCGCTTCCGCGCATCGACCAGATCGTCGACTCGACTGCAGGCTGTGCACGCCTATCCTTCCTGGATGCCTACTCAGGCTACAACCAGATCAGATGAAAGTCGAGGACGAAGAAAACAGCCTTCATCACACCCCATGGTGTCTACTGCTACACAACCATGCCCTTCGGGCTCAAGAACGCTGGTGCCACGTACCAGCGCATGATGCAGTCCTGCCTCAAGGACCAGATCGGACGCAACGTCCAAGTCTATGTCGACGACATCGTCATCAAGACCAAGCAAGAGGACACGCTCCTCGACGACCTACGCGAAACATTCGCCGCTCTCAACCTGTACAAGATCAAGCTCAACCCAACAAAGTGCGTCTTTGGCGTACCAGCTGGGCAACTACTCGGGTACCTCGTATCCGCACGAGGCATTGAGGCAAATCCTGAAAAGATAGAAGCAATCCTCACAATGCCAGCCCCGACCAAGCTTCGGAAGTTCAGCGCCTAGCCGGCCGAGTCGCAGCGCTCAGCCGGTTCATTAGTAAGTTGGGTGAAAAGGCACTTCCTTTCTACCAACTGATGAAGAAGTCCGACAAATTCGAGTGGACGCCAGAAGCTCAAGCAGCCTTCGCACATCTCAAGCAAGTCTGGCGACTCCGCCGGTGCTCGTCGCACCACACGAGAAAGAACCTCTATACCTCTACGTCTCAGCGACCAACAGGGTGGTCAGCACCGTCCTCGTCGAGCGTGAAGAGGAAGGCCACGCCCACCGCGTGCAACGGCCCATATATTACCTCAGCGAGGTCTATCCATATCCAAGCAGCGGTACCCGCATTATCAGAAGCTAGCCTACGCGTCTTCATGAGCTCACGCAAGGTCCACTACTTCGCCGAGCACCCGATCACGGTGGTCAGTGCTTCGGGCATATCAGACATCCTCACCAACCCCGACGCGACGGGACGAGTCGCCAAGTGGGTCGTCGAGCTAGGCCCGTGGGACCTGAAGTACACGCATCCCAAAGCAATCAAGGCACAAGTAGTCCCGGACTTCACAACCGAGTGGATAGAAGCTCAGCTGCCAGATATACCCGACCTGTCCAACGCATGGACCATGTACTTCGACGGCTCCAAGAAATTCGAGGGTGCAGGAGCAGGTATCGTCTTAACATCACCAAAGGGCGACAAGCTGCGCTATGTGCTGCAGATGGATTTCCCCAAGCCTTCAAACAACGAGGCAGAGTACGAAGCCCTAATCCACGGCATGCGGATGGCCAAGAACTGTGGCGCCACTCGCCTCATGATCTACGGGGACTCGAACCTCGTCGTGCAGCAAACCATGAAGGAGTGCGATGCTACTGCAGAGAACATGATCGCCTATCGGGACCTCTACAACATCTTGGAGGGAGCTTCGACGGCTGCGAGCTGCGGCACATGGGCCGCAGAGTAACGAAGAGGCCGACATGCTAGCCAATCTTGGCTCGACTAAAGCCCAGTCCCACCTGGAGTCTTCGTCGAGTGCATCAAACATCGGTCTATCAAGATAAAGCAGCCAACAACACCTTCTACACCAACAACGGGCGCTCAGGACCCGCCAGCAAGAACCCCGAGGTACCTGCGCGGAAGATCATCACATCGAAGTCCTGCTCGTGCCAACTTGGACGAACCCTTTCCTTGCATACATGTGCGTCAAGAGCTGCCGGCGGACACAACAGAAGCAAGACGCATCACGCGCCGCTCCAAGGCCTTCACAATCATCAACGGAGAGCTGTACAAACGCAGCATATCTGGGATCCTGCAGCGATGCATCGACTCAGAGGACGGCAAAGCAATACTACTCGACATCCATGCGGGTACCTGCGGACATCACGCCAGCAGCCGAGCCTTGGTGCCAAAGCCTTTCGAGCCGATTCTACTGGCCTACGGCGATGCAGGAGGCTGAAGACATAGTCAGAAAGTGCTTGGGCTGCCAGAAGTTCGCCACCAAGCCACATGCACCTGCATCAGAGCTGAAAACAATTCCACTCGCCTGGCCCTTCGCCCAATGGGGACTCGACATGGTGGGCCCGTTGAGGAAATCATCCCGTGGAGGACATACACATCTGCTGGTGGCAGTCGACAAGTTTACAAAGTGGATCGAAGCCGTTCCCATAACAAGCTCGACTGCCTCAACTGCGGTCAACTTCATCAGATCTATCATCTTCAGGTTTGGGATTCCCCACAGTATCATCACCGACAACGCACAAACTTCACAGCCGACGAGTTCAAAGATTTTTGCAAAGATCAGGGCATCAAACTCAACTACGCCTCAGTTGCACATCCTCAATCCAACGGACAAGTCGAGAAAGCAAACGGCCTAGTCTGTAGTGGTCAAAAAGCGACTGCTGGTGCCACTCAAGCGCGCCCGGGTGCCTGGGTGAGGAGCTACCCTCTGTCCTATGGAGCCTAAGGACCACGCCAAACAGATCAACCCAATACACTCCATTCTTCATGGTCTACGGCGCCGAAGCGGTCATGCCGTATGACCTGCGATTCGACGCACCCCGCGTGGTCGCTTATGACGAGTCTGACGCAGACGAAGCACTCGAAGACGGCATCGACACGCTTCATGAAGCACGGGACATCGCACTCTCCCGCACGGCTGTATACCAACAGAGTCTCGCCACTACCATGGCTGTCGACTGCGCACAAGATCCTTTGTCCCCGGCGACCTGGTGTTGCGGCTCAAGCAGAAGAAGGTGCACAAGCTCGCCTCCCCATGGGAGGTACCCTTCATCATAACGGAGGCCATCGACGGCGGAGCCTACCGCCTGAAGCACGCGAAGACGGGAGAGCTATCCCGCAATCCGTGGAACGTTGCGCACCTGCGCCGTTTCTACGCATAGCAACACATCCATGTAATTATGCTTAGACGCCAAAAGCAGCAGGTTTCAGACGCACTCTTTTACTTACCAGGGTACCTAAGGGGACTGGAAGGTTTTAATGAGACAACTTGCTAGCTTAATAATACAACTAGCGGGGTAGCCCGCGCATTTGCGCGGCTAGATTCTTGTGTATTGTTATTCATATATTTAACTTTATTATTATATTAGTTTCAGATATTGTTTGTTAGATATTTTTTAGTATATTAGTGAACTTATATCTTGTTGAACTCTAATTATTATGTATTGTTATCTTCATCAGTTATTTGTGCGAGCATGAACTTTTGTTAGATTAATTTGGACCTTCATAAATACCCTTTGATCCTGTATGTTGATACTAAATACTTAAATACCATACAACGAACGATCAAAAATCTATGACACGCCTTTCTAAATTTTACTTTGGTACTAATCTGTTGTTATTTCTCCCGCACTCCTCATCCCTGAGTACACACCTTTTCATCTATGTGCGCAACGGCGAGTCCAGGAAGAAAATTGAGGGCGGGCTGAAAGTTAACACCGAGTAAACTGAAGGCTGTTTTTGAAGAAAAATAGCCATTATTCTCCTTATCCTATAGTGCAAATAATTTCAAACTTTTCTAGATTACCATTGGACATGTTGTTTAGTATTTACTGGATTTTTTTTGTCTTTTCCAATATCAAATTTTGACCCAAAATTTGGAACTTTTTAGAAAATAGACGTTATCTCCTAATTTAAACTGCTAATATTTGGACATTCATGTGGTACCTTATTGCGCAAAACTGTTTTGATAATCTTCATTACCAAAAATATTTACTCAACTGATGCAATTGCCATAGGAAAAATGAGAGCCAACGAGCCATCACAGGAAGAATTAATTGCAGAAAAGCATGTATATGCATATTCTTTCTCTTTATTTTTACAAACTGAAAACGAATTGCATTGGACATAAATAAGTCAATGGTACAGGAACAAATGAACTAGTAATTACAATAGAAAGGTAGCAAAAGAACAAATGAACTAGTAATTACAATAGAAAGGTAGCAAAAAAGTTGAAGAATTGGATAAATACGAAAGGATTGGCTGCGTGAGCACGTCCGCACGTGGGCCTGGCTGCTGCTTTGCCCATTGGTCGCCGAGACGTCGACGACTGCTGCTCGTGTACGATGCGTGCGAGTTGTGCAGGTATTAGATGGGCCAGATTAGTAGTACTAAAATATCTTTTTCATTTTTCAGAGGGCAGGCTTGAGCCTGTTGAAGCCTGCCTAGTAGACTCGCCTTTGTATGTGCGTCGGTTTTTTTTGAGAAAAATATTCAATCAACAATAAATAGAAATCTCTATATGTCGGGCCTTAAAACTTTGCCTACTCTTCCTCATAACCCATTAACATTGTGAACCATTGTTTTAAATGGCACAACTCGGTGCTTTCAATCATGTTTTACTATATTAGCGAAACCAAAGTCTTCTTATCTTATGTGGAATTTACCACTCCTCTCCATTGCATCCAGGTCTCTCACATCACGGCAAACTATAGACATTGAGATAATATCCAAATAAATACGTCTTCATGTGTTTCTGGCCTTCATGAGCGCAGTTTAATGATTGCAAATTGATGGTTGACTGAACTCTTCTTTAGTATTCTCATACATAGACTACTTATTACTATATCTTTCAACTTTTACTTCAGGTTTCATTTTCTGATTTGTTTTTATGTACTAATTATAATTGAAACTTTATTAAATCCGAATGTCTTTTTTTTCCTATACTTTTCATGTGTCTTTCATAATGTTGATTCGACCATGCTTTTTTTTTTTTGAGATTGACCATGCATATTCTGACATGACGTACTGTGGGTAGACCATGATGATATGACAATGTTATACTTGCTTTAGAACTACATCTGTGTGTGTAATCCGTGTCTTAGATGTAGACAATTAAATAGGTCTTATAAATTGGAAGTGTTATCTTAAGGAATAACAAAAATAATTTGCATCACATGCAGAGCGAGTGTGCATATCTCTCTAATCTGTTCACCATGATCTTAGCCATCGAGCAAACACTCACACGTATTGTGTCCGATCGGACGGCCACACCACATGGGCGTGGATGTGAGGCGGTATTCTACACGGCGTAGTCGCAGCTCCTCCTCCTTTTCTTCACCATCGATCCCATCGACCTGTAAGGCGAGCAAACCAAAATTAATTAAAATCGATCCAGGAGAGGCCATAGCCAAAGATCAATGACCTGAAAACCTAGGGAATAACAGCAGCAAAGAAAAGCAGAGCGAACGATCCACGGACGTATTACCTTCTGATCTGATCATAGGAGCGCATCAAGGTGGTACTGGATTACAGCGTTACGTGCATTGGTGGCCAGACCTAGCTCATTCCAGATTCGTGGTAGTAGGCTTAGATCAATCACGTATCAGGATAGCTAATTGCATCAAGCTAGCTTAGAAGGCACGTACGCAACCATTGTAGATTTACTGCGGTCGCACGGCACGGTACATCACCGGCCAAATCCTCTCTACTACAGTTGGACGTCACACTTGTGTTTGCATTTGTGTCGCCATCAATCCAAACCTACCTCGCGGCATCAGATTGATATTGCTAATTTGCCATACAGACTCGTCACAAGCTCGAGTTAGACTCATGGCACCTTTTATGTTCTTCAGATTCCTTGGCGCGAGATCACTGTCGTCTCCTCGAGTTACCTTCAGGTTCCTTGGCGCGAGATGGCCGTCGAGTTAGCTTCGTCGCTTCGAGGTCATCGATCAGAGGCTTTATACAGGGCAGGGGATGCTATTTGCCGTCTTCATATTAACACAACTTCTTTTTTACAGGGACTATGTACTCCAGAGTTCCGTGCATGCGTGCATCTACACAAAATTTTGCGTGCCTTCAGCCTTCAAGCACATGACCGCTTTGAATCGTCAGAAAATAACCAAAAGTAATCAAGATCGAACAGCTGATGTGAACTGCATGCCGGGTCTCGCCAAATCCTCTACTGTCGCCAGGCGCCGCACCAGCTTTGGTCCTTGGGGTCGGTAGGTCGCCATCGATTCAAACCGCCGAGTGGGCTTCAGATGTCGCAGCTTCTTTTCAGATCGATATCGCCATACGGACTCCTCTTAGACTCATGAAACCTTCTGAATTTGTCAGCTTCATTGGCGCGAGATCGCCTTAATCACAGCTTCTTTTCAGATCGATATCGCCATATGGACTCCTTGTAGACTCTTCATTGGCGCGAGATCTTCGTTGTCGCCTCGAGTTATCTTCGCCGGCTTGATATCGCCGTTGCCGCCTCGAGCTCTTCCGCCGCGAGATCCTCGGGATGGCCATTGAGAAGCCAGGCCGATCAGCGATGGATATCTACATACTTACTACCCCATGATGCACAATATGCTGGCTGAAATCTCGTCCAATGATTTCTTTTGGGAAGCAGCACCAATCACGGTAGAAAAATAGAGTTTCCTATTATCCTCTCATGATAGGTGTTGTATCAGTCGTGGACTTTGTAATCCTGACCTAAAAGATTCTAGAAGATGCATATGTTACGTCTCAGGACTTTGCCTTACGTACTCCATCTAGGCAGACGTGATCTTTTTTTTTGAAACGTAGGCAGACGTGATCAATTATAGCTTGTACTGTTTTTGGATTTCTCCTCTAGTGTTCGGTCAAATCCAAAGCGTTATGTCTAAATCTGAGCCGTACTTTTCTATTGCTAGATATATTGATTAATCTGAGCCATTCAATGTTTGTTACTTTAATAATATAATAGATGATTGGGACAACAATGCTCTCCTTTTACTTCTTCAGTCGACAAAGCAACAACGACCTAGGCCGCACTCGAACACTCGGGGGCTGCGCGACACAGGTTCGAGTCACAAACAACGACCTAGGCCACACTCGAACACTTGGGGGTTGCGCCACACAGGTTCAAGTCAAAAACAACAACCTAGGCCGCACTCGAACACTCGGGGGCTGCGCCGCACAGGTTACTATGTCTTCATACAAAGGAAAACAACGACCTAGGACGCACTCGAACACTAGGGGGCTGCGCCGCACAGGTTACTACGTCTTCATACAAAGGGAAACCTTGGCCACACCCGAATGACCGGGGGCTGCGCCGCACAGGTCACGTTACTCAGGGCATGTCAATCACACCCGAACGCTCGGGGGCTGCGTCCAAGCAGTCAAAACAAACTATCATCTTCGACAAACAAATCACAATTATATACTCGGGGGCTGACCCCATGGGCATACATCATTCATGTACAACTTAGCTCAACGAGCATACACATTTTCGTCTCCTAATCTACATGCTCATCCTTGGGTGCATCAAGCGGGCCTACAAGGCGCTCCGTCTGCCTCTGGACTTGACCAATGACCTGCTTCGCAGCTGCAAGAGTACTCGCATAATCTTCCTCCTCGGGCAGGCCGCCCATAACCCTCTAAAAGTCAAGATGTGGGCGATGGAGTCGCACATAGGCGAAAGCAACATTGGCCCCTCCAACAAGCTGGGCGTGCAGAAACTCTTTGATGGCTTTGCCTTCACGGAACCTATCCAACAACGCGTGTATACCTTGGGGTTGTTCATTGTGTTGAAATAGAGCCCGATGCACCCGAGCCAGAGTAGCCATGCACCCTTCCAGCAGAAGGCCAGCTCGCCAGGTGCGATCCAGCATGACAGCAAGCACTCGAGCCTTTGGTCGATCAGACCAGAAGTACTGCGAGCCGGACAACGTGCCAGTCACAGCCGCATCCAGACGCTCCTCTACACAGGTTGCCTCGGCTTTCCAGTCTGGGTTTACACCTGCCAATGCAACATAAGGAACCAAACATGAGAAGCAGCCGAAGAAGAAGCAAATCACGGCCAAAGCCTTTGTCAGGTGCACTTACATTCTAGTTGTCGACTGATCAGGTCAAGCTCCCCAAGCAAGTAAACTTCTCGTTCAGAAGAAGGAGCAGGCCTAGCCTTCAGCGTGTCCAGTTCGTCCCGTGCATCCTTCAGCTCCTTCTCCAGCTTCACAATTCGGGTCTTCATGTACGCCATGACGACTTCATCATTTTTGCTCTGGGTAGCAGGCTGAGGCTGCACACTCGCAGAAGGAGAAGCGTCTGATGTACCAGACGACCCAACCTGCCCAAAAGCAAAAAGTCGCACAACATGAGATTCATGATCACACAAAGTCAGGCAAAAAACACACTCGGGGGCTAAAACCCCGACAGAGCAGTCACATAGATACAATTGCAAAAGCAGGCTCAAGTTTGATTGTGAAGCACCATCAGTTCTTTACATGCAAAACAAAAGAAGGAGCATAGCACTACGGCCTATGACACCGACTCCGACCTAGACCTAGCTGCACGAGCAGCAACTTCGGCAGCATGCCGCTCTACCGTAGATATCATCTTCTCCGCCAGTCGCGCCGCTTCATCCTTCACCAAGCTCAACGAAGCAGTTCTCCCGTCGGGTCTCCGTAGAAAGTCAGCTACAACCTTCTCGAAGTCACCCGAGATACCGTGACCCAGCAACAACTTGAAGGTGAGCTCCGAGCCGCGTACCGTTTGGGTGCGAGTGAAGTTCTCCATGGTAGAAGACTCCGGGCCAAGCACTGCGGCCAGACCATCAACGCTGGCGGGTGCTATGCGCCGAGGAAAGACGCTCTTGTGCACCGCAGCAAGAGCACCAGTCGACTTGGCAAGTGCGTCCTTGGCGTAGGCGCACATGGTGTCGAAGATGCTGACAGCATGGGCCAATGGGACATCGTCTTCCGTCGACTCTGTAGGCGGGGCCACGCCAAAAGCATCTACGCATCCGATAAATTTTAGTACCAATTCGACTGAATTGGGAGAACAAACTACAAGCGAACAAGACACGAATGAGATATTACCTCCCACAACATGGGCAAGGGCCATCAGGCGCTCAACCTGCAATTTTTCGCCCTGGAGGACCGCATCCTCTCGGGCCTTGGACTCCTTCAGCTTTCGCTCAGCGTCATCGTGTTGAGCCTCGAGTTTCTTCTCCAGCTCGAGCACCCGATGCGCAGCAGTTTCCTGGTCACCTGCAAGAAGAAGGAAGTGTCAAACCGATGCAAAGCAGTAGGAACGTCAAGTTACACTCAAATTAAGATTTACTCACGCTTCGACTGCTCTAGTTTGAGGAGAAGATGGTCCCTTTCCCGCTCCATCTTGACGTAGGCCACGCCTGACTCCATGAGGCTGCGGCAGAAGGGCTGCAGCGCGCACGAAAACACATGAAAGTTGAGCCTATGCACAACTATACTAGTTACCCATAGCCACGGGGGCTACTCCCATCGGGAGCGCTGTCGCGTGCCCGATAAATCAGAGAGACAGAAGATAATTACATGATCCTGGAGAGATGCAGCGCTCGAAGAGGACGGCGCATTTGTTTCTGGAACGGAGGGAGCCGAAGTTTTCACGACCTCCGTCCAGGCCGTCGCAGTCGGAGAAGGAGAGACCTCCGGAGGAATCAGCTGTGACTCCGCTTCAAGGCAGGAGAAGGAGATGCACCAGTGCCGTGTCGAGCACTGCACACAAAGCATTCCATTCAAGTACCCTTGCAAAGGACCGGACAAACAAGCTTCACACTCGTAAGGGTGCTCACCTGATATCTTCATCCTCCTCGCTCCCGAAGGAGTCGGTTGAGAATATGCCGCCAAATTCGGTCGCCTCGCCAGCAGGAAGCGCCGTGTTCAGGGAACAACGTCCATAGGGTCCTTCGCACTGGGAGAAGAGGAACCCGAGTCGCCGTCATCATCCAGCGCAGCCTTGTGGGACGGCGAACCCGCTGATTCTGCCTTGTCTTCCCGGCGACGCTTGGGCGGATGTTCCTCTTCTTCAGCCTGCTCCGTTTCCTCCACTCCTTCGTCAGGTGAGGTGGTGGCAGAGGGAATGGAGTCGTCTTCATCAACCGGTTCCACCTCGGGGAACTCCACCTCGAAAGTCGACCCATCCTCGGGTAAAGGAGGAAGGCAAGGACTCGGGTGACCCTGCAAAGCACGCACAATATAGTTCATGCAACAGCAACACAGAAGAATCGACAACAAAAAAGCAAGACAAGACTCACCTCAGGCAGTCGGTTGTCAACTCCGTAGGGAGTAATGGGGCAGTCGACGTTGCAGGGGTTTGAAGCGCGAAGGCTAGTCACAGACCTCACCTTGTTCATAACCTCCCTCTTAGACAACTCCTCTTTTGTTAGGCGGGAGGAGTCATCTGCGCCCTGGAACTCCCACATCAGGTGCGCTCGAAGTCGTAGCAGCTGCTCGCGAATCTTCACAAATGTGGCAATGAGGTGGAGGCCGCCCAGCTCCTTGCCCATTGTCTTCAGCAACTCGGCAACCTTGCCCAGCAGAGGCGCCACCTCCGCCTTGTCTTCACTCGACAGCATATGCGCCCAAGCGTTAGACCTCCTCAGAGGCTTGCTGGCCATGAAGGCGGGGAGGCCCTCCTGTGCAGCGCTGACGTAGAACCATTTCTTCCGCCAGCCTTGGACGGAGTCGACCTGCTTCAGTGCGAAGTAGGAGGTGTCGCCGCGCACCTGGATGCCGAAGCCGCCAAGTGGGTAGGTGCCACCAGCACCCATGTTCCTCTTCACGTTTAAGATGGTCTTCCACAGGCCCCAGTGCGGGTGCACTCCCAGGAAGCACTCGCACAGGACGATGAAGCACGCGATGTGCAGGACGCCGTTCGGAGTCAGATCATGCATCTGGACCCCGTACGCGTACAACAGCCCGCGAACGAAATCATGCAGGGGGAAGGAGAACCCCCGATGCAGGAAATCAACAAAACAGATGCGCTCGCCGGGCCGAGGTTGCGGGAATACCTCTTTCCCGGGCGCGCGCGTCGCCACCTGGTCCGCCGGCGGCAGCAGTCCTTCTTCCCGTAGATCATCCAGCTGCTGCGCCTTGACGGACGACTTGACCCAGTCGTCGGGGATCTTTTTCAGCGTGTTCACGCTAGCGGCGTCAGCAATGGCGGCGGTGCTCATCGCCGTACTCCCCCTCTTGGTCTTCGTCCCTGCCGCGCCGGCGGCGGCGGAGCTCGCCACCTTCTTCATGCCCGCCTTTTTCATGGCTAGTGGCTAAGTGGAGGAAGCGCGAGCAGAGCTTGGGCAAGCAGCAATGGAGGGAAGGAGCGAGGAAGAAGACAAAGCAAAGGAAAGAGAGCAGCGAGAATGGGGATGAAATCGATCTACCCATCGCGGTGAAATAAATATACCGCGGCGCCGCCAAATCTGAACCATCCAAACGGCAATGGCAGCAACGGCCTGCATCCAGCCCTACACGTGGCGGCGGCGAAACGCAACCGTCGCAGGCCACGCCGCCCACTACGCACGGAAAAAGAGGAAGACCATCATCACGTCCCGGAATCTTCGCGCCATGCGGTCAAATCGCAACTGAACCGACGTCTCTCCTGGTCAACACTGACACTGGGACCACAGCGTCGTGTCCCATCGGTGGCACCGCGCAAGCAAGCATCGTCATGCATGACGTCACTTCACGAGCTCGAGAAAATTGCGAGTAAGCCTCGGGATAACAAAGCAAAGCCAACAGGCTGTTGAGTCCCTCTGACGGACCGTCCTATCATTCGACTGCGGCATATTACTGCTTGAGCACTTAAAGTAGGCCAGCAGGCCGAAAAGGGACTCCTTTATTTGTCGAGTTCCGAAAACATGTTTCCTTCAGTAGGCCAGCAGGCTGAAAGGGACTCCTTCTTCTGTCGAGTCCCCAAGTCGTCCTTTATTCACTCCCATCGGGAGCACATCAAAAATTCCTTTCGACTGGAGGTTAATTGAGATTAACCTCAATTGCAAGCAATTCAGCTTAATCTTGAGGGCTACTCCCATCGGGAGCGCTGTCGCGCCCCCGATAAGCACAAGACTATGGAGACATTGAGTCTCAAAACAAGCAGTCGAAGCTAATACCGACCAAAGCTATTCAGCTCTATGCAAAGACTACGACCACAGCAGTCGCAAAACAAACTGTACCCGAGATGCATCCGCCGCATATGATCCTCGGACCAGCTGCGTTCGCCCTGTAATTTCTGTGCCAACAAGCATGAAGAAAATCCTGACGAACGCGTTGGGTGCCCCATTTATCAAACTACCGTATCCTCTGTAAGACCTCCGCGGCCTGAGTCGAAGCTTATCAGCTTTTTCCAGGTTCGAGTCCGGGGACTCGAACTTGAAGTAGGCTAGCTAGGTTTTTGCCCAAGTGCATTTAACTGATCCCGATCCGTCGAGTGAGTCAGACCAGCTATGTCGTCATCCCTAGAACCTGTCAACTAGGCAGCAAAACGTGAACATATACAGCAGTCGATACACAACCGACTCAAAGCAAAAACATCCTACAACAGGCAAGACGACGTGCACCCGGGGAGGAGTCCTTACCCGACTCTCCGATTCGACCAAGCACTCGGGGGCTACTGACGTGGGCCTACCTATCGGGTGCCCCACCATGAAGATACCTGGTGCATGCAAGGACTAGGGCCCAACAGGTGGCCTACTAGGATACAACACTCGAGGCCCACGAAGGGGGCCCAAAGCAGATGGAGTGCGCCCCAAGGTGGGTGAAGCTTTTGTCAGTAGGGACCTACCTTACCTGTAAACCTAATCGGTTGCGAACTCCCAAGACCCAGCCTCTAATATAAAGGCTGGGAGGGCTGCCGATCAAGGGGAGATTATTATTTGACCACCAGAACCCTAGCGAGATCGACATCTCGCCGGGATCTCCATTGTAACACCTCCATAATATCAATCTTAGACAAGCAGGAAGTAGGGTGTTATCCTTCGGGAGCCTGAACCTGGGTAAATCGCCTTACTTGTCAGCCGTGGTAACTACCAGCACTTCATCTCTCTCCCTCTCAATCAACCTGGGGTACTCGACCCTAGGACTTGCCGTGGCCACCCCACGACATCAGCCGACTCGTATGGTTTATCAAGATCATAGTTCATCTCTGTACTCACTTTCCGAGAGAGGAATAAAGATTCTGATAGAAAGATTGTACTTCAGTTTTGTCTTCCTCCTCATTTCCACAAACAGTACCATCCAGACGTTGCAAACCATGTATGCGATTGATGCGCCTGCGATGTGCTGCTTGGGCATGAAAGTATGCTGTGTTGCGGTCACCCTCCCGCAACCATTTGACGCGGGAACGCTGATGCATCCAAATCTCCTCGCGATGAAGAGCTTCCCGAAGCTTCACTACTGTGTCTTTCTCATTGTCGGATGGCCCTCTACCAACCGACTGTCGACGAAGCCGCTCGAGTTTTTGCTGCAAAGTTCTGACTATTTTCGCAAGGGACCCAAATTCACGGTACCCCCACTTCCCCAAATCAGACTGCAAGTTGTTCAACGTACTGACAATGCCAGCAAGCCCAACACCGTTCTGGTTCCATTGCCACTGTTCGCGAACAAAACTATGATAATTCGGGTGAGTTTGCCAAACATTTTCATAGCGGAATGGCCTGGCACCCCTTCGCTGCTGCGACACCAACTGACCACTGATCTCCACCATCAAGAAGCAATCGTCTGATTCAGCAGCACTAACGTGCCGTACTCGTGTATGCTCAAACCGCTGCATAAAATCATAGTTTGCAAATGCTCTATCAAGCCGAGCTTTAACATTGGCATCTCCCGACCTCCGATTATCCCAAGTAAAAGGAACACCGGACCACCCAAGGTCTTGTAGGGCACAAGCATCAATAGTTTCCCGGAATGCACGCATCTGCCATTCAGAACGTGCCGATTTGCTAAAATGCTCAGAGCCATACATAGTCTCATTGAAATCTCCAAGCACAAGCCACGCATTATGTTGGATACCAAACAAAGTTCTTAGGAACCTCCAGCTGTGGTGACGGTTCTCAGCTCTAGGGGCACCATAGAAACCAGCAAACCTCCACGGGGGGAGGACAAATCTGCCTTCTGCACCACACAGTTAATGTGATCAGAACTCTTGTTCTTAACTTCCACACGAACATCACTAGACCAGAACAGGCCTAAACCACCACTTAAACCCTCAATGTCAATTGCAAAACAGCCCGCAAAACCCAACTGAGTCTGCAACTCTTCCACTCGTCTCGCTCGAATCTTCGTTTCCATAACAAAGAGAAGAGTAGGAACTTCACGCTTCGCAAAATTACGAAGCTCACGAACTGACCAAGGGTTCCCAAGCCCCTGACAGTTCCACCCTGCCGAGTTGTTTGAGTTTGTTGGCGTGGGTCTTTTCTTCTTCGGGTCTCTCTCTGAATTTTCATCAGCTTCACCCGACACTGAGTCTTTTTCCTTCTCCTGACTTGGATCAAATGTGACTAATTCATTTCTGGGCGCCACCGAGTCAGTAAGAAGAGGAAGCGCAATCTTCTTGTACACTTGCTTCTGAGGTACCCCTTTTCTTCATCAAAGGGGATGTAACCTCAGCATTTGGATCATCATTGGAGCTCGTCACATGCGTATCTTTCTGTTTTTTACCATTGGATGGTTGCTCTTTTGTCGAACCCTCACTTGATGTCGCTTTCTTCCTGTCATCCGGAGCCCTAAGACTCGTTCTGAAAGGCAGGAAACCCTCTTCATCCCCGGGGTCAGACAAACAAGATCAGAGTGCCCAAGACGTCCACACGAGAAACAAAAGTTTGGCACCTGTTCATATTGTATTTCATACCAGTCCTTGCTGTTTCTCTTTGATGAGTCAATCAGAATACCCTCCTAAGAGGTTTGTTCACATCAATGGTTACTCTGGCACGCAGGTAACCACCAACAGGATCGATCTGCACAGATTTGACAGTTCGATCAATCTCCTTCGCAACTGCTAAACCCCACTTACTGTTCATCAAGTTGAAGGGCAAATTCAGAATCCTAGCCCAGAGTTGAAGCTTTTCAAACTTGAGTTCAGAAGGTCTCATGCAGTCCACCACTTCCTCGAGGACTACTGCGTGGCGATTAACATGCCACGGAGAACCATCAAGGACACGATCCACATCCCGCTTGTTTTCAAATTCCGCCACGAACATGTTCTCTCCGATAGAACGGAAAAATAAGCCTCTAGGGTTTCCCCATGCTGGCCTCAACGCGCCCGCAATCGTCTGGATATGCAGCGAGTTCTTCCACAGCACCTTGCCTGCGAGTAGCCACTTTTGATCTGCACCATCACCCAAGTCATCGATCACCAACAGTGTTGACTCCTCAGCCGTGAGATCAAGCTTTTCCATGGCTTCTTCCATCCGCGCCCTCGCCGTACCTGGCGAGAGGGCTTCTCCTCTCCCCTTGCTGGAATCAGATGCCGAAGCCATACCCAATCCAGACCCCCAAGTGCCCACACCGATGAAGATCGACGTGCGCCGCCGTTTCTCATCGAAACCCTAGTCGCCTAACAGGAGGCTCCTAAATTTGAAACCGTAATGTTGTCTTTCGAATGTACGATTCCTAATGACAATATCGTTGAGGTTTCTGCAAAAAAATCCCATCGAAAACGCGATTTCCATATAAACAAGCGCCAGTTTGGAAACCCCTGGGCACGAGATAAAGATAATCCAAAAGATACTGTGCATACCATTTCGCATCGATATCATACCTCATGGCACCGCAAATGCAAACCGCACGAATCTCAACGGAAATTTGCTATAGTATACCTCAAGCAATAGCCTTTTTATTTTTCTTGAGGGAACCTCAAGCAATAACCTTGTGTCCATAAACTCCTGGAGACCCCGAGACCAACACTACCAGGCCCAGCTCCGCCAGAACCCTAGCCGCCGCGGCGCATGGCCATCCCCGGCCGACGTTCCGCCGTCACCGTTGTTTTCACAGCGATCGCATCCTGCGCCGCAGCGCAGTCGCCGGGAGGCCCGGGATCGGACAACCACATGAGTTTCTCCGACGTCATGACCATCTCCTTTTTTATGGCCATTTTCTTCCCCGTCTTCGTCGTCCTCAGGCAGTCGGTTGTCAACTCCGTAGGGAGTAATGGGGCAGTCGACGTTGCAGGGGTTTGAAGCGCGAAGGCTAGTCACAGACCTCACCTTGTTCATAACCTCCCTCTTAGACAACTCCTCTTTTGTTAGGCGGGAGGAGTCATCTGCGCCCTGGAACTCCCACATCAGGTGCGCTCGAAGTCGTAGCAGCTGCTCGCGAATCTTCACAAATGTGGCAATGAGGTGGAGGCCGCCCAGCTCCTTGCCCATTGTCTTCAGCAACTCGGCAACCTTGCCCAGCAGAGGCGCCACCTCCGCCTTGTCTTCACTCGACAGCATATGCGCCCAAGCGTTAGACCTCCTCAGAGGCTTGCTGGCCATGAAGGCGGGGAGGCCCTCCTGTGCAGCGCTGACGTAGAACCATTTCTTCCGCCAGCCTTGGACGGAGTCGACCTGCTTCAGTGCGAAGTAGGAGGTGTCGCCGCGCACCTGGATGCCGAAGCCGCCAAGTGGGTAGGTGCCACCAGCACCCATGTTCCTCTTCACGTTTAAGATGGTCTTCCACAGGCCCCAGTGCGGGTGCACTCCCAGGAAGCACTCGCACAGGACGATGAAGCACGCGATGTGCAGGACGCCGTTCGGAGTCAGATCATGCATCTGGACCCCGTACGCGTACAACAGCCCGCGAACGAAATCATGCAGGGGGAAGGAGAACCCCCGATGCAGGAAATCAACAAAACAGATGCGCTCGCCGGGCCGAGGTTGCGGGAATACCTCTTTCCCGGGCGCGCGCGTCGCCACCTGGTCCGCCGGCGGCAGCAGTCCTTCTTCCCGTAGATCATCCAGCTGCTGCGCCTTGACGGACGACTTGACCCAGTCGTCGGGGATCTTTTTCAGCGTGTTCACGCTAGCGGCGTCAGCAATGGCGGCGGTGCTCATCGCCGTACTCCCCCTCTTGGTCTTCGTCCCTGCCGCGCCGGCGGCGGCGGAGCTCGCCACCTTCTTCATGCCCGCCTTTTTCATGGCTAGTGGCTAAGTGGAGGAAGCGCGAGCAGAGCTTGGGCAAGCAGCAATGGAGGGAAGGAGCGAGGAAGAAGACAAAGCAAAGGAAAGAGAGCAGCGAGAATGGGGATGAAATCGATCTACCCATCGCGGTGAAATAAATATACCGCGGCGCCGCCAAATCTGAACCATCCAAACGGCAATGGCAGCAACGGCCTGCATCCAGCCCTACACGTGGCGGCGGCGAAACGCAACCGTCGCAGGCCACGCCGCCCACTACGCACGGAAAAAGAGGAAGACCATCATCACGTCCCGGAATCTTCGCGCCATGCGGTCAAATCGCAACTGAACCGACGTCTCTCCTGGTCAACACTGACACTGGGACCACAGCGTCGTGTCCCATCGGTGGCACCGCGCAAGCAAGCATCGTCATGCATGACGTCACTTCACGAGCTCGAGAAAATTGCGAGTAAGCCTCGGGATAACAAAGCAAAGCCAACAGGCTGTTGAGTCCCTCTGACGGACCGTCCTATCATTCGACTGCGGCATATTACTGCTTGAGCACTTAAAGTAGGCCAGCAGGCCGAAAAGGGACTCCTTTATTTGTCGAGTTCCGAAAACATGTTTCCTTCAGTAGGCCAGCAGGCTGAAAGGGACTCCTTCTTCTGTCGAGTCCCCAAGTCGTCCTTTATTCACTCCCATCGGGAGCACATCAAAAATTCCTTTCGACTGGAGGTTAATTGAGATTAACCTCAATTGCAAGCAATTCAGCTTAATCTTGAGGGCTACTCCCATCGGGAGCGCTGTCGCGCCCCCGATAAGCACAAGACTATGGAGACATTGAGTCTCAAAACAAGCAGTCGAAGCTAATACCGACCAAAGCTATTCAGCTCTATGCAAAGACTACGACCACAGCAGTCGCAAAACAAACTGTACCCGAGATGCATCCGCCGCATATGATCCTCGGACCAGCTGCGTTCGCCCTGTAATTTCTGTGCCAACAAGCATGAAGAAAATCCTGACGAACGCGTTGGGTGCCCCATTTATCAAACTACCGTATCCTCTGTAAGACCTCCGCGGCCTGAGTCGAAGCTTATCAGCTTTTTCCAGGTTCGAGTCCGGGGACTCGAACTTGAAGTAGGCTAGCTAGGTTTTTGCCCAAGTGCATTTAACTGATCCCGATCCGTCGAGTGAGTCAGACCAGCTATGTCGTCATCCCTAGAACCTGTCAACTAGGCAGCAAAACGTGAACATATACAGCAGTCGATACACAACCGACTCAAAGCAAAAACATCCTACAACAGGCAAGACGACGTGCACCCGGGGAGGAGTCCTTACCCGACTCTCCGATTCGACCAAGCACTCGGGGGCTACTGACGTGGGCCTACCTATCGGGTGCCCCACCATGAAGATACCTGGTGCATGCAAGGACTAGGGCCCAACAGGTGGCCTACTAGGATACAACACTCGAGGCCCACGAAGGGGGCCCAAAGCAGATGGAGTGCGCCCCAAGGTGGGTGAAGCTTTTGTCAGTAGGGACCTACCTTACCTGTAAACCTAATCGGTTGCGAACTCCCAAGACCCAGCCTCTAATATAAAGGCTGGGAGGGCTGCCGATCAAGGGGAGATTATTATTTGACCACCAGAACCCTAGCGAGATCGACATCTCGCCGGGATCTCCATTGTAACACCTCCATAATATCAATCTTAGACAAGCAGGAAGTAGGGTGTTATCCTTCGGGAGCCTGAACCTGGGTAAATCGCCTTACTTGTCAGCCGTGGTAACTACCAGCACTTCATCTCTCTCCCTCTCAATCAACCTGGGGTACTCGACCCTAGGACTTGCCGTGGCCACCCCACGACATCAGCCGACTCGTATGGTTTATCAAGATCATAGTTCATCTCTGTACTCACTTTCGAGAGAGGAATAAAGATTCTGATAGAAAGATTGTACTTCAGTTTTGTCTTCCTCCTCATTTCCACAAACAGTACCATCCAGACGTTGCAAACCATGTATGCGATTGATGCGCCTGCGATGTGCTGCTTGGGCATGAAAGTATGCTGTGTTGCGGTCACCCTCCCGCAACCATTTGACGCGGGAACGCTGATGCATCCAAATCTCCTCGCGATGAAGAGCTTCCCGAAGCTTCACTACTGTGTCTTTCTCATTGTCGGATGGCCCTCTACCAACCGACTGTCGACGAAGCCGCTCGAGTTTTTGCTGCAAAGTTCTGACTATTTTCGCAAGGGACCCAAATTCACGGTACCCCCACTTCCCCAAATCAGACTGCAAGTTGTTCAACGTACTGACAATGCCAGCAAGCCCAACACCGTTCTGGTTCCATTGCCACTGTTCGCGAACAAAACTATGATAATTCGGGTGAGTTTGCCAAACATTTTCATAGCGGAATGGCCTGGCACCCCTTCGCTGCTGCGACACCAACTGACCACTGATCTCCACCATCAAGAAGCAATCGTCTGATTCAGCAGCACTAACGTGCCGTACTCGTGTATGCTCAAACCGCTGCATAAAATCATAGTTTGCAAATGCTCTATCAAGCCGAGCTTTAACATTGGCATCTCCCGACCTCCGATTATCCCAAGTAAAAGGAACACCGGACCACCCAAGGTCTTGTAGGGCACAAGCATCAATAGTTTCCCGGAATGCACGCATCTGCCATTCAGAACGTGCCGATTTGCTAAAATGCTCAGAGCCATACATAGTCTCATTGAAATCTCCAAGCACAAGCCACGCATTATGTTGGATACCAAACAAAGTTCTTAGGAACCTCCAGCTGTGGTGACGGTTCTCAGCTCTAGGGGCACCATAGAAACCAGCAAACCTCCACGGGGGGAGGACAAATCTGCCTTCTGCACCACACAGTTAATGTGATCAGAACTCTTGTTCTTAACTTCCACACGAACATCACTAGACCAGAACAGGCCTAAACCACCACTTAAACCCTCAATGTCAATTGCAAAACAGCCCGCAAAACCCAACTGAGTCTGCAGCTCTTCCACTCGTCTCGCTCGAATCTTCGTTTCCATAACAAAGAGAAGAGTAGGAACTTCACGCTTCGCAAAATTACGAAGCTCACGAACTGACCAAGGGTTCCCAAGCCCCTGACAGTTCCACCCTGCCGAGTTGTTTGAGTTTGTTGGCGTGGGTCTTTTCTTCTTCGGGTCTCTCTCTGAATTTTCATCAGCTTCACCCGACACTGAGTCTTTTTCCTTCTCCTGACTTGGATCAAATGTGACTAATTCATTTCTGGGCGCCACCGAGTCAGTAAGAAGAGGAAGCGCAATCTTCTTGTACACTTGCTTCTGAGGTACCCCTTTTCTTCATCAAAGGGGATGTAACCTCAGCATTTGGATCATCATTGGAGCTCGTCACATGCGTATCTTTCTGTTTTTTACCATTGGATGGTTGCTCTTTTGTCGAACCCTCACTTGATGTCGCTTTCTTCCTGTCATCCGGAGCCCTAAGACTCGTTCTGAAAGGCAGGAAACCCTCTTCATCCCCGGGGTCAGACAAACAAGATCAGAGTGCCCAAGACGTCCACACGAGAAACAAAAGTTTGGCACCTGTTCATATTGTATTTCATACCAGTCCTTGCTGTTTCTCTTTGATGAGTCAATCAGAATACCCTCCTAAGAGGTTTGTTCACATCAATGGTTACTCTGGCACGCAGGTAACCACCAACAGGATCGATCTGCACAGATTTGACAGTTCGATCAATCTCCTTCGCAACTGCTAAACCCCACTTACTGTTCATCAAGTTGAAGGGCAAATTCAGAATCCTAGCCCAGAGTTGAAGCTTTTCAAACTTGAGTTCAGAAGGTCTCATGCAGTCCACCACTTCCTCGAGGACTACTGCGTGGCGATTAACATGCCACGGAGAACCATCAAGGACACGATCCACATCCCGCTTGTTTTCAAATTCCGCCACGAACATGTTCTCTCCGATAGAACGGAAAAATAAGCCTCTAGGGTTTCCCCATGCTGGCCTCAACGCGCCCGCAATCGTCTGGATATGCAGCGAGTTCTTCCACAGCACCTTGCCTGCGAGTAGCCACTTTTGATCTGCACCATCACCCAAGTCATCGATCACCAACAGTGTTGACTCCTCAGCCGTGAGATCAAGCTTTTCCATGGCTTCTTCCATCCGCGCCCTCGCCGTACCTGGCGAGAGGGCTTCTCCTCTCCCCTTGCTGGAATCAGATGCCGAAGCCATACCCAATCCAGACCCCCAAGTGCCCACACCGATGAAGATCGACGTGCGCCGCCGTTTCTCCTCGAAACCCTAGTCGCCTAACAGGAGGCTCCTAAATTTGAAACCGTAATGTTGTCTTTCGAATGTACGATTCCTAATGACAATATCGTTGAGGTTTCTGCAAAAAAATCCCATCGAAAAGGCGATTTCCATATAAACAAGCGCCAGTTTGGAAACCCCTGGGCACGAGATAAAGATAATCCAAAAGATACTGTGCATACCATTTCGCATCGATATCATACCTCATGGCACCGCAAATGCAAACCGCACGAATCTCAACGGAAATTTGCTATAGTATACCTCAAGCAATAGCCTTTTTATTTTTCTTGAGGGAACCTCAAGCAATAGCCTTGTGTCCATAAACTCCTGGAGACCCCGAGACCAACACTACCAGGCCCAGCTCCGCCAGAACCCTAGCCGCCGCGGCGCATGGCCATCCCCGGCCGACGTTCCGCCGCCACCGTTGTTTTCACAGCGATCGCATCCTGCGCCGCAGCGCAGTCGCCGGGAGGCCCGGGATCGGACAACCACATGAGTTTCTCCGACGTCATGACCATCTCCTTTTTTATGGCCATTTTCTTCCCCGTCTTCGTCGTCCTCAGGCAGTCGGTTGTCAACTCCGTAGGGAGTAATGGGGCAGTCGACGTTGCAGGGGTTTGAAGCGCGAAGGCTAGTCACAGACCTCACCTTGTTCATAACCTCCCTCTTAGACAACTCCTCTTTTGTTAGGCGGGAGGAGTCATCTGCGCCCTGGAACTCCCACATCAGGTGCGCTCGAAGTCGTAGCAGCTGCTCGCGAATCTTCACAAATGTGGCAATGAGGTGGAGGCCGCCCAGCTCCTTGCCCATTGTCTTCAGCAACTCGGCAACCTTGCCCAGCAGAGGCGCCACCTCCGCCT
The DNA here is from genome assembly GCA_947311845.1 of Poa pratensis. Taxonomy (NCBI): domain Eukaryota; kingdom Viridiplantae; phylum Streptophyta; class Magnoliopsida; order Poales; family Poaceae; genus Poa; species Poa pratensis. The sequence continues at coordinate 49,486,171 of CAMZMU010000033.1, read as the reverse complement.
TGTCTTCACTCGACAGCATATGCGCCCAAGCGTTAGACCTCCTCAGAGGCTTGCTGGCCATGAAGGCGGGGAGGCCCTCCTGTGCAGCGCTGACGTAGAACCATTTCTTCCGCCAGCCTTGGACGGAGTCGACCTGCTTCAGTGCGAAGTAGGAGGTGTCGCCGCGCACCTGGATGCCGAAGCCGCCAAGTGGGTAGGTGCCACCAGCACCCATGTTCCTCTTCACGTTTAAGATGGTCTTCCACAGGCCCCAGTGCGGGTGCACTCCCAGGAAGCACTCGCACAGGACGATGAAGCACGCGATGTGCAGGACGCCGTTCGGAGTCAGATCATGCATCTGGACCCCGTACGCGTACAACAGCCCGCGAACGAAATCATGCAGGGGGAAGGAGAACCCCCGATGCAGGAAATCAACAAAACAGATGCGCTCGCCGGGCCGAGGTTGCGGGAATACCTCTTTCCCGGGCGCGCGCGTCGCCACCTGGTCTGCCGGCGGCAGCAGTCCTTCTTCCCGTAGATCATCCAGCTGCTGCGCCTTGACGGACGACTTGACCCAGTCGTCGGGGATCTTTTTCAGCGTGTTCACGCTAGCGGCGTCAGCAATGGCGGCGGTGCTCATCGCCGTACTCCCCCTCTTGGTCTTCGTCCCTGCCGCGCCGGCGGCGGCGGAGCTCGCCACCTTCTTCATGCCCGCCTTTTTCATGGCTAGTGGCTAAGTGGAGGAAGCGCGAGCAGAGCTTGGGCAAGCAGCAATGGAGGGAAGGAGCGAGGAAGAAGACAAAGCAAAGGAAAGAGAGCAGCGAGAATGGGGATGAAATCGATCTACCCATCGCGGTGAAATAAATATACCGCGGCGCCGCCAAATCTGAACCATCCAAACGGCAATGGCAGCAACGGCCTGCATCCAGCCCTACACGTGGCGGCGGCGAAACGCAACCGTCGCAGGCCACGCCGCCCACTACGCACGGAAAAAGAGGAAGACCATCATCACGTCCCGGAATCTTCGCGCCATGCGGTCAAATCGCAACTGAACCGACGTCTCTCCTGGTCAACACTGACACTGGGACCACAGCGTCGTGTCCCATCGGTGGCACCGCGCAAGCAAGCATCGTCATGCATGACGTCACTTCACGAGCTCGAGAAAATTGCGAGTAAGCCTCGGGATAACAAAGCAAAGCCAACAGGCTGTTGAGTCCCTCTGACGGACCGTCCTATCATTCGACTGCGGCATATTACTGCTTGAGCACTTAAAGTAGGCCAGCAGGCCGAAAAGGGACTCCTTTATTTGTCGAGTTCCGAAAACATGTTTCCTTCAGTAGGCCAGCAGGCTGAAAGGGACTCCTTCTTCTGTCGAGTCCCCAAGTCGTCCTTTATTCACTCCCATCGGGAGCACATCAAAAATTCCTTTCGACTGGAGGTTAATTGAGATTAACCTCAATTGCAAGCAATTCAGCTTAATCTTGAGGGCTACTCCCATCGGGAGCGCTGTCGCGCCCCCGATAAGCACAAGACTATGGAGACATTGAGTCTCAAAACAAGCAGTCGAAGCTAATACCGACCAAAGCTATTCAGCTCTATGCAAAGACTACGACCACAGCAGTCGCAAAACAAACTGTACCCGAGATGCATCCGCCGCATATGATCCTCGGACCAGCTGCGTTCGCCCTGTAATTTCTGTGCCAACAAGCATGAAGAAAATCCTGACGAACGCGTTGGGTGCCCCATTTATCAAACTACCGTATCCTCTGTAAGACCTCCGCGGCCTGAGTCGAAGCTTATCAGCTTTTTCCAGGTTCGAGTCCGGGGACTCGAACTTGAAGTAGGCTAGCTAGGTTTTTGCCCAAGTGCATTTAACTGATCCCGATCCGTCGAGTGAGTCAGACCAGCTATGTCGTCATCCCTAGAACCTGTCAACTAGGCAGCAAAACGTGAACATATACAGCAGTCGATACACAACCGACTCAAAGCAAAAACATCCTACAACAGGCAAGACGACGTGCACCCGGGGAGGAGTCCTTACCCGACTCTCCGATTCGACCAAGCACTCGGGGGCTACTGACGTGGGCCTACCTATCGGGTGCCCCACCATGAAGATACCTGGTGCATGCAAGGACTAGGGCCCAACAGGTGGCCTACTAGGATACAACACTCGAGGCCCACGAAGGGGGCCCAAAGCAGATGGAGTGCGCCCCAAGGTGGGTGAAGCTTTTGTCAGTAGGGACCTACCTTACCTGTAAACCTAATCGGTTGCGAACTCCCAAGACCCAGCCTCTAATATAAAGGCTGGGAGGGCTGCCGATCAAGGGGAGATTATTATTTGACCACCAGAACCCTAGCGAGATCGACATCTCGCCGGGATCTCCATTGTAACACCTCCATAATATCAATTTTAGACAAGCAGGAAGTAGGGTGTTATCCTTCGGGAGCCTGAACCTGGGTAAATCGCCTTACTTGTCAGCCGTGGTAACTACCAGCACTTCATCTCTCTCCCTCTCAATCAACCTGGGGTACTCGACCCTAGGACTTGCCGTGGCCACCCCACGACATCAGCCGACTCGTATGGTTTATCAAGATCATAGTTCATCTCTGTACTCACTTTCCGAGAGAGGAATAAAGATTCTGATAGAAAGATTGTACTTCAGTTTTGTCTTCCTCCTCATTTCCACAAACAGTACCATCCAGACGTTGCAAACCATGTATGCGATTGATGCGCCTGCGATGTGCTGCTTGGGCATGAAAGTATGCTGTGTTGCGGTCACCCTCCCGCAACCATTTGACGCGGGAACGCTGATGCATCCAAATCTCCTCGCGATGAAGAGCTTCCCGAAGCTTCACTACTGTGTCTTTCTCATTGTCGGATGGCCCTCTACCAACCGACTGTCGACGAAGCCGCTCGAGTTTTTGCTGCAAAGTTCTGACTATTTTCGCAAGGGACCCAAATTCACGGTACCCCACTTCCCCAAATCAGACTGCAAGTTGTTCAACGTACTGACAATGCCAGCAAGCCCAACACCGTTCTGGTTCCATTGCCACTGTTCGCGAACAAAACTATGATAATTCGGGTGAGTTTGCCAAACATTTTCATAGCGGAATGGCCTGGCACCCCTTCGCTGCTGCGACACCAACTGACCACTGATCTCCACCATCAAGAAGCAATCGTCTGATTCAGCAGCACTAACGTGCCGTACTCGTGTATGCTCAAACCGCTGCATAAAATCATAGTTTGCAAATGCTCTATCAAGCCGAGCTTTAACATTGGCATCTCCCGACCTCCGATTATCCCAAGTAAAAGGAACACCGGACCACCCAAGGTCTTGTAGGGCACAAGCATCAATAGTTTCCCGGAATGCACGCATCTGCCATTCAGAACGTGCCGATTTGCTAAAATGCTCAGAGCCATACATAGTCTCATTGAAATCTCCAAGCACAAGCCACGCATTATGTTGGATACCAAACAAAGTTCTTAGGAACCTCCAGCTGTGGTGACGGTTCTCAGCTCTAGGGGCACGATAGAAACCAGCAAACCTCCACGGGGGGAGGACAAATCTGCCTTCTGCACCACACAGTTAATGTGATCAGAACTCTTGTTCTTAACTTCCACACGAACATCACTAGACCAGAACAGGCCTAAACCACCACTTAAACCCTCAATGTCAATTGCAAAACAGCCCGCAAAACCCAACTGAGTCTGCAGCTCTTCCACTCGTCTCGCTCGAATCTTCGTTTCCATAACAAAGAGAAGAGTAGGAACTTCACGCTTCGCAAAATTACGAAGCTCACGAACTGACCAAGGGTTCCCAAGCCCCTGACAGTTCCACCCTGCCGAGTTGTTTGAGTTTGTTGGCGTGGGTCTTTTCTTCTTCGGGTCTCTCTCTGAATTTTCATCAGCTTCACCCGACACTGAGTCTTTTTCCTTCTCCTGACTTGGATCAAATGTGACTAATTCATTTCTGGGCGCCACCGAGTCAGTAAGAAGAGGAAGCGCAATCTTCTTGTACACTTGCTTCTGAGGTACCCCTTTTCTTCATCAAAGGGGATGTAACCTCAGCATTTGGATCATCATTGGAGCTCGTCACATGCGTATCTTTCTGTTTTTTACCATTGGATGGTTGCTCTTTTGTCGAACCCTCACTTGATGTCGCTTTCTTCCTGTCATCCGGAGCCCTAAGACTCGTTCTGAAAGGCAGGAAACCCTCTTCATCCCCGGGGTCAGACAAACAAGATCAGAGTGCCCAAGACGTCCACACGAGAAACAAAAGTTTGGCACCTGTTCATATTGTATTTCATACCAGTCCTTGCTGTTTCTCTTTGATGAGTCAATCAGAATACCCTCCTAAGAGGTTTGTTCACATCAATGGTTACTCTGGCACGCAGGTAACCACCAACAGGATCGATCTGCACAGATTTGACAGTTCGATCAATCTCCTTCGCAACTGCTAAACCCCACTTACTGTTCATCAAGTTGAAGGGCAAATTCAGAATCCTAGCCCAGAGTTGAAGCTTTTCAAACTTGAGTTCAGAAGGTCTCATGCAGTCCACCACTTCCTCGAGGACTACTGCGTGGCGATTAACATGCCACGGAGAACCATCAAGGACACGATCCACATCCCGCTTGTTTTCAAATTCCGCCACGAACATGTTCTCTCCGATAGAACGGAAAAATAAGCCTCTAGGGTTTCCCCATGCTGGCCTCAACGCGCCCGCAATCGTCTGGATATGCAGCGAGTTCTTCCACAGCACCTTGCCTGCGAGTAGCCACTTTTGATCTGCACCATCACCCAAGTCATCGATCACCAACAGTGTTGACTCCTCAGCCGTGAGATCAAGCTTTTCCATGGCTTCTTCCATCCGCGCCCTCGCCGTACCTGGCGAGAGGGCTTCTCCTCTCCCCTTGCTGGAATCAGATGCCGAAGCCATACCCAATCCAGACCCCCAAGTGCCCACACCGATGAAGATCGACGTGCGCCGCCGTTTCTCCTCGAAACCCTAGTCGCCTAACAGGAGGCTCCTAAATTTGAAACCGTAATGTTGTCTTTCGAATGTACGATTCCTAATGACAATATCGTTGAGGTTTCTGCAAAAAAATCCCATCGAAAAGGCGATTTCCATATAAACAAGCGCCAGTTTGGAAACCCCTGGGCACGAGATAAAGATAATCCAAAAGATACTGTGCATACCATTTCGCATCGATATCATACCTCATGGCACCGCAAATGCAAACCGCACGAATCTCAACGGAAATTTGCTATAGTATACCTCAAGCAATAGCCTTTTTATTTTTCTTGAGGGAACCTCAAGCAATAGCCTTGTGTCCATAAACTCCTGGAGACCCCGAGACCAACACTACCAGGCCCAGCTCCGCCAGAACCCTAGCCGCCGCGGCGCATGGCCATCCCCGGCCGACGTTCCGCCGCCACCGTTGTTTTCACAGCGATCGCATCCTGCGCCGCAGCGCAGTCGCCGGGAGGCCCGGGATCGGACAACCACATGAGTTTCTCCGACGTCATGACCATCTCCTTTTTATGGCCATTTTCTTCCCCGTCTTCGTCGTCCTCCTCGCATTCGCCTGCCTCCGCCTGTTCCGGCCGCCAGACGATCCACCGGGCACGGAGACCAACTCGTCCGAGTGGTCGCGTCACAAGGAGGGCCTCAGCGCCGCGGAGATCGCGGAGCTGCCACTGGTCTCGTACATGGACGTCAAGCAGCACCGGATCAGCGGCGGCAGGATCGACCCGCTGGAGTGCGCGGTCTGCCTCCTGGAGTTCGACGACGACGACAGCCTGCGCCTCCTCCCAACGTGCCCGCACGCGTTCCACCCGCAGTGCATCGGCCTCTGGCTCGAGAAGCACGTCACGTGCCCGCTCTGCCGCACCAGCGTCCTCGACACACCAGTGCCGGTGACACAAGAGGAGCTGCAGCCCCCGTCGCCTATGGAAACGCCTTCTCCGCCCGACTCGCCGCCGGTCCGCGACATGGTGGTCCTGATCGACGGCCCCAGCAGCCACGAGGAGGAGTACGAGAGGACCCGGATCCTCGCGGTGGGGATGCGGTGCGAGGCGGCCGGGCGTCAGGTGCTGCCGCGGTCGAACTCGACGGGGCACGAGCGCGCAGGCGGGATGGAGCGGTTCGCGCTGCGGCTGCCGGAGCACGTTCGCCTCGAGATCCTGATGTCGCACAGGCTGAGGCACGTGACGAGCGCGGTGACGTCCGTGCGCGTCAGAGAGGGGAGTGCCCACGACATCGGGGCGGCGGGAATTCGGTTCGGAGCGCCGTGGCGAGGCTGGTCTCCCTTTTCGCGCCCGGGGCTGGGTGGAAGGGCGACGACGAGGAAATGTCTGGCGGCTCGTCTCGCCGGCGGCGCGATGACTCTGCGCGGGGAGCAGGAGAAGACAAGAGAAGCGATTAATTAATTGGGATAAAAAAAGAGAACGGAGGCTTGAGGTATTGGCTAATTAAGCTTCAAGATTAACTGGTTTTGTTCTTTTGGTGTGAATTGTGAGCAGAGAATTCTATCTGTTTATCTCTGATTTTTGATACAGAGCGTGTGTGATCTGCATTCTATTTACGTACTGATGATTTTTCGTCAGATTGCAGATCCATGATGTAACATCACATACTCCAATTTTGTTTGCATTTTACCTCCTTTTGGTGACACTGAGTTAGAGACCACCGTCTCCGGGACGCAAAATGTCAGCCGTCGTTTTGTTCGAAATACACAAATGTGCAGTCTTAGGTTTTAAATTTAAGTTTGGGAAAAAAAATTCGGCCACTACTGAAATTCAGTCAATTTGCAGTGATTTCGGTTTTTGTTTCGGCCAACAGACCGAAATTTTCTCTTAAAATTCATTTACATATTTGATTTTTTTAATAAATAAATAAATGTTTATAAAATTCCAGTGTATTACATATTTTGACCGAAAAGTAATTATTTCGGTGTGTGCTTGAATTTCTGAAATTCGGTGAATTTCATTGAAATCTCACTGAATTTTAAAACCACTCTGTGACAGGAAAAGAGTCACACATGAACCCCAATGGCAAGGGATTAAGGTGCCAACAAGGTTCGAAAGAACAACCTCGTCTCCTAAACACGATTCAACCAAAAGCACTTCATCTATGAGTTAAAGACGTACTTTCCTCGTAAGAGTCTTTCTCCTTTGTTAAGTTCCTGGAGTTAAGATCGTTGCTCTATGATCGCCAGATTACTGCAAGGCACACCATAGGCTTTTTCATTGAAGCTCTCACTGAACGCCGTGAACTGTAAATGTTGTTCATTGCTGTACACGTCGTTTACTGAGATTGTGTACCAGACTCCAAGAGCCTTTTTACTTCAGAAATTGGCCACTCCATGTGTACAATGGAACCGTGGAAGAGCTTTTTTTCTCTCTTTTCTTTTAGAAAGGGGGAGAAACCACAACCTCTGCATCGAGTGATGCACACAGCTTTTTATTAAAAATTATTGCAGTTTCATCCGTTTACAACTCAACGATCGCATAAGGTTGAGACATGTATCAACCATCTAAAATCTATGGCCTCCTCACATCCACAAAATGAACATTTAGTACATCCATGCCAATTTCTCTTTACTAAATTATCTTTTGTGAGCAAGACCTTTCTATTAAGGAACCACATGAATATTTTTTATCTTAAGAGGTATTTTTAACTTCCATAAATATTTACGCAAAAATCTAGTATGTCCATTCATTAAATACTCATACATAGATTTTACCGTAAAGATACCATTGGTGGTAAGTTTCCAAACAAACTTGTCTGGATTATCGGACAGATTAATATCCATTAATCAAAGGCATAAGTGAGACAATGCATCCCATTTATCGCCAATTAAGCCTCTCCTGAAAGTTATATTTAAAGGAGGCGCCCTGTTAAAAACATCATGTACATAAACATTCTTTTGCTGCGCAATGTTATATAACGATGGATATTGTTGTTGTAACGGTACATCACCCAACCAGTTGTCTTCCCGAAACCTAGTAGTTTCACCATTACCAACCTTGAAAAAGCCTTTTTTAAAGAACTCCTTGAACTCTCATAAGCCCTTTCCAAAAGAGGGAATCTGTTGGAGTGGCTTCAACTTGAGCCAACGTTGTATTATATAAATATTTGTTTCGTGGGAGTTCTTGCCACACATCATCTTCATTTAAGAGTTTGAATAGCCATTTGCTAAGCAAACATTTATTTTTCAGATCTAACACCTCAATGTCGAGCCCTCCCCTGGTCCTTTGGTCGGCATATTATATTCCATTTAGTTAACTGATGTTTCCGTTTCTGCTCATCGCTTTGCCAAAAGAAGCGTGATCTATAAAAATCTAGTCATATTCGTACCCCTTTAGGTATCTCTAAGAAAGACAACATAAACATCGGCAAACTAGTTAAAACAGAGTTTACAAGAACAAGGCGATCTCCATATGAGAGCAGCTTGCCCCTCCAACATCCTAGTTTGCCTTCAAACCGACACTCTACAGGATAGCATTCGGAATTTCATAATTTTCTATATAGTGGATAGGCAATCCTATGTATTTGAACGGTAGAGATCAAGACTCACATCCAAAAATATGCTTGTACTGCTTCTTTAGCTTTGCCGAAACAAAAAATCTCGCTTTTGTAGAAATTTATTTTCAGGCCAGACAGTTGTTCAAAGATGCAAAGGATTAATTTCATGTTAACGGCCTTTGCTAAATCATGCTCCATGAACAAAATAGTATCGTCCGCTTATTGCAAGATAGAGACCCCTCCTTCAACCAGATGAGGAATGAGACCTCCAACTCGACCATCCTCCTTTGCCCTCGCAATGAGAATGGCTAACATATCTGCTACAATATTAAAGAGCATCGGAGACAACAAATCTCCTTGCCTAATCCCTTTTTTGTTTGGAAATAATGACCAATAATCTCCTTGCATAAAGGATGACTGAGTAGGTCTAATGAACTTATGAGCTATCGCCGTAATGCGATTAGCTCCTACTTCTGTGAAAATTTTAAAACTGACAATAAGAAGGCAAATTGGTCTATATTGTTGGATGAACCGCAATTTCTTTCTTAGGTAATGAAGTGATGACGCCAAAGTTCAGTTTGCACAATGGAAAATTCCCTTGTTGGAACTAAACAAACATAGCCATTAAATCATCCTTTATTATATCCCAGAAAGTCTGATAGAACTCAGCTGGAAAACCATCAGCCCCCGGTGCCTTGTTTGTTTCCAATTTACCGTGGAAGAGCTGGGTGGCGCTAAACAAATATTTTCACTTGGATGTACCACTTTAGCGTCGTCAGATGTCATGTCTATCTTTGCTACTCGTACATCCTATATTCCTTTGTTGTCAATCTTGTGAGAGCATGCATCTCTCGCAGACAGCCTAAAAGCATCACCATGCATGGGCACCCCGCAAAGCATACTCAATGGCCAAATGGAGGTACGAATAGAAACATAGGCTCGAGCAACACCCTTGAGGACAGCCCATACTTGGGTGTCCTCTAGGGGGTGCCGGAGAACCCCCGGACATATATAGCCTCCAACATGTGGTTCCCTAACTAGGCGAGGTGATTTGACGCGACAGCGTTTTGCTTTCACCACGCGTCGCACTAACGCCGGTGCCAGTCCACACGCTGGCCTTACGCCTTCGCCACACATAGCATTAACGTTGGCGCCACCGCCCCTCAGTCTACGCAACGATATAAGGCACCCCCTCTCGTTTCTCGTCGTGCATCTTCCTTCCCTAAATCTCTCCCCCATTCCCTTTCATCACCAGCCACAAACGCACACGCACAACCTCCACCATGTCTCGAGAGATGCGGCAGTTCCAACGGGTCTTTTTTGGCAGACCGCAGCCTCACCCTCGAGCATGCACGGCAGTTCCACTAGTTCGGCCTGCTCGTCCGGCCGGACTTCCGCCTACCAAATGGGTGGGTTGTTACCAAGGGCAAAATTGTTGTGTCGCCCTTCTCGCCACCCCTAGTCGTTCAACTTGGCAGTCCTCATGCAGTGGATACAGATGATGAAGACACAACTGCTTCTCTCCGAGAAGTCGTCAACACATGGCACGATCGCTTCACGCGAGAGCGCGACACCATCCTACACGTCTACGATGGTGCGTGGACATCGTTATTGAGTGCTTTACAACACCAGCGCATGCACGCCATGAGTGGTAGCGGGCGACTGGTCACACGGTGGACATCGTTATTGAGGAAGTCCGGGAGCACACTACACGAGGAGCTCTGTTTGGCTATGACTACTTCCACCAGTGCAGCGTGGCGGCAGCGGTGCAAGAACCTGTTCTAGGCTCAAGGAGGAGCGTCGCTCGCCATCACGCTTGGGAGGCAGACAAGGCGCCGTCATCCACGATGTGCACGCAGATCGTTGCCCACCGCAAGGTGGCCCCGTGATCTGTGATTTCCCAACGTGTCGTTCTCCACCATGCGGCCACTTGTACCTCCATGCTTTGAAGCGAGAGGTGAAGAAGGAGCGGCTGGAGGTGGTACCGGCGGGCTACCGGGTGCGTTTCCTACTACGGAACGGCTGACAATTCCCCGGGATTCAGCAAAGATGGTGGCGTCGGCCACTGAGATCAAGGAATCGTCCTATGGCTTCATGAGACCATCGAGCTCATGGCGCATCACGCCTCTTTGGGCCGCGGCGGTGGCGCTTTCACCACCATCGCCGCACATGGGGACTCCGTCTCGACCTCTCGTGTTGCCTCGTACTCCACGTCATCTATTTCGACAATATCAACAATGACAGTGAAAGCGTCGACTGGACGCCCTTGCGACCGAGGACTAGGCCTTATGTCGCGGCAATGCCAGTTTGGGTTTAATTTTCATTCAAAATCTTTGTAAAATATGAACCAGATTTAAACTTTTGTTTTGATTCGCTCTTAAGTTTTTTTGTTTTGATTTGGGGGGGGGGGGGGGGGGGGGGGGGGGGGAGGGGGGCAACCCGCATATTGTGCAACACCCGCACTGCGGCACCTTCTAAAACTGACACATTCTAAGGTGTGGCGGACTAAATTCCAAGAATATCGATGGAGGTGAACTAAAAGGGTGAAAAAGTACAAAATGTTGATATTCTTTAGCATATGCCCTACCCAAAAGATAAACTCATAAAACCTGGTTTTGAGTGGTAAGTCGGTAACTGTACACATGCCTTTGCCCCTTTTTTTTTTTGCAAAATGGTCAATCGATTTATTGATCATCAACAACGATACAAAGAAATCCAAAAGTAATAAATTTACAAATAGGTTTTTGTACTACCTAGCGATGACTACAAGCTCTATAGCGAGCGGCCGTCCTCAACCCTCCCTTAAGTGAGCCGGGTAAAGCTGTCATAGTAGACCTTGTTAGAGACATAACGGAAGTCGTCATGCTAAGATCCCGAAGGACCGCTCATCAGAGAAGCAACCATCACCAATGATGACAACCGTAGATTGGATAAACCATAGATATAATTTGGATGTGCTATTACAAAGCCGGGTACCCAGCGCAGCCGGAAATGCGGTGTCTGGGCGATTGGTCCTCAGCGTCAGCAACGTTCCCATTCCTCTGGTACCTTCCCCAAATCAAGTTGCCGGTACAAAGATCTAACAGAACTTTTGGGATGTGCTGATGGACTGGTAGAGCACCGACCCAAGCTAAGACCTCGACAAGGAGGCCCATTGGGTCGTTCTCGGCGCCAGCGTGAGGACTAACTCGCACGTTAGGACAACTTCGTAGAGGAATAAAAATATGGACGGGCGCGACGCCTGGTGGGGCATGCCGGGGCGCACGCTCGGTGCTGTCACCGCACACATCGAGGGCAGCAGAGAGCCTCTCCTTCCACCGCCGCCTCGGGGATCACCAAGGCGTTCGTCATCAAGGATGACGTCCCAATCGCAATCGTCCTCCTGCTCTCCGGCGTCGAGGAGCCCTTACACCGCCCCCAAGATCAAAGTGAAGGAGGAGTCGTGCAACTGGCCGAGGAGGCGCGTGAGCGGTGGCGGCATCGTCTTTCGTGAGCCTACACCCCTGTTGTCGCTCGCAGAAAGCTCACCCTCAACCGGCAGAAGAAGCCGCTGCCTCTGCCGCTGAAGGAGGTCAAAGGAGTCAGGATGGATAGCAGACATATGGATGTAGCAAGCAATGCCCGACGTCCAAAGGGGCTCACTTGGACCATTTAAGCGTCGCAAAACATCGTGACAGCGACACCTTTTTCGTTCACCCTAGTGTGGTTGACGTGCGCGGTCGACAACTTCATCGACCTCGACCCCAACAACAATGGTGACAAAGGGCCTAGTGGCGGTCAAGGGCCTAGCGGCAGCAATTGGGATGACTCGAGCGCGTTAGACCACTACCACCGTGGCTATATTAGGTTTGTTTTTAGTTTTTTATTTAAATTTTGTTTATATATGTAAAATATTCTAATAATTTGGATGAAAATCACGGTTTCAATATATTTGTGTGTTCAAAATTATTTAAAAAAACCCTATTAGCGTCACTGGGAAGAGCCGATCCCAGTAGCCCAGCACATGTGTCGACGTTTACAATGCCGTCAATCCGGCCGCTATTGCCAGACTGCTTAGAGGGAGACTGGATATTCTATAAACACCAACAGTACGCGGGAGCCTAGAGAAGTCCCCACTGTAGTTAATCCGACAACAAGGGGAACCCGCACATGCGTTTCAGCTCCAAGTTCAGGTCTCTGAAGTCTGAACTCCGTCTTGCCGCCGGCACCTTGCTTCCATCAGGCCATGTAGGGGTATCTACTGATTTTATCCTTAATCATATATATCCTCGTCCATATGGAGCCCAACAGCGGCAGCACCCCGCGGCATCCAATGGCGTTCCCTCACTGCGTCGCACGCAGCCCCAGCTCTGCGTCCCGCGCCGCGCCGGCCTTCTCCACCGCCAACTTCGTGCGCTCCCTCCGCAAGGCAGCATCCTTCAGTTACAGGAAGGCCAGCGCCGGTGTTGTCGACGCGGTGGGCACGACACGACGAGACGTTGCGGTGATGTCCCCGTGCCGTTCATCTCCAGAGCCGGGCGTCGGCGGCAGGAGCGCCAGCTGCGACCAGTGGACGAGGCGGAGGCGGAGCACCGGGGAGTCGGAGGACGTCGGGAGAAGATCGGGCGTGCCGGGGAAGACGCTGACGACACGTAACAAAGAGGAGGCGGCGCACCGGGCGCGGGTGCTCACCTCGCGGCTGCTGCAGTGGCGTTTTGCGAACGCCCGGCTCGGGAAGGTGATGGTCCCGCCACCTCCGCCGCCCAGGTTAGCCACGCTCGCGCATGAAGTTTCTTGATACAGTATATATACAACGTAGAATCATTAAGCATACGTGCTGCTCATGTTATTTCGACGGAGCACGCAGAGCAAGCTGTTGTATGCATGGCTGCGAGTGGCGGAGCTGCGCAACATCCACGCAGCGAAGCAGATCGTGGCGCAGCGGTGGCGGCAGAAGATTAAGCTTGGAAGGCTCCTGCGCACACAGCTCTCCCTTCTCGGAACATGGGACCCCGTCGGCGAGTCGCACAGCGGTGCCGTCGCGGACCTCGGCCTCGACCTTTCCGCCGCCTCCGCCTCAGTCCCCTTAACCGACGGCGCCCAAGTACACGTAACCGAAATATAGAAGCTTTTACTTTCCCCTAGTGTCTCTGAACATCCAGCAGGCTGGTTACTCGCTACTACATACAAATTGCTGTATTGCAGGCTGGCCTGGAGCTGTTGCACGAAACCATGTTTGCTTGCGTTCGAACCGTGGATGAGATCGCAGCCAGTGCTGACATGTTCTATGCTACGGTACATGCATTCATCGGTTCCTAGATGTATTTCAAAGTGCAAAATTTGAGTTGATACAGCTAAGGAGGAATCGGAAATTTTGTGTTTGCTGTTTCAGGGTGGCGTGATGAGCAGCTCGGCCGGCGAGCTCGCAAGGACGATGCGGCAGGAGATCTCAGGGCTCCAAGAGGTCATGCGGCTATGCAGGATTGTCGCTAGCTTGCAGGTGGGTAGACGGTCGACGATCTTCAGCTCTGGCCTCTTTGGTTATGTCTCCCTCGAACAAAGCCTAGCCGTGTTTAATTTTTGTTTTGATCTTGTCTATTGGTAAAATACGGTTTCTGTTTACATGTCTTCATTGCAGAGATAATTGCATGACTAGCGCTGTGCAGTGTGCACATACATATATGCAGCATTCGCTAACCCTGCATACCAGTACTGTACTGAAGTTTTGGGTCTACATTCGCAGGTTCAAGAAGTGAGCCTTCGACCAAATTTAATTCAGGTAAAACAGCAGATTGACCAGTGCTTGACATGGCCGGGATCCGTGCGTGGCGCTATGATCGCCAGAGAGGCGTGTCATCATGACGGGATAACCCATCATGAACAGGAGATGGCACCTGCCAGCCGGTCCCAGACTTCTAGCTTCATGTCTGCATGTCGGAAATAAATTCTGTAGATGACGATCGAGAGAGGTGTGGACCTGTGTTGTTATATTTCCTTGGTGCTAGCGATTAAATTGCCACGTAATTTATCTATGTATATACTGTAATTTGAGCGTGTAAGTAATTCATAACTCGCGTATGCGAATGGTTAACTGACTTATTTGTCCATCGGTATGCACGATCAAAGTTGTAATTTCAGTGATTAATCGGCATGTGCATGTTTGCGGTGAAATCATTTGGGGGCGCCGTTGGGGCCTGTTTTCTGCCGTCCGAACAAAGCGAACAGATGTGCGCAAAATGGGGGCTGCCGTAGGAGTTGCCTTAACTTAGGCTTGTTTGACTTGTAGGAAAGTTAAGAAAAATATAGAATATGATTTCACTTAGGCAGTTTTAAGAAAAAAGGAACAAAAACCACAAAAGGCGCGGTTAAAACCCGTGAAAAACACACCTCCACAGGACCACAACCACTCTACTGATCTTTACTATGTCTAGAACATAGCCAAAGAAGTGACCCTCGGAGCCGTGGTTCTGGGGTCCATACACTAGTTGCCTCGGAGGCTATGGACCTAACACCACGACAATAGTGGCAAGGCCACTGTCGAGGCGCCACTTTGTGCCTTCCTAAATCTACGTCACTCCGCCACCATCGTAGATCCTCGAGCCGAGCGATGAGCCTCAGGGCCGGTACTCGTCCTACACCATAAAAATCCTGAGTGTGGCCGCTGTCGCGCGCCTGAGGTGCCACCTGTCACTGGTAGAGAGAGAATAATGAGCGATGATGTGACCATGCTTAGGACAGTCGCCCCATCTTCCTAGTACCGCTCCCGAAGCTGCCGCCTTTGCCGTGTGCGCGAACACGTCCACAGTCACTACGCTTGAGCCTTGCGACGAGATGGCCCCACCACCGCCGTGTTGGCGAGGGGAGCAAAGGGGGAGAGGTTTCAGGGCGGCGGCTAGGGTTTGCCCGTGTCGCACCTAGGAGCTACGAAAATGCTTTTTAAATTCATGTATTGTAGTGGAACATTCTATGCAATGTTTTTTTTTCCTTCAAGTCAATCTCGAAGGTTTCAAAATTTCATGTGTTTTCTACATATTTTATCATGCATTCATCCGTATACATACTACCTCCGTTTTTATATACAAGGCAAACATCTTATTTTTCAGATACCAAGAAAATAAATTAACTATTAAATAACACGTTTAATTATGTGAAAAACCTATCATGTTCTGGGATAATTAAACATGTTGCATGTGGTCCCTCTATCTCTATGTCTGCATGCAACCTTTTCATTAATAAGCATCATCGTAGAAACGTGCAAAAAAATATTTTAGAGTTTAAAAAAATGTACATACACAGTTCCACACTTTATATATTTTTGTGTATCTCATAATATAAAGTATTTTAAATTAATTTCTTACACGTTTGTGGGATACAACATTGGCTACATCCGGACTTTTTGTCAAAAAATTAATGCTCATAAATATGATTTTAGATTTTTTTTAATATCAGCATCACTGAAACCCAAAAAATCTCCGCCCGAGAACAAGTAATTAATAGGCGAAATGAACGCACCCTTGGGCATGTCGAGACCAAATGGTCCTCCGTACGGACGGTCCCTCACGCTGCTGCCTTCGTTCAATTTCCAATATCCAAATCCAGCAACAAGGAAATTTCCTTTTCAATCCGCATGTAGACATTGCTTTCGTGATTCGTTGTGCACTTAAATTGCCTTTTTGTCCTGTCAAAAAGGTTGTTATTTTGGCTGTCCCTTTTCTATACCAAATTACGTGTTCCAAGTCGAAATGTAAACTGCCCACTTATCATTCGTCTACTGTTTTCTACCGTACCGAGCCCCCTATCCCTTATTAGAGCAAGTTTAGCAAAATCCCCTAAGCCCTAAACTCTCCACCCCCCATTTAACAGATTCCATAAGTGACTCTATTTCCCTACAAAATTCAGAGGCTCTCGGAAAACACTCACCTAACATTTCTATACGAAGGCACAAGGGGCAATATAGAGACCTCAGACTCCTCTATCCTCTCGATTTATGTTTCATGGACATTTCAAGAGACATCTCTACATATACTAATCCCACTAGAATTATTGCCTTCTCCTTGCTTCTCATCTCCTCCAATAGGGTAGTGACACCACACCACATGATGGACCCCACTCATATCATTTTATAGTTCACACCTTATTAAAATATTGTTGGTTACATACACAACACTATAGTTCACACCTAGAAAAATAAAATTGTTGGATACATACACATGTTTTGAATATATTTAAAATTGGTATTTCCAACTACACAAAAGAGAAAATTATGTGTGAAAAAGGAAAAATAGCTCCATTTCCCACTCAAAATTTCTATTTCTATTTTTTGTGTAGCCTAAATAAAAATATATTATTTTTACAAAACTTATAGAGCTCGTACAATAGGTACATTAGTTGTATGCTTTATTTGCTAAATCTGATATATCGTTTCGATATATATAAAATAAAGAACTAAACTCCTGATTGATTCTAGGTATGAACATGGGTGGTCCCACATGTAAGTGAGCAAGCTCTAAAAAATATAGGTTTGTGGATACTATTTGGTGTGAATGTGGGTGGCCCCACCTGTAAGTGAGTGTGATTTTCCTCTTTAAAGTATTAAGTTCTTTAAAGACAGAGGGATGTGGTTGCCCTAGGTGTGAACATGTGTGACCCCACCTGTAAGTGAGTGATTTTTCTTTACCCGTAGTCGGTGTTAGCACCGCTTTCTTGGTTTGATGGGTATACGTGTTGATTTTGTGTGGGTAAGAAGGATGTCATCGGTCTCAGTCCATCCTTCATCGCCTCTCTGACCCTCACGAGTCGGCAGCAACACCACGCTTCATCTCGGACCGGTCCTCCACGCTGCTGTCCCAGGCCTGGACGGCGTTGGCGCCGCAGTTCTTCCCCATCCAGTATCACCTCCGATAGCAAAGTGGGCCCCGACCAAGCCGGAGCAACCAACATTCTTGGCGCTCGTGCTCCCTAACAATCCCTACTTCGGAGCATCACACATCGCAGATGGTGACGGCGCATGCGAGCCGTCCAAGCTTTCCCGGCCATACTATTGCCGTTGCTCACGGCCTTCTCTTTTGCAACTGTTTTGTCCTCTCCCAGTTTCGGCCTAAACCCCAGCTTGTACTCAGTTGCGCCGCCACTGTACACCACTCCATGACGGCTGAGAAAAGAAGGCACAAATGCGTCAGCTTTTGGCCGGAGACAAGGAATTTTCACTGGTCGGTGTGATGAGCACTGGAGCGGTTGCGTTGACTTGGGAGATCAATTTCTCAAATAGTAAGCGTGTGTTCGCCACAACTTATCGCATTTGAGACGATTTTAACCATGAACATTAACTTTCATTTTTTGCCACTGTACAAACGGGAGCGCGCCTAACTCTTCTAGTACAATCTATCACCGGCACCCTCGGCACATTGCCTTCAATTTTAGCTGCCTCCACCACCGGACCACAGCCATCTCTCAAATTTCGCCCACATGGACCCATTCGGCCATTCCAGCAGTCACCACGTTTCGCAACCACCCCGCATGACCTCATAGCCTCCAAACGGACTATCAGCATGGCCGTGTCACGATGGCTCAACCGGGCACCCCTTCACCATCGTTCGTCACTTCAGTGAGCTGTTGAAGACACCATCTCCCCGGGGCAACACTCGACTGCTGCGAACGGCCTTTCGCGTCTCCGAGCCACCCGCCCAAGCTCTGTGTTGTCCGCGTTGAGCCCACCCATGTCGTGCTTGAGCTATCAGCCACCACAACTGCCAGAATGGCCTGCGCACGGCCTCTCATGTCTCCTCTCTCCACCGACAGTCCTCCATCTTCTCACATTGATTCCACATGTGACATGAATGACACAAACAAGGTATTCGACGCAATACCCTAGAGGTAATTTTGGATAAAATTCATGGAATTTAGATGAAAATTTTAGAGGTATGCAACATGTGTTTCTGGTGCATGGCACTTGAATCCACAACTCGTGTAGAAGAGCTCGAATGTGGAGGAGTATTTTGAGTATTCGTCGTCTTTGGATGGTTCCAATGATGATTTCTTTGGAAGATGGTGACTTATAGGAGATTGCATTCATACTAGCTCAGTGGTAGATAGAAGGAAACACGAAGATGAAACTTCTAGGATTGCAACTGGTGTGTGTGAAGATTCCTCGGGACAAAGTCAACAACCATACTGATACGTCTCAAACGTATCTATAATTTTTGATGTTCCATGCTTGTTTTATACCAATTGCTACATGTTTTGCATCTACTTTATATCACTTTTATACATTTTTTGGGACTAACCTATTAACAAGATGCCGAAGTGCCAGTTCCTGTTTTCTGCTGTTTTTGTATTCCAGAAAAGCTAGTCTGGAAATATTCTCGGAATTGGACGAAACTACACGGGGTCCCTATTTTTCCAGAACACACCTGACGGAGCGAAGGAGCAGCAGAGGAGGGCCACCAGGAGGCCACACGCACCTAGGGCGCGGGCCCCCCTCTGCCGCGCCCTAGGGTGGTGTGGGCCCCTCGGGGTCCGCAGCCGCCGCCCTTTCGCCTACTTATTCCCCCCGACGCGAAAACCCTAAGTACCTGAGCAAATATCCACGAAAAGATCCAGAGACGCCGCCGTCGTCAACCCTAGCTCGGGAGGGTTCAGAACCTCTTCCCGGCACCCTGCCGGAGAGGGGAATCGTCACCGGAGGCTTCTACATCGCCATGCCTGCCTCCGGAGTGATGCGTGAGTAGTTCATCCTTGGACTACGGGTCCATAGCAGTAGCTAGATGGTTGTCTCTCCACTTTGTGCCATCATGTTTAGATCTTGTGAGCTGCCCTACATGATCAAGATCATATTATTGTAATGCTACATGTTGTGTTTGCTGGGATCCGATGAATATTGAATATTATGTCAAGTTGATTATCAATCTATCTTATATGTTATTTAAGATCTTGCATGCTTTCCGTTACTCGTAGATGCTTTGGCCAAGTAGATGCTTGTAACTCCAAGAGAGAGTATTTATGCTAGATAGTGGGTTCATGTCTCCGTTTAACCTGGGACAGTGACAGAAAGTTCTAAGGTTGTGGATGTGCTGTTGCCACTAGGGATAACCTAACGATGCTATGTCCACGGACATATGTGTTTGTTTACATTACGCACTTTACTTAATGCAATTATCCGTTGCTTGCAACTTAATACCAACGGGGGACTCGGATGACAACCCGGCGGTGGATTATTAGTCATAGATGCTGTTGGATAACGGTCTATGTATTATGTCGTAATGCCCAATTAAATATCATAGTAGTCAACATGTCATGTATATGCATTGTCATGCGCTCACTATTCGTCAATTGCCCAGCTGTAATTTGTTCACCCAACATGTTAGTTATCTTTTATGGAGAGACACCACTAGTGAACTGTGGACCCCGGTCCATTCTTTTACACTGATTAAACAACCACAAACTGCAAACTGTTCCTTTTTCATTCTCTGCAATTTAATACTCATTTTCCACACCATACGTTTAATCCTTTGTTTTCAGCAAGCCAGTGAGATTGACAACCTCACTGTTTCGTTGGGGCAAAGTAGTTTGATTGTGTTGTGTGCAGATTCCACGTCAACAGTCCAGACTCCCTGCGACAGCTATTTTTCTGGCGCCGTTGACAACCTTCTGAAGAGTTGCTGCTCCTACTGGTTCGATAACCTTGGTTTCTTTCTGAGGGAAAACTTGCTGCTGACTACATCATACCTTCCTCTTGGGGTCTCCCAACGAACGTGTGTTTCACGTCATCAAGCTATTTTTCTGGCGCCGTTGCCGGGGAGACAGCAGTCTTCTGCAAGGGGAGTTTCACGCTTCCAATCTCTTTACTTTGTTTTTGTCTTGCTTAGTTTATTTTATTTTATCTTGTTTGCTTTCAATTATCAAAAACACAAAAAAATTAGTTACTTGCATCTAGTTTATTTTCTGTTTGGTTTTTATTATTTCATCATGCTTCTCCCTAAGTACACTTTAAAAGAAATATCTGTGGGTAGTGGGTCTATCATTGGAAGAGATAACATTGAGGAATTCTTAATCATGTTAGTATGGTTAAAGATTTTGAAGATAGATCCTTGGTAGAACTTGCTCCAAATTATGAAATTGCTACAGCTTCTCTAGTTCACATGTTGGAAGCTCGTTTGTCAACCTTAGTCCCATAATGCAGCACATGTTTCTAAAACTCCATGATACGAAGATGGTGAAAAGAAAGATTTTGTTTTAGAAACCCTACTTAAAGAATTTGGTGATGTTGCTAGGGAAGCTAGAAAAGTTTTTATTAAATACAAGATGCTTGGTTATTGTATTGACGTTGTTAATACACTTGAAAAACTTGAAAAAGAGAGGCTCAAGTACACTAAGGAAACTAATGGTGAGGGGGAAGTTAAAATACCAATACCTTTTAAGCTTATAGGAATGCAGGAGGCACTAGAAAAGAATTTTGATTGGATTGTTCCTGAGAACCCATTTGATGAAAATGATGAGCCTAGAGGTATTGAGAAAGGGAATTCCGAAACTACATAGACAAGATAAATTGCATTGTTGAGAAAACTTCCGACCTCTCTTTGATGCTTCTTCACTTGGTAATACTTGATGCATGCTTTGTGCCTAGCTAAAAGGCGTTAAAGAAAAGCGCTTATGGGAGGCAACCCATTTTATTTTTCTGCAATTTTTCTTTTATTGAGTCAAGGAGTTTGTTTACTTCTGTAGCAACTCCTTTGTATCTTTATTTTCTCGCATTGTTGTGCCAAGAGTAGCCTCTAATGATAAGATGATGCTTAATTTTGATTGCTGCGCAGAAACAGATTTTTGCTGTTCACTGTACGAAATTCCTAAAATCACCAGATTGTTAATTAAATCTGAAATTTTTGTGCGTAATCTTTATGAATGTCTGAAACTTTCATTAGTTCAGAGTTTCTCGATCTGAGCGTCGTAAGTGCCTCGAAAAAATTCGTCTTTGCGGACTGTTCTGTTTTAGACAGATTATGCCTTTTTATTTTTCGCATTCTCTCTTTTACTAGTGTTGAGTGAAATTCTTTTTTGGGTGGAAGAGCTTCACATAACATCAGTGGCTGTAGCTAATGTTTAAAGTAACAAATCATATTGCGTCTTTATAGAACATGTGAATTTTTGATTATGCACTAACCCTCTAATGAGATCTACTTTGAGTTTGGTGTGACGGAAGTTTTCAAGGGTCAAGAGAGAAGGATGATATAATAGGATCAAGAAGAGTGAAGAGCTTAAGCTTGGGGAGGCTCCCATGGATCTCCCCAGCATATTTCAAGAAGACTCAAGCGTCTAAGCTTGGGGATGCCCAAGGCATCCCCTTCTTCATCGTCAAAATTATCAGGTCATCTCTAGTGAAACTATATTTTAATTCTTTCACATCATATGTGCTTTTCTTGGAGCGTCTGTGTGCTTTTTATTTTCAGTATTGCACTTTTATTTTCAATAAAGCTTGACTGGACCCTAGCATTCTTGATTGGGAGAGAGACACGCTCCGCTTTTTCATGAGAATACTCCTATTCTTCACTTATATTTGTTGAGTATTCATATCTAGCGCTGTTCAGCTTTTAGCTCTTGTTTTCATGTATCTCTTGTCAGAGCTATTAGCTTTCTTTTGTAGAAAGTACTCTCTTGCTTCACTTATATTTGTTTGGAGAGTTGATGAAATAAATTGATTGGTGTTTGGTTGGTTCAGAAAATGTTGCATGTGGTAATTGGTATAAGGAAAAACTTGCTTAATCTTGTAGATCACTAAAATGGATAACTTGATGCTTGTCAATTGTTTTGAGTTAACAAGTAGATCATGATTAAATTGTGCATCACATGAGTTAAGCCTATTAGTGAAGAACTACCGTAAAGCTTGTTGAAAATTTGGTTTGCATCGGTGGTACCTCTAAGGTCTAGATATTTTCTAATAACAGGGTTTGGTTAACAAGGAAGACGGTATGAAGTCTTATAACGTTTGCAATATGTTTGTCATATAAAACTTGGTGTACGGGTTGATATTCTTGTTTGCTTACATAACCTTGCTAGCCTAAACTCTGTACTGAGAGGGAATGCTTCTCGTGCATCCAAATCCTTGAGCCAAAATCCATGCCATTTGTGTCCACCATAACTACCTATATGTGGTATTTCCTTGCCACTCCAAGTAAATTTTTCATGTGCTACCTTTAAATTATTCAAAATGTTATTATTCCCTTTTTGTGTCAATGTTTACTAGCTCATGAGGAATTAGTGTGGTTATTCTTTATTCTATTTGTCGAGTGGACTTTTACACCTGGACTAGTGGCATATACATCCGCTTATCCAATAACTTGCAAAAAGAGCTGGCAACGGGGTGCCCAGTCCCAATTAATTACAACTTTAACCAATTAATTCTCTTCACACTTTTGCCCTGATTCATCAGTAAGCAATGACAAACAGTGAAATACCTGAATGTGTGTAAACCAAAGAGAAAGAGGGATGATCTGCCTTGCTGGTAGAAATAACGTCCTTCATGGGAGCCGCTCTTAAAAGTCCGTTCGACAGGTAGAATACTGTTCTCACCCGCTACCATTCGTTGACAATTAACAAACACCTCTCAAAAATAGATACTCCTCCATGGTATGTGATTGATGGAAGGCACCCGAGGATTCGGTTAGCCATGGCTTGTGTTAGCAAGGTTGGGAGGAGTATCAAATATTTTATGCAATCTCTATATGCTTTCAAAAACCTAAAAGCTCTAGCACATGATTTAATCCCTGCTTCCCTCTGCGAAGGGCCTTTCTTTTACTTTTATGTTGAGTCAGTTTTCCTATTCTTTCTGTCTTCCACAAGCAAACACTAGTGTCAACTTTGTTACAACATGCGTTATATGCAATGTATTGGACTTGTTATACTACTTTGTGTTGACAATATCCATGAGATAAATATGTTGAAAGTTGAAGCAAATGCTGAAACTAAATTCTTCCTTTGTGTTGATTAAATACCTTTTGTTAGAAACTATTGCTTTATGAGTTAACACTTATGCAAAACTGTTTGATGCTTGTCTCGAAAGTACTATTCATGAAAACGTTTAGCTTGTGTGATTCATTGTTTACTCATTATCTATTTGGTAGCAAATTATAGACCATTGACTTGGATCACTTCATTCATTTACATGTGCCTTGCAATATTATATGATCAAGATTATGATAGTAGCATGTCACCTCAAAAATTATTTTGTTTTTATCGTTTACCTACTCGAGGACGAGTAGGAACTAAGCTTGGGGATGCTGATACGTCTCAAACGTATCTATAATTTTTGATGTTCCATGCTTGTTTTATACCAATTGCTACATGTTTTGCATCTACTTTATATCACTTTTATACATTTTTTGGGACTAACCTATTAACAAGATGCCGAAGTGCCAGTTCCTGTTTTCTGCTGTTTTTGTATTCCAGAAAAGCTAGTCTGGAAATATTCTCGGAATTGGACGAAACTACACGGGGGTCCCTATTTTTCCAGAACACACCTGACGGAGCGAAGGAGCAGCAGAGGAGGGCCACCAGGAGGCCACACGCACCTAGGGCGCGGGCCCCCCTCTGCCGCGCCCTAGGGTGGTGTGGGCCCCTCGGGGGTCCGCAGCCGCCGCCCTTTCGCCTACTTATTCCCCCCGACGCGAAAACCCTAAGTACCTGAGCAAATATCCACGAAAAGTTCCAGAGACGCCGCTCGTCAACCCTAGCTCGGGAGGGTTCAGAACCTCTTCCCGGCACCCTGCCGGAGAGGGGAATCGTCACCGGAGGCTTCTACATCGCCATGCCTGCCTCCGGAGTGATGCGTGAGTAGTTCATCCTTGGACTACGGGTCCATAGCAGTAGCTAGATGGTTGTCTCTCCACTTTGTGCCATCATGTTTAGATCTTGTGAGCTGCCCTACATGATCAAGATCATATTATTGTAATGCTACATGTTGTGTTTGCTGGGATCCGATGAATATTGAATATTATGTCAAGTTGATTATCAATCTATCTTATATGTTATTTAAGATCTTGCATGCTTTCCGTTACTCGTAGATGCTTTGGCCAAGTAGATGCTTGTAACTCCAAGAGAGAGTATTTATGCTAGATAGTGGGTTCATGTCTCCGTTTAACCTGGGACAGTGACAGAAAGTTCTAAGGTTGTGGATGTGCTGTTGCCACTAGGGATAACCTAACGATGCTATGTCCACGGACATATGTGTTTGTTTACATTACGCACTTTACTTAATGCAATTATCCGTTGCTTGCAACTTAATACCAACGGGGACTCGGATGACAACCCGGCGGTGGATTATTAGTCATAGATGCTGTTGGATAACGGTCTATGTATTATGTCGTAATGCCCAATTAAATATCATAGTAGTCAACATGTCATGTATATGCATTGTCATGCGCTCACTATTCGTCAATTGCCCAGCTGTAATTTGTTCACCCAACATGTTAGTTATCTTTTATGGAGAGACACCACTAGTGAACTGTGGACCCCGGTCCATTCTTTTACACTGATTAAACAACCACAAACTGCAAACTGTTCCTTTTTCATTCTCTGCAATTTAATACTCATTTTCCACACCATACGTTTAATCCTTTGTTTTCAGCAAGCCAGTGAGATTGACAACCTCACTGTTTCGTTGGGGCAAAGTAGTTTGATTGTGTTGTGTGCAGATTCCACGTCAACAGTCCAGACTCCCTGACAGCTATTTTTCTGGCGCCGTTGACAACCTTCTGAAGAGTTGCTGCTCCTACTGGTTCGATAACCTTGGTTTCTTTCTGAGGGAAAACTTGCTGCTGACTACATCATACCTTCCTCTTGGGGTCTCCCAACGAACGTGTGTTTCACGTCATCACATGCACAGTTCATAATGACTACTTGCCGAGAACCCGATGTACTATCCACGTCTCTTCTACTGATACAATGGAATGTAAAGGGAGCTCTTTGTGCGTATTTCCAATGATGTGGATGATAATGAATGGTACTCACACGACGGAGGAATGCAGCTAGGGAACTTGGGTTCGGTGCCTTATAGAAGGTATTGGCGGGAGTGTGAGTGATCACATATGGCATTCTTGCTGATTACGCTGACGAATATACATTTGCATGAAGACACAATCATGAAGCTTGTAAGGAAGTTTGTAGAGAATGTGGTCAAGGTCTTTGAAGTTAAGTATCTAAGATAACCCAATGTCGAGCACACAACAAAACTTTTTTTGATGGGTGATGCGAGATGGAGCATGAATTGCATGCACTAGAGATGGAAGAATTTTCCTACAACATGACATGTATAGCACACTGGGCATGTCTATGATCCAACTATCATAATTGAAGCAGTTTCCTTCGATGACTTTTAGATTTGACATTGGTACTTGGCATTCCTAGATCTCACAATGACAACAATGTCATGTATAGCTCTCTTTTTGCATGTCCAGCAAATGGTGATGCTCCTGCATGAAATGTCAATGGCCATGATTATGATATGGGCTAATATCGAGCCGATTGCATCTATCATGTCGATTCAATTTTGTTTAGACAATTTCAAACCCCTGAAGTAAGAATAGAATCCACCATACTAAGGCTAATCAAGCTTTTATGGGTTGCAAGGTCGGTTTGCAATTGTTCAAGATCCTACTGGTTTCTGGGATAAGAAGACCTCAGAAATCTTCATGGTAGATTGTTGGATCCTCCAAAAAACGTTCATAGAGGATTATAGGACAAAGAGACATAATACAAGTATGACTATGTTTGCACTCTTATAACACCTCATAGGAATGTGGACCGCTTCAGCATTCCTTGTGGTTTACCAAAGGAATGAAGACCAGTTTCATATGAACAACATTGGGAAGATCTTGTTGAGCACCACAGGAGGCTACATGGTAAATAGTTTCGTGTGGCTTGTTCAGGCTTTTTTATGTTATCTGGATCATTTGTTGTGTTTGGACCCTTTTACTTGTTTGAATTTCAATTTTAAAATATAAAATTATGGATTTGAAATGGTCTACAACTTTGTAATGACTAAACATGAAAATGTTGAATTATAAGTGAAATCGGAGTTGAAATGGAGTTCATGTACACATACTAGAAGAAATATGAGAGGCAAGTATAAATCCATATTTGAGGATCACATCAATATGTCTGTAAAATCATTTCAGAGGAACGGAGGGAGATGGAAAGAGTTGCGCCTATGTCACCTCTCATGTAGAGAAACCCATCCACAGGTGAACCAGCTTTGAACCAGGTAGCATACACATCCTTTCTCGTCCAATCGGTATGCTCCTGACCAATAAAATCCCCAAGTCCTCATACACTCACTGGCGATCCCTAGCCTTCACTCACGGGTTGACAAGGCCTACATCAAGCCTCACCCCTAGATCAGACTCACCCAATCCTCTGAATCTGTAATGGGGGGAGAACATAATCCATTATTCTTTTTGAAGTTTAATGATGTTTTTATAAAAAAATGTTTTGGTATAACAAAATCGTTAGTTTAAGGATGCCCTTCCTATAAAGGTGATATTTACCCCTCCCCACGTGATAAGTGGTGCATTCTAGTAGGTTTTCTCACCCACAGGTGAACCACATCATGCTAGTTGTCACGTTGTGAAAGAATCCCTTTATGGAAGAGGGCACATGGGTTTTTTTCTCTTTTCTAAACTCGAATAGGAAAAAAAATACTGAACCAAGCATCCAAACCACGATCCAATTTCTCATGGTTTCTAGTCACGTCAATATTTTCAAAACTAGAACATATGTTGATACATCTCGACGATTTTTTTGCGATGCTTTCAGTTTTGGTGTAAACAACCGTCAATTTGTTGTGCACCGCCCTTTTATGCACCACCCATGATTATTATATGCACTTGCACTATCTTTGATTTTGATGTACTTTGGTTTTGCCGTCTATTGCCTATATTTTTTTCTATGCACTGCTTTTTGATGTACAGTGTTTTATGTATTCCCCATGAGATCTATCTTGCACTCGATCCGGAACATGAATGTCCGCCTTTGGATGGGGCATAACCCGCAATAAGTGTTATGACGAATGTATACCGTTGTATCCCCTAAATTCTATATAAATAACTAACGTGCCGAAAGCGGGCGGAGCCCACTTCGCGCGATACGGTAAACATTCGCTCGGTGTCTTTTTTGGCTATCCTGCTCGGTGTCTTTTTGGCAATGCCTTTTTATTGTGTAATTTTTTTAGTTGCAACTCAGTTTTATCATAAAATAATGTGGGAATGCAAAGAAAGGGAGAAATAGCAGCGCTCGTCGGCTGCATTATCTCTACGCACACCTTCGAGCGCTGGCCCCATGGCACCACATATTAATCAGGAGAGCGTCCCAAGCC
Organism: Poa pratensis; assembly: GCA_947311845.1. Taxonomy (NCBI): domain Eukaryota; kingdom Viridiplantae; phylum Streptophyta; class Magnoliopsida; order Poales; family Poaceae; genus Poa; species Poa pratensis. The sequence continues at coordinate 49,458,324 of CAMZMU010000033.1, read as the reverse complement.
CGGATAAAGGAGGAGGGTTGTGATAGGCTTGGCAAGCCAACGGAAAAAACCCAGCCACTCTTATGGAGATGAAACCCAAAAGAACTTCGTTGGGGCGTAACCCTCTTAGCGACGCGCCATATCGGAACCCGGGTGTGGTGTCAAATGGGCAAGGGCCGGGCCGCCACCCCCTTGGTGGCGCCCGTATCTTGATCTGGATACGGTGATAAGTGAGCAAGGATCGGGTCGTCGCATCCTTAGTGGCGCGCTGCATCGACGCCCGGGTGTAGTGAAAAATGAGCAAGGGTCTTCGCATTTGACTCGACGAGTGCGGAGGGTAAGGAAGTTAGCCGAGCCTAGGAGGATCCGCTTAGGTAGCTGGAACGTAGGGTCCCTGACGGGCAAGTTACGGGAGTTAGTTGATACGGCGATAAGGAGGCGTGTTGATGTCCTATGTGTCCAAGAGACCAAATGGAAGGGACAGAAGGCGAAGGAGGTGGAGGATACCGGCTTTAAGCTGTGGTACACGGGGACAACCTCAAACAAAAATGGGGTAGGCATCTTGATCAACAAGAGCCTCAAGGATGGAGTAGTGGACGTCAAGAGGCAAGGAGACCGGATTATCCTAGTCAAGCTGGTTGTTGGGGACTTGGTTCTCAATGTTATCAGTGCGTATGCCCCGCAAGTAGGCCACAACGAGAGCACCAAGAGAGAGTTCTGGGAAGGTCTCGAGGACTTGGTTAGGAGAGTACCTACTGGTGAGAAGCTCTTCATAGGAGGAGACCTCAATGGCCATGTGGGTACATCTAACACAGGTTTTGAAGGGGTGCATGGGGGCTTTGGCTATGGCATCAGGAACCAAGAAGGGGAGGATGTCTTAAGCTTCGCCCTAGCCTACGACATGGTCATAGCTAACACCCTCTTTAGAAAGAGAGAATCCCACCTAGTGACTTTCAGTAGTGGCCAACACTCTAGCCAGATCGATTTTATCCTCTCTCGAAGAGAAGATAGACGCGCTTGCCTTGATTGTAAGGCGATACCTGGAGAGAGTGTTGTCCATCAACATAAGCTGGTGGTGGCTGACTTCCGTTTTTGGATTCGTGTCCAGCGGGATAAGCGTCCAAAAGTTGCTAGAACAAAGTGGTGGAAGTTAAAGGGAGAGGCAGCTCAAGCTTTTAAGGAGAGGGTTTTTAAGGAGGGCCCTTGGGAGGAAGGAGGCGATGCAAACAGTATGTGGATGAGGATGGCGACTTGCATTCGGAAGATTGCATCAGAGGAGTTTGGGGTGACCAGGGGAAGTAGAAGGGATGCTAAGGATACCTGGTGGTGGAACGTTGAGGTCCAGAAGGCTATTAAGGAGAAGAAGGATTGTTTCAGACGCCTACACCTGGACAGGAGCGCAACCAACATGGAGATATACAAGGGGGCAAAGAAGGCCGCAAAGCGAGCGGTGAGCGAGGCAAGGGGTCGGGCATATGAGGACCTCTACCAGCGTCTAAACACGAAGGAAGGCGAAAGAGACATCTATAAGATGGCGAAGACGAGAGAAAGGAAGACGAGGGATGTCAACCAAGTCAAATGCATAAAGGACGGAGCGGATCAACTCCTCGTGAAGGACGAAGATATCAAGCGTAGATGGCGAGAGTACTTCGACGACCTGTTCAATGGAGAGAATGAGAGCTCTACCATTGAGCTAGACGATTCCTCCGATGATACCAGCCGACGCTTTGTGCGGCGTATCCAGGAGGCTGAGGTTAGGGAGACTTTGAAGAGGATGAAAGGAGGCAAGGCAATGGGCCCTGATGGTATCCCCATCGAGGTGTGGACAGGCCTTGGAGACATAGCGATAGTATGGCTAACTAAACTTTTCAACCTCATTTTTCGGTCAAACAAGATGCCCGAAGAATGGAGGCGGAGTACATTAGTGCCAATCTTCAAGAACAAGGGGGATGTTCAAAGTTGCACTAATTACCGTGGAATCAAGTTGATGAGCCATACAATGAAGCTATGGGAGATAGTCATTGAGCACCGTTTAAGGAGATTGACAAGCGTGACCAAAAATCAATTTGGTTTCATGCCTGGGAGGTCTACCATGGAAGCCATCTTCTTGGTACGACAACTTATGGAGAGATACAGGGAGAAGAAGAAGGATCTTCATATGGTGTTCATTGACTTGGAGAAGGCGTATGATAAGATACCACGGAATGTCATGTGGTGGGCCTTGGAGAAACACAAAGTCCCAACAAAGTACATTACCCTCATTAAGGATATGTATGATAATGTTGTGACAAGTGTTCGAACAAGTGATGGCGACACCGATGACTTTCCAATTAAAATAGGACTGCACCAGGGGTCAGCTTTGAGCCCTTATCTCTTTACTTTGGTGATGGATGAGGTCACAGGGGATATACAAGGAGATATCCCATGGTGTATGCTCTTTGCGGATGATGTGGTGCTAATTGACGATAGTCGGGCGGGGGTTAATAGAAAGTTAGAGCTGTGGAGGCGGACTCTAGAATCGAAAGGTTTTAGGCTTAGTAGAACCAAAACTGAGTACATGAGGTGCAGTTTCAGTACTACTAGGCACGAGGAGGAAGAGGTTAGGCTTGATGGACAGGTGGTACCTGAGAAAGACACCTTCCGATATTTGGGGTCTATGCTCCAGAAGGATGGTGATATCGATGAAGATGTGAGTCATCGAATCAAAGCTGGTTGGATGAAGTGGCGCCAAGCTTCTGGCGTCCTCTGTGATAGGAAAGTGCCACAAAAGCTAAAAGGCAAGTTCTATAGGACGGCGATTCGACCTGCGATGTTGTATGGCGCAGAATGTTGGCCGACCAAGAGACGACATATCCAACAGTTAGGTGTAGCAGAGATGCGCATGTTGAGATGGATATGTGGCCACACAAGAAAGGACCGGGTTAGGAATGATGATATACGTGAGAGAGTTGGGGTAGCACCAATTGAAGAGAAGGTTGTCCAACACCGTCTAAGATGGTTTGGTCATATAGAACGTAGGCCTCCGGAAGCGCCATTGCATACCGGACGGATAAAGCGGGATGAGAATGTTAAGAGGGGTCGTGGTAGGCCAAACTTGACATGGGAGGAGTCTGTTAAGAGAGATCTGAAGGATTGGAATATCACCAAAGAACTAGCCATGGATAGGGCTGCGTGGAAGTTAGCTATCCATGTGCCAGAACCATGACCTAGTTTCGAGATCTTATGGGTTTCAACTCTAGCCTACCCCAACTTGTTTGGGAAAAAAGGCTTTGTTGTTGTTGTAGCGTCCCGCTCTGACCCCGTGTCATCCGCCGCTCGCGAGGGTGCACTCCCGCTATTCAAGGCCTAAATCTAATACATCTAAATCTGCAACAACTAATATGGATCAGAGGGAGTATTTGATTCAAGAATATTCTAGCATATTCTACTTTTTTGTGCCGAAAAGGAAACTGTGTACAAATGAATAAAATTCCATAAAAAATATGCTATGTGCTTCAAAATTCTATGATTTTGGAAGAAAGGCGTACACACAAACAATCAAGGGGCACCTAGGACATAACACATGACCCATACAACCAAAGGGGTGGAAACCCCATCAAATCGTTGACTCTCCAGAAATTCACGACTATAAATTTTACTCCCTCCGTTTTTAAATATAACATGTTTTATGTGTTTCACTTGTTGTCTAGATGCATACTAAAATGAGTGAACTTACACACTAAAACGTGTCTAGATAAATTCGTATACATGTGAATGTGGACAAATATTAAAACATGTTATATTTCAAAACGGAGGGAGTAGTACCCAATCCAAATTTTTGTAGTGATATCGGTAGTAATACTTTCCGAAGTATGGCTCCGATGCTTTTTTTTGTAAAAAATGAAGTTTTTTACCGACTGGAGGAACTAGTACTTACTAAGTGGCCACGATCGGTCGGGATCAAGATTGGTCAGGCCTAACTCTTTTCATAATGCTACGGATGTTGCACGCATGTGCATGTCTGAACAACAGTTGTCTATAGTAAGCATATGCTTTCTGAAAAACACCGGGTACACACGCTGGAGTTGCAAAGCTTTTAACATTGAAACAGTCACCACAAACGTATCTTCATCAACGGGAACATGGAACATCTTCTTCACTAAAGAAAATTCTTTTTTGGTGAAACAAAATTAGGCTCTTTTGGGTTTCCTGGGATCTAACCCTTGCAGGGAACCAACACGCACTCCACCCAAGACCCCAGCCAATCCCCACCATTCCCATCCCTGCTATTTTTGGTGCATTCAGTTAAACCCCATCATACGTCCACGCTAGGTATGTGCGCGCATGCGCCCGCTTAGACTAGCCATAGTGGGGAGTAACTTTAACTAGTAACATGCACATATTACTAGACTATGTTACTACCCTCGTAGTGCAAAGTAACAAAGAGGTGGTGTCATATATGGTCTCATTTATTACTCTATAGACTCATTTTTTCTTGAAAAGTGTGATGTTACTAGTGTTACAAGTAACTAGCTAAGTTACTCTATTTGCATCTCTCCTCATTAATTACATGCCACATAGGATTTTTTGCTTAGGTGGCATCTATGTTACTAGTGAAGTTACTCCCACTATGGGTAGTCTTACAGTTGTATGCGCGTCAGTAATAACTGAGTAATGTGTGTGTACCAACTAACGTACATAGCTAATACAACCATTCATCTTAAACAACAGCAGTACAAACTGAATTCTGGTAGGATAGCACAAGATTACAAATCATTTGAAACTGAATTCTTGTAGCATAACCTGAATTGTTACAAATCATTACAAACATTCATCTCAATATTTGAATGCAACAATCAAGAGAAATTTGCAATTGTAAATAGATAGAAATGTTCACTAGAAAACTGAGATGCCCAAAAAAAAAATGGAGCAACACGAAGTTGAACGATTTTCCTAGTTCCAACATACGCCATCATACATCAGTCTCGACGGCTTCAAGCAAGCTATCAAACAGTGATAGTAGAGATCATGGCCCAGAGGCCAGTACACTCCTTCCCGACAGTTCAAGCGATAGGAAATCCTGCAAATGGTACAAAATACAAGACAATTATACAATATAGGCCAACAATTTTACGTGCTCTACAAAGAAAGACAAGTACCATACAACTTATGTACAGCAAGGGTCATTTTGATTACAAGCTCTTACTAGTTGAGTTTTCATGTACTGAAATAGGATGCTCCCAATTTATCCGTTTAAGTACCATCCTACCGGGCCCTAATAAGTTTATATTGTTTCTACAAATTAAAAAACACAAGTTTATGTTTACATGAACTAATAGGACATGGTTAACACATATGAAAAAACAGAGAAAAGAACAAGAAAAGGCAAGAAAACAAGAGCCTTAATCTGATGAAGGAACCAGTGGGGAGAGGACGCACAACGGAGGGGCCCTGGGGCAGAAACAATAGATCGACATGGTGTCACTGGCATGGCCAGTCTAGAGCTTGCTCAAGAACCAAATGCTCACCCTGATCTTCGCAGAGAGAGAGAGAGAGAGAGAGAGAGAGAGAGAGAGAGGAGCGTCTCGTGGATAAGGGGATAGATTTGTTTTCCCCTCGAAATGGACGGAATTGGGGTGGAATCCCTCCCGGGTATAACCGAATGTTTCGAAAGAGAGTGCCAGTATGTAACCCCCACGGGTATGATCCCGGCTGACCCACGGGGATTTCGTCCCGATCCCGGCCAGGGTAGGCGGAAACAAACAAAGCCTTCAGCAATCAAACATGCGATTTCATCTCTACAGGATCTCCTACTCCACTCGCCATACCCAACTATGTATGTTGCCCGTAACTCGTGATGTATCGTTACAATTTCATCCGCTTGCAATTTGTAAACATAGACCTAGATATACCTTCTCCCTACCATTCAGAGGGGCTTTTTGGATACATGACGTTTTTGAATGATGACGATCATTCGGGCTATCTTTAACCAGACTGGATGGCATAATCCTCTTAGATTGCAATAAATACATGATGCATAAAGTCGTTTTGTATTTCTTATTCCGATGTTTGATTCATATGGAGACTTTGCTTGATAAATGAGTTGTAAGTAGACTTGGAGGTCCCCCGCGTCGTCCCCCGCGTGGGCGACTCGGGCGGAACAACCTAGCCGCCGCAGCCCCGTGTTCCCCTCCCCCTGCCTTCCCCTCTCGTCACCGCCGGTGGTCACCGCCGGGCAAGGCCCGTGTTGGTGACGGAGGTGACGGGGGGATCCCCTCCCTCTCGTGGATCATGGTGGACGCGGGCTACCCCGGTGCACGCGGGAGCGGCCCTCGCCCCGGGCTGCGACGGCGTCTGGCGTAGTGTGGCGGTGGGAGTCGCCGGCAGGAAGAGGTGGTTCGGCCGGGAATCTGGCCGCAGCGGTTCGGATCGGGTCCGATCTGGATCCGCTGAGCTTCCATCTTATCGGCGGCGCGGGATCGGCCAGGAGGTCCTCCTCTTGGGCAGATTGGCTACCTGGGGCTGCGCTCTAGGCCGCTGGGCTGCTGCCCGGTGGTGTGGCGGCGTGGGTTCGATCCCGGCAAGGTGCATCTGGGGGTGGCTTCGGCTTCCCCAGAGGCCTTTCGTAGCGGATCTTGGGAGGTTGTGGTGGTCGGCCGGTGAAAGCCGAGCTCCGATGACGATGGCGCCCGCGGGCGTCGTTACCTTCCTGAAGGCGTCGTCGCTGCGACTGCTAGCCTCCCGCCCTGGTGCTCCAGGGGAAACTCTAGATCTGGGTCTCCCGGATCGGACGCTGACGGCGCTTTTTGTGTCGTTCAGCCTCTTGGGGCATCGTCCTAGAGTACGATCTAGCTGGAGGAGTCTGGAGGTTGAGCGGTGTTTCTTCTACTGCATCGACCACGGCGAGTCTTGGCGGCGTGGCGCCGCGGGGTATCGACGTTGGACGCGGAATGATGGACGCGCGCAGGAAGGTGGCGTTGATGGCAGGCCTGGCAAGGTTTCTGCATTGATCTCTCCATAAGACGGTTTGGCGGATGCCGGCGGCAGCAGCTTCCGAGTGTGCGTACACGGTGTACACTGCGGGATTGCTCGACCGGTTTGTGCTCCCGGTTCGCCGTCGGGCGGTTTGGTGGAGGCAACCGGTTTAGATGATGCGCGTTGGTGAGTCAGGTCAGGGCACAAGGGCTCCGATAATGACCACCCCTTCATCAAGTTTGTAGGTTTGTAGGGTGGCTTTCGGTTGATCCTTGTAACTCTTTGTACGGCGTCGTGGTTACGCTTTTATTAGTAATAAAAAACCAGTTGTGTGCATCATTTTGATGCAGAGGCTGGGGTAGAACCTCCATTTTTAATAAAAGAAACTTCAAAAACTTGGCAATAAAAAGAGGTTGCGTGCACGGTTTCGATGCAGAGTTTGGGGCTGGGCTCCCATTTCGGGGGAAAATGATATTATTTGTTTGGTCGATGTGTGATGATCTTTCACTCTTCACTCACCCTGCTGCAGTGGCGGAGCTAGGGGGGACCAGCAGGGGTCCTGGCCCCCCATGGCGTATTATACATTGAAGAATCATCTATTTAGTGCTAGTTTAGACAGGATTTTAAGCAAAATTCGCCATGTTGGCCACCCCTAACTAAAAATTTCCAAGTTTGGCCCCCTTCATCCTTAAATCCTGCCTCCGCCCCTGCCCTGCTGACTAGCTGAATTAGCAGCTGCTGATCAGCTCAGCTAGCAGCTTGTACCGTCTGGCTTTCACCCTTGATCGCGCCTTCTCCGCGGCGGCCTGCTGCTGCATACCCTTCGCCATCGTCTCCGTCTCCCGCATCGGCAGCACCGCCCTCTCGGTGGGAGCCTTGGGCGGCTTCTTGACCGGCTTGTCGAGCTCAGTGCAGAACACTGACCTCGAGCACCCACCCAAGGAGCGCCTTCTTTTATTCTCGTCAGAATCATTCGTCTCTGGCGACGTCAACATCCTCTTCTTCGCTGCCGCCGTCGTCTGCCTCACCGGCGAGCCTCCTTCTCCGCCCTCCCTGAGACACCAGTTGCACTGCTGGTACGTGGCCGCTCTCGGGTAGAGCTCGCTGCAGTATCTATACACACGTATACGCGCTACTGGTCAGTGGAATGCAATTTTATACTGTACAATGAATTGATCGATCGAGGCAAAGCAAACCGCATGCAGCGTGAAGCAGACATACAAGCATGTTAAACGCGGACATATGCATGTACCTGTGTTGCAACCGGAGGCGGCAGAGCTTGCAGCGGAACAGCTCTTGCGGCATGCCGTGGTCGCCGCACATGCAGCACACGGCGACAGCGCCGTCGTCGGGGCCGGGAGACGACATGGGCAAGAGATGAAGCGCAGAGATACCCTGGGTGGAAGGAGTGTGAACTGTGAGTCTGTGAAGCTGGTGGATGAATGTGTAGACGAGAAAGGCTAAGGAAAGGGCCGCATACGTGTGAGGCGGTCGCATCTTGCCGTGGTCTTCACGAGCGCGCCGGGTAGTAGCTTTCATGAGGTCAGGGAGGGAGAAAAACAGAACCAGTAGCGAGTAGACCAAGCACGTACGCGTGCTGAAGAAAGTAATGGCGAGTCAGAGTTTTTTTTTAACAACGCGAGTCAGAGTTATCGTGGACTTTGGGCAAGACCAACCAGGGGTATGTTAGTAATTTGACCAGATGTGATATTTGCATGCATGTTGGACCCTCTCAACTCTCGTCGCGAATGCACATTGCACTAACACATGTCTAGATACATGTGTGTAGAAAGTAGATACAAAGTCTTATATTTTGATACGGATAGAGTCAACGGCGTAGCCAGGAATGGCTGACGCCCCGGGCCAAAACTTAAGGGAAAAAAATCATCAACAAAATGACCCCATTTTCAATGCATACGTGAAGGCAAACTGAGTTGGATAGCTAATATGAGTTGCAACATGATATTCAATTCGATAAAAAAAACAATGTATAGCAAAAATAATACAACAAATGGTACCAAATCAAGGATTTGGTTGCTCTGAGCCTCCCATGACTACATCTTCAATAGCTAAACCTTCAAGTATAAAATTGAAATTTCAATCAGTGCAAAAACAACAACTAAAATAAGTATACTCGATGCATAATAAGAAAACTTACTTCTACGACGAGGTAAAACGCCTTTGCGCGAGCGATAACCTTGAAATCGCTCTATGATCTTTGACTCTTCAATAGTAACAAATATGTCTCGCTCAATGTAACATACCATTCTATGATTCATCCAATCATCACCCATCTTGTTTCTCGACGCAGTCTTGATAATGTTCATTGATGAAAAGGCCCGTTCTGCGGTTGCGGTAGCAACCGGCAAAATCAATGCTAACTCAACAAGGCGGTAAACCAAGGGGAAAGTTGTGTGCATATCAGCCAAAACCATCTTTATGGCAAGATGACCAAGGTCATTACAGTTCATCAAATGTGGATCAGCTCTTGCTTCTCTGATGAATGAGTCCAATTGGTTCCTAAGAACAAAATTAACTTCATACGTGGAGAAGTCAGCAGCATACATATTAGCAAGATCAACTAGCTTTTCTTCATCATAATTGGCAAATGAATTCCTGGGATCAAGACAAGCAATGGATCTCAACAATTGAGTAGATCTTTCAGCAAAGCGGTTGTTAACATCCATGCTACTATACTCAAAAAAATCCCTTACCGAAGAAGAACACTTTGCAACAGCAACAACAACTAATTGCAATTGATGGCAAAGCAGTGTATATAATGAGCATATGGATTTTCGTCCAAGATCAATCTTTGCAACCCACGAAATTCCCCTCTCATATTTGAAGCCCCATCATAACCTTGGCCTCTCAAATTACACATAGACAAGCCATGAGTAGCAAACATACCATCCAAAGCTGCCTTGAGTGAAACTGCCCTCGTATCCGGAACATGCTCAATTGCAATAAATCTCTCAATCACCTCCCCACCTTTGTTGATGTATCTACATAAGACAAAGGAGCATGTTAATATATAATAATGGTGAGAATATATAGGTACAGCACACGTACAATACAATCCAAGGCACCAACCTTAAACACATAGCCATTTGCTCCGTAATAGATGCATCTCTAGACTCATCAACAAGCAAGGAAAATTTAGTATCTCCAATTTCTTCAATAATTGCTTTGGTGGTCTCTTGTTCACAAGCCTTGCACAAGTCTAATTGTATCTCAGGTGAAGTCATCTTATGGTTGTCTCCGGCATCCCCAAGCAATGTTCCTGCCTTTGGATCTTTCTTCATGTACCATTCCAACATCTCCTTAAAGTTACCCTTATTCTTTGAGCTACTTGACACAATATAATCAACATACGAGTTTTGTATTTTTCTTCATCACTATTGGTACCCCGAACAAACACATTTGGAATATTCTGCCTTTGATTTCGGTAATCCTCATAATGTTGTCTAGCTTTATTATGAGCACTGTCATGTTTACCAACATGGTCATCAAGAACTTTAGGGCCATCCTTCCAAGTTTTAAACCCTTTCTTTGTGAAAGCTTCAACACCATACCTTTCAGCTCTTGGTTGCTTAAACAGGAAACAATAAAAGCAAAAGGCAGCATCTTTAGCAATGCTATATTCCAGCCAGCCACGATGATCCTTGTACCAAAAATCATGAAAGCTTCGGTAGCCTTTTCCTACCAATGTTCTTGCATATGTATGATCAGTTGGTTGGCATGGACCCCTATTAATGTACTCCCTTCTAGCAAGATCTCTAATGTCTGGATTCAAATCCTCTATTGTTATTCTCAAACCAGGGTCTGATTCAATATCACCAGGGCCAAGTTCAGCTGTAACATTAGAATTATTACCACTTGCTCGAGTTGAAGGGCCCTCTGCCGTGGATTCAGCAGTTCTGGGTTGTACTGGAAAAAAAGCTGTCATTTCCCTATTTCTTTTACTCATCTTATCTCCCTGAAAAATGAAAATGAAGCAAGATTTACTAAATCGCCTCCACATTCTACATAGACAGAACAATCTAAGTCTAAACTAGTATATCTAAGAGAAATAAGAGATTTGGGAAAGCAGGAAAGGGGGGATTTTTACCTTTGGGGGCAACCGGGCAAGGAGTCGTGGAGCGGTGGAGACGTCGACGCGGTGTGGTGCTGGTCTGGTTCCTTAAAGAAAGAAAGCACCGGCGGTCGCTCTCTGGCCTCTGGCTGGTTCGCTCGACGTGAAGTCGTGGAGAAAGCAAGGGCGTGGAGTCGTGGAGACGTCGACGCGGGGTCGCTCGACGACGGCGTCGCGGGGCGAGTGGGAGGCTGAGGCCGGCGGGGAGAGTTGCTGGGCGGAGTTGCGGCGGAGTGGCTGGACCAGCGCCGGTGGGGCGAGTGGGCGGCGGCCGGCGGCTGACCCCGAGTCCCTGACCTAGTTTGGAGCTCGGTTGCTCTGTTTCTGGCTGTTTCCCGAGCACGGATTGTGCGTACGAGAACGAGAGCCTTCTCCAGAGTCCAGAGCAGCGAGTCGCCTTGATGGGCTGGGCTGCGCCCCAGGCCAAATCTGAAATATAGCCTTGATGGGCTGGGCTGCGCCCCGGGCCGTCGCCCTGGTAGCCTGGGGCCCAGCTCCGCCTTTGGATAGAGTATATGTTCTCACAAGGTGCCTAATTAGTTCTCCAATAAATTCTAGTGGACAAATTTATTTATAAAATATGATGTATGTTCTTGAAAAATGATCCTAAAAGTATGTAATTGGTAGGGTAGTACCAAGTGTTCTTTTTGTGAAAAACATGAAACAATCCAACATTTGTTTATTGCTTGCCCGCTTGCAAAAGTAATTTGGCACATCGTGTATATGGCATTTCACATTACTCCTCCAACTAATATCATTAACTTGTTTGGGAATGGTTGCATGGAGTTACTAAAAAAGAAAATGCTCAAATTAGAGTTGATGCTTGTGCTTCACTATGGGTTATATGTCATGTGCGAAATGAAATTATATTTAAGGATTCAAAAGTTTCTTCAGATGATTCTTTTGGCCACACACTGGATTCATATGTAGTCCTATCTCCACCCGGCGGAGCGCCGCCACGACATGGATATTGGGTGCTGACGTTTGGAGACGGTTGCACGGGACTTATTCAGCCGATTCGGGTGACAGCTTAACTTTAGACTAGCATGTTAACGCATAAAATTATCATGTTAGTGGCATTATTTCACTAGTTGATCCATGTCTCAATGTTGTGTGATCCGTGAGATGTAATACTCTTTTGAACTAAACTTCAAGAAGACAATAAAGAAGTCATATGCATCATTTTCGTGCAGTGGCTAGGGGGGCAATCCCTATTTCGAAAAAAAAATGTAGTCGACGTTTAAACATCCTTGAGAAGTCAAGACATCAGGTCATCACTCCACGGCGCCTTGGTCAAAACTTTTTTTCCTTCACGCATGGATGGCCACAGCGGTTGCGTCTGTATATGCCGTGCAAAAAATGACAAAACGGCTGCGCTCCAAAATTCAATGAAAAATACTTTCATGTCAACGGGAGCACGCATGCACGAAACTGAATCGCTCGACGACCTAGACCTGGACCTGGTCGCGCTTGCACAAGAGAGCACTGCTGACTTTTTTTTTTTTAATGGAAGAGAGCAGTTCTGAGTCAAACACTGGACCCCAGGGTGGATTATTCGGCCCAAGCCGTGGTCTCCAGAACGGGCCTCCTCAGACACCGGGTCCTTGAAACCAAGGCCCAGATAGTAGAAGATATTTGATCGGGGAAGCGCCAAGCCATTCAAGGCCTCGAAGACGGCGAGCATTTTGTTTGCTTTCTCGCGCGCTCTTCGCTCCAGGCGTAGGGACTAGGGAGTAGGGACACACGACGGTGGATCCGAGAGATCACCGGCATCTCCGGACACGGCGTCGGAGGCGGCGAACGAGGCGGTGGAACCACCAAGTCCGAGGAAAGAGGACAGACGTCTTCAGTCAGGCAACGCCAGCGCTCGGACGGAGACGTCGAGACGACAGCTTGGGATAAACGTGGTGGTTATAAGGGTACCTCCAACGGGCTGGCGCAAACGGACACCAAAATGTGTCCGGTTTGGTCTGTTTGGGGGCGGAGCACGGACACATTTTGACCCTTTGTCCGTTTGGGGTAGAGGTGCCCCAACGGCCTGGCGCAAAAACTGGCCCTTTAAAAAAAAATTGATACATAGTTCATCAAAACAATAAAATGGTTCAAATAAATTCGAAATAGGACATCACATGTCCTCATGATCACGGATCATCTTTTGCTTCTTGAGGATCCATGCTCGTTGCTCCGGGTCCATGATGGTCAGGTCGGCCATCATGATCCGGTTCTCCTCGGCAAGCAACGCGAGCTTCACGCAGTTCTCCTCGGCCTTGACCTTCTCTTGCTCGATCTCGAGCTTCTTCTTTGTCATCTCTATATAGCATGCCATTGCTTCCTCTTTGTCCTTGCGTTTTTCGACATACCTTGCGGCGGTAGACTGTTCCTTGTCGGCGATCAACGACTTCAACGTCTCCTCCAATTGTGCCGCCGCCTCACGCTTCGAGTCTTGTGCGGAGGACTTGTGTCCTCTCGGTCTCACAGCCCGGGACCCCGAGCTTTGGCCGGGATCCACACCGTCGTCTTCACCGCTAGCTCTTTTCCTCGATCCATCGTCGGTCCCTTTCTTCAAGGAGTTGTAGAGCTCTTGCCATTTTGGACACCCCTTGATCATGTCCCAACAATGGGGCAATGTGAACTTGCTCTTGAAGAAGGCCTTGTGGTACTCCAGTGCTTGAACGACCGGTTCTTGACATGCTCGTAGGACGCTTGGAATTTGCAACACTTGGCCGAAATGTGTTGCCACCTCTTTGTGAGAGAGCCCTCGTTGCGATCGCTCTCAATCTGGTATGGGGGCAACTTCCTTATCTCATGAAAATGCTTGTGACACCTAAACCAAAAGGCCGAGCCTCTTTGTTGGGCACCAAATTTTGCATTTTGCCCACAAGTCATCCAAGTCTCGCAAAGAATCTTGTCCTCCTTGTCCGTGTACGACGCCGTGCGGATGTTCTTCCTCTTGAGGCTCGCCGCGATTCGAGCATGCTCCTCGCCGACATCGAGGGGCTCATCCTCAATGTCGACCACATCGGCCTCCGTCTCGGGCATGGTCGCATTCGGGTCTTCTGTCTCGGCGTCTTCCGGGTCGAAGAAGGCCGCCGTCGGGTCTTGTGTCTCGGCGTCGGCAGGGTCGATGTAGGTGCAGCCGTTGATCATGTCGTGCATGATTGTGTCGTCGAAGTAGGCCAGGTCGGTCGGCGTCGTGGGAGGCATGTCGTCGTTGAACATGAGGGCACGGGCCTCGGGCATGGTCATCTTGGCCGCCATGGACCTCGATTTGCCACGCGAAAGCCCGTCGCCGGCACTCGGTGTCAAGTTAAGGTCGAGCGGCTTCGGGTCCAATGGGACCGACGAAATCTCCGGCGAGGCTTCACGGGAGCCCAGCCGCGACACTTGGTGAAGAGCGACGACCGGTGAGGGCGTCGAGGGCGCCGGGGAGGACGATCTTGGTGGCTTGGCGGAGGAGGCCGAGATTCCGGCCGATGCGGCCAGAGTGGGGGAGAGGCCGCCGAATGGGAGTGCAAAAACCTCACCCTTGAGGAGAAGCACGGCTCGGGCAGCGGCCTGCGTCGCGATGAGATCCTGGTTAGCCTGGGCCTGGATGGCGGCGAGCCTCTCCTTCTCCTCGGCCGCTGCCTTCGCGGACTTCGCCTCGGCCAAGCGCTCCCGAGTCCTCTCCCTCCGGCCTTGTCGCTTGCCCGACTCCGGCTTCCTCTCCTTCTTCTCCTTCTTCACCACCAGCAGGGCGGCGCCGACAGCGGCCGTGGTTTTCGACAGCCCGTCCTCCATCGCGGGGCAAAGGCTGGGGCGGCGGCGGCTGGGCAAGGGTTTGGGGACGAATGGAATGGGGATAGGATGTGTGGCTGGCCATTGGGCCCGACGCGGAAAGGGAGGACAAAGGGGCGGACCGAGAGGCTGTCGGTCCCACCCCAAACCTGGACCAAAGTTGGGCCGCGTTTGGGGCAAAATCTCGTGTCCGGGCGGACACTGGTCCCTTTGTGCCATCCCGTTGGAGCACCTCCTCTGTCCGTTCGGACAAAAGAGGACTGGGCTGGTCTGTTTGCGCCAGCCCGTTGGAGGTGCCCTAAATGGGAATCAGAAGAAAAGGAATAAGACCATCAGATCGTGTTTTTTTTTGGTTAAGTGCACTTTTGGTCCCTCAAGTTTTACAAAAGTCCAACTTTGGTCCTTAACTCTTTTCGGGTCTAAACGTGGTCCTCAAACACTTAATTTGTGAGAGTGATCAGAGAACCCTTAGGTGAGATAGGATTGTATGGGAGAGTGATTGAGATTTGTGTCGTTAAAATGTGCTTGCTAATTGCATAATGGATCCCCGCGTCGGATTAGCCTAGTGTTTGAGAACCACATTTAGATCAGAATAGAGTTAAGGGATCAAAATTAGACTTTTGCAACACTTGAGGGACCAAAAGTGCACTTAACCCTTTTTCTTTAGACCAAGTTGCGCTCGAAAATAACCTAAGAGTACTCCGGACTCGTACTAGATTTTGCTCGAGGAAGAGCTGGCCAATGGTGGTGGTGTGGCTTCGAGCGCAACAGATAGTTAGGCGATGCTACAAATTTTTTTAGAAATGGGTTGCCCGGTCTCTGCATCGTGATGATGCACACAGACTTTATATTAAAAATAAAGAGGTTACAAAGAGTATATAGAAAAAGTTCATCAAAAAGGAAAATTACAGTTCAAGGATCAGTCATAGTGGCTACATAAATCAGCCAAATAAACATCATCAACAAGATGCTTCTAATCATTATAGACGTCTAGAATGTTGCCAGCCACACCGGTTGAAGATAGCTTGGACTACCGCCAACAACCGGGTACAACCAGAATCCATCATTTCCGGTTGATCTTCCAAGAGAAGGAAGAACCACATGTGGATCTAATAAGTAGCTCTGTGGGCAACCTGAGCGCCTCGCGACAACAATTTTTCTGCCAGAGGACAGATATTTGTATGGATGTAGATCCTAAGAGTAAGAATAATAAAATGATGCAAGCAGGTAATAAAAGTTTAGATATCATATTTCTCATAAGTTAAAGGAGAGAGAAGAGAAACGAGTTGTAAATTAACACCTAGCTGCATCACGGGCTCCAAAAAAAGCTTTGTAATAGTGTGTGGTGGGTTAGATATGAAAACAAAAGTACTTCCTCCGTTACTTGATGTAAGGTGTCTAAGGTTTTTTTTTTTTTATTCCGAAATGTAGAGTGTACTTCTTTCCACCACTAATCTGAATATATTTTTTAGAAATTTGAGTATGTTTCCTTATCTAATTCAAACTCCTCTTATACCACATAAATTAGCCAGAGTTAATTCCGTCCTAAACTGGTGTAATTTTTTCCTCCATCAGCATTTTTTTAATTTCTGTGCCAAAACTTATACACCCTATATATATAGGAACAGATGGAGTAGTAAAAAGAGTGGTGCTACAAGGAAGGAGTCCTCCGCTGTTTGATGGATGGTTTCTCATCTTTTTGGGTTGTCTTTTTCGATGGGTTTTCTTTGCCCGTGG
Organism: Poa pratensis; assembly: GCA_947311845.1. NCBI lineage: Eukaryota > Viridiplantae > Streptophyta > Magnoliopsida > Poales > Poaceae > Poa > Poa pratensis. The sequence goes on along the minus strand of CAMZMU010000033.1, from coordinate 49,441,745 downwards.
TGACCATTGTGTCGAGACTGAGTTTGTGGTTGTATCAGTTGTTGGGAATAGTTCGCATGTGATCTTATTGTAACGGTTTTCGTCTGATTTACCGTTAATTAACTGGACAATTTTCTTCTTCTTACTTAATAGATTGGGTCAAACTTTTGCTCCGATTTTAAAAAATGTTATCGTTGCTCTAAAATATGCACGCACAATGACACCGCCAACCAAAATGTGTTGGATCGAGCAACGGATTAAAAGTTGAGAAAGACACGGTTTCTGTTTGGATTATTATTGGAGTAACCTTTGCCCATATCTTGCATGCATGCTGATATATGTAGGTGTGCCAGCTTAGCAAGGCACTTGGTATCCCCATACCGGCCATGTAGTACATGACGTCATGCATTCATAATTTTCCGCACATAATAAATGATATAAATCAGAACGTGTGGCCACTGATTTGGATATCGGTGCATACATTAGAAATTGAAGCTTTGTGCAACTATTCTGGAGTCTGAATTGGAGTAGCTTGCAAGGACCACAAAATTTGGACTCAACTCCTACGGAAGATGATCATTCGTGCGTGCTTGGATCTGTGGACATGATTGAGTAGTCATGCATGCCTACCAAGTACTCCCTTCGTTCCAATTTAATTAACTTGCTATACATGTATAGCAAGTCAATTAAATTGGAACGGAGAGAGTAAGTGTGGATGGCGATGGACATGTATTTCGCAGCCCTTTCTGTCATGGCTTCCATGCTGTCGGTGCTAATGTGTGGCGATCTAGCTAGCTGCATCGAGGAGCTTAGTACTCTCTCTAAAGTCAAATCTCACTAACTTTGACTAAGTCTATTTGGAAAATTATCTATATGATTTTTTGAATTTCATAAATATGATTTTTGAATTTTTTAAATTGGAGGGATCATTTTGGAGCAAAAAGTCTGTACTGCGAAACATGTACCATATAAAATATGCTTCATGATGGGTTTTTTGCGGGGTACTTCATGATGAATCTAATGCTTTTGGTATTCTAGATGTTAATATTTTCTATAAACTTGGTCAAAATTTAACTGGCTAATTTTGAAGAAAAAAATGCACAACAGTTTGCCAAAAGAGTGAGTATTAAATTATATGCATCGAACCTGTCAGCTCGTGCAAATAACCTTGTGCAATGTATTACAACAATGCCGAAAATTTAAGTTGTTTTCATATCTATAAGCCTAGCCTTAGACCTAGAACCAATGCAGATCGTGCATATTTTTATGGATATAGAAGCATATCGGAAAAATGTTTTACTATTTTACAACAGTTGAATGTTTTCCTTACCAATTATTTTTCGTCATCTTGCTTTCTTCTTCCTCTGATCCACCTTGTTGCATTCCTCGTGCTTCGGTCACACCATTTTGCGGTCGGAGGGCTAGGGTTGATATTACGGTATGGGATAAGGGTTCAGATAGAGAACTCCACGACTGTGCCATAAGGGATGACAAGGGTTCAGATAGAAAACTCCACGACGATGTCAGAAGGAGCTGAAAGTGCATGTGTTGCCCCATGCGTGGTTTTGGTAATTAATGACAATCCTTATGGACTAATGTTTGCATTAAGATATACTTGTAGATCTTATCCATAGGAAAATATTGGAGTTCATGTGTTGGACCCTAGAAGATTACATGATGACCAATGCTCTATTCAAGGGTTTATATGAAGAATGGTCATGTGAAGAGTTGAGCTTACTGCAAGCATGGCTTGGAAAAGAAGATTGAGTGAACTTCATGTTATCTCCAAGCCATCATATATATCAAGATAAGAAGATGAAGTACAAGTGGATTCATGAAGACGAAGATTAGCAAGGCTCTTCCATCATGGTGTATGGGGGAGTATTTGGAGAAGTCTTCATCAAGCATGTGCTAGCAAGTACAATCAAGAAAGGTGTTCCAATTTGAGGGAGACAAGATCGTCATCATCTAGCTCAAGTGGAATGCGCAAGGGAAAGGTATGATCTTGATAGGGTTTCTATTTTACCGGTCTCATGTTGTTAGTTCGGAGACCGGGTTATAGGATAGACGGCGTTCTATCAAGAGGGTCTCTCAAGTGAGTAACTTGATCGCACCTTTGTGGAGAGGTCAAACCTTTGCATATTTGGCATATCTTCTTTCTTGGTTCTTATTTAGCTTTTATCCTTGTGAGAATTTAGAGCTTGTGTTCATCTCCATACCAAGCTCTAGTTCATCAAAAACGGATTTCATTTGAATATCTTGTGATGTTTTTTATGTTGGAGGTTTTACCGGTTCGTCTCTTGTAGAGAGTTCAAACTCTCCTCTTGTGTTATCCTCCTCAAATAATGGAATATGATGTGTATACTTGTAGTGCTTGTGATTATCTTCGGAGCAAGCCCAAGATCATAGAAAAGGGAGTCCGGACAGAAAACTTGTTGCGTTCTCGGTGTTGGAAATATTACCGGTCGTCCTCGAGATAAGGTCCACACCTTCCCATGTGTGGTATCTCCTATATATTTGTGACCCTTAATATAGAAAGGCCTTGCTTCTACCTTTCCAACAAAATTGGTTTCGCCCAATTTGGAGTTTGGACGAAAAAGTTATTGCGGTTTTCTTTATCTGTTTCTGCAGTTTCTTCTTAGGACGGTAGTACCGACCCAAGCCCGGTACTACCGGGTGACCCCGGAATCTTGCCGTGCGGCACTACCGCGGCCGGTGTCGGGGCCAGTACCACATCTCCAGAAGGCGTTCTAGAATCAATGAATTTTTAGCCGGTACTGGTCCCGGTAGTGGTGCGGTACTACCGCTAAGGAAGTACTACCGGACCATGGGGTCCGGTACTACCGAAGCGGACCAGCGCTGGGAAGCTTCTTGCAGTCTTCGTTTCTTCTTCGAGTCAACGCGGCTCGGTGCTACCGGGTTCGGCCCGGTACTACCGCTGCGGGTGGTGTGCGAGGGCCCGTTGACCATCGTCGACCCAGTCTGATCCTGCGCCGGATGGTAGTACCGGCTGAGGCCCGGTACTACCGTTGCGGCCTTTTTCGTCTACAACGGGCAGATTTTTTAGGGGACCTATTTAAGGGGCTTTCTTCCCCAATGGTTCTCTATCCTCTTGAGCACGTTTTTCCCCTCTCTCTCTCCTCCATTGTTGACCTTGGAAAAGCTTGCCTTCCTCTCAATCCCTCCCATGATTCTTGCATATCTTTGAGGGAAAGTGAGAGGAGATCTAGATCTACATTTCCACCAATCCATTCCTCCTCTAAGTGAGGGGAACCTAGTGAATCTAGATCTTGGAGTTCATTTGTTGAGTTCTTTGTTCTTCCTCTCTTCTCCCCCCATAAGCATTAGTTGATTGTGGTGGGATTTGAGAGTGAAGGATTTGAGCACTTGTGCTCTTGCCATTGTTTTGTGCATCGGTTTGTGCTCTCCACGAGAATTCGTGGAAGTTGAAAGTTTGTGAGCTTGTTACTCTTGGGTCATTGGACCCTAGATGCCTTTGTGGTGGTTGAGACCTCGTGTGGTCACTTGTAGCCATTCGGGAGCCCCCAATCCAATTGTGGGTTGTGCCCCGGGTTGTTGTAGAAAGGCTCCGGATTTCCGCCTCGAAGGATTCCGATAGTGGAAGGTGAACCAAGCCTTTGCGGTGCGGTTCATCGGAGAATAGGGTGAGCCTCTGTGGCGTTGAGATCGACCTTTGTGGTGCCTCACACCTCTCCAACGAGACGTACTCCCCTAAAAAGGAGGAACTCGGGACTACATCCTCGTCTCCGCGTGACTCGGTTATTTCTATACCCGAGCTCTTTACTTATGCACTTTACATTGTGATAGCCTTCGTACTTGAAGTATTCTATTGCTATCACCTTGTTACTTGTCTTGCCTAGCATAAGTTGTTGGTACACATAGGTGAGCCTAGTTTATTTAAGTTGTTGGCTTGTTAATTTAAAAACCTAGTTTTATTCCGCAATTATCAAGTTTTAATCGCCTATTCACCCCCCCCCCCCCCCCCCCCCTCTAGGCGACATCCCTGTCCTTTCAGGAGCGACAAGGAATCCCATTGAAAAGGATCAAAACGAGGAGCAGCGAAACAGAGTGCAGATGATCTCAATCCAGTGGTCACTAAACCCATGTTCCTGAGGACGTGGATCAGGAACGGCCACGAGGCCATGTCAAAGGCCTTAGCAATGTCGATTTTCAGCAGAACTGAGGGGGCGCGTCGGGCGTGGAAGATTTAGTCGCAAGCTGGACCATTGATGTCTACGCACGCTTCTATTCTTGTAGACAGTGTTGCGCCTCCAAGTGCAGAGATTTGTAGAACAGCAGCAAGTTTCCCTTAAGTGAATCACCCAGGGTTTATCGAACTCAAGAAGGTAGAGGTCAAATATATCCTCTCAAGCAAACCTGCAATTAAGATACAAGAAGTCTCTTGTGTCCCCAACACACCTAATACACTTGTCAGATGTATAGGTGCACTAGTTCGGCGAAGAGATATTAAAATACGAGTGATATGGATGATTATAAGTAGTAATTGCAATCTGAAATAAAAATGGCAGCAAGCAAACATGAGACAAAATGAGAGTAAACGGTGTTTCATTGCTTGGAAATAAGGCCTAGGGATCATACTTTCACTAGTGTACACTCTCAACAATAATAATATAATTGAATACATAAATATTTCCTGTTAACTATGCTACTCTGAATTATTCTCTCGTTGGATAACGAACACCAATCCACTGCGTAGGGCTATAAAAGCACACCTTAAAGTCGCATTCCACATCTAGGGAAACCCACACTGTCAACTTGAGCACCCTAAAATAGTACTAGACAAACACCACAAATTCATAGAGATATCCAACACAAATAATAACTCATGATAAGTATTTTTGTAATCTTTAGCCTAAGAGCCACACACGGTGCGCACACTGTCAACTTCGCTCCGTGGGACAAAGGTGACTCCGGAGTTTACATTAATAAAACCACTTGAGTAGCATAATTCATAAGATAATGAAGAGTAATATCTGTGAATTCAACTAGATTACAAAGCTCATGATCACATAAAGATCACACCATGGGAGAGAGAGATAAAACACATAGCTACCGGCATGAGCCCTCAGCCCCGATGGAAACTACTCACACATGGTCATGGTGATGAGGAACTTGACGGAGAGGTGCAGCCCGGAGTGGAGGCGGCGGCTGGTGGCAGCCACGGCGCGGCAGCGGCAGCCCGTAGAGGCGACGGCGGCGGCCCTTGGAGATGGTGCTGGTATGGAGGAGGTTCTCCACCCCAAGACGGCTGCCTGGGAGGAGGAAAATTCGTGGTATGGGGGCCTCCCCACAAGTTAGGTTTCCTCTCCTTATATATGCTCTCGGATTCCCGTCATCTCCTTTAGGGTTTTGGTAAAGCGGCGATATCTGGAGCGTCCGAACTCGGAATTTGGCGAATTTTAAGTCCAGATCGATTGGCAGAAAATTCCCCGCAACTTTCGCGACTAGACTTTTGCTGTTTGACGTCGTCTTCTGTCCGGTACGTGACAATCTCCGAAAAACGTTTTCAGACAGATTTCAGGAAGGTCCCGATTCGACTCCAACAAGGTTTCTTTTGCCCAGTTTTGATAATTCCTACACATTAAAGTGTAAAACAAGAACATTGTGCACTTTGGCAACTATTAGTAGGTTAGTCCAATAAATGTCATAATATGATATAAAGTGTATATAAAACATGTGACAATTGGTATAATATAAGCATGGAACATCAGAAATTATAGATACGTTTGAGACGTATCAAGCATCCACAAGCTTAATTCTACTCGTCCTCGAGTAGGTAAAACGATAAAAACAAAATAATTTCTGAGGTGACATGCTACCATCATAATCTTGATCAAATAGTATTGTAAAGCACATGTTATGAATGAAGTGATCCAGGTCAATGGTTTATAGTTTGCTAACAAATCGATAATGAGCAAACAACTGAATCATATAAGCAAAAACTTTTCATGAATAGTACTTTCGAGACAAGCATCAAAGAGTTTTGCATAAGAGTTAACTCATAAAGCAATAGATTCTAAGTAAAAGGTATTTAACCAACACAAAGAAAGATTTAAGCTTCAGCAATTGCTTTCAACTTTCAACATATATATCTCATGGATATTTGTCAACACAAAGCAATATAATAAGTGCAATATACAAGCATATAAAAATTGTTGCACCAAAGTTGACACTAGTGTTTGCTTCTGAGATAGAAAGAAGTAGGAAAACTGACTCAACATGAAAGTAAAAGAAAGGCCCTTCGTAGAGGGAAGCAGGGATTAAATCATGTGCTAGAGCTTTTTAAGTTTTTGAAATCATATAGAGTAAAAATAAGTTTTGAGAGGTGTTTGTTGATTGTCAACGAATCATAAAATGGAAAGTACAATATGACCCCTTGTGGGGACCCCGGACTAGCTGTCCGAAATACCCGATTATGCTTAACACAACGATCCCGTGATCAGTCTGTCGTTGCACATAATCCGAATTGGATACCAAAGTTTACATCCATTGCAGTACCGAATAGAAAGTCTTACATAAATGGTCATTTAGACCAAGTTCTTACATAGGTGCCTTCATGGGCCAAACCAAATATATCAGCGGAAGCTACGGCGTAATCGACATCATATTCTAACGATGACGACCCGACAGGCAGCTGACTTGTGGAGATCCTTAGTTGGCGTAGAAGTCGCCATATTCCTGCTCTGCGTAGTGTTCCTCCTCGTAGTCTGGCTAGGACAATAGCCAGGGACGAAACCAATATGAGTACATTTGAATGTACTCGCAAACTATCCCAACATGAGTATGCACCAGTTTTATTTTAGTTGACAACTTTTCTTATTTAAAACATCTCTATATCTTTATTGAAAAAGGTAAGAAGAGTTTTATAACTATCTTTAAAGAAGTCACCTTTTCATCTGTTTTTCCAAAACTTCTCCTTTTTCCCGACCATAGCCCGTCATGGTCCACTTTCTTCCCACCACCTCATACCGATCCGTTGGTATAGGTGTAGGAAACAATCTCCACTTCATTTTTCTTTTAAAAACTCAAAACCTTTTTAAAACTTGCACAAGGTCTTAGGACAGTCTCCCAATTGTCCATATCCGAGGACTCGGCTATTCGAATAGTTTTTAACACTCTGCAGAGGTAGCACGCTTTTAACCCACATCCATCCGGCAACTCATCGTGTCTGCCACGTCTCGCCATACCAGGTGTATGCGAAGTAAGCCGCCGGCCATAGCCTCTTATTTGCTCATGCTAGTATAGGATCCTTCCCATATGACACTTTCCATCGACACCCAGTCCGGTTTCCCGTCAGAAACCCTAAGTGTGAGGACTCATAGTTTTGTCCGGCGGTTTATGGTGGAACCTTCTATCCTCCCCACCAACTTGTGTGAGGACCCGGGTCAGGGGGTAGATCCTCGGACCATCCCCTCATGCATAACGGAGTCATCTCCGTCGATGAGGTATCCCATACTAATAAGAGCAAACTACATGACTACGCCTTTTCCCATATGTGGTAAATGTGGTCGCACAGGGTAGGATTGGTTTCCATAGTACTAGGACACTGTGCATTTTTCACAAACATCACCATTTTTCCACCTTTCCAACACAGCACCGACATCTCGTCGTTCCATAAACTCACAAGACATTTCAAAGGAGTTTTGAATAAACAACATTGTTTTCCCATCCTAAAGTTTTATATAAACTACTACATAGGGTGGCAAAATAATATCCATATATTTTTGAAATGGGTTTTGTAAATCTTGCTTTGAGAGTAAACATATTATGAAAGTAGATGCATATGTTGGTAGTGCAAGCTCAGAGAATAGCTTGCCTTGCTTGGCAAAGTGATCTTGCTCTTGTTCTTCAAATTCAGCAAACTCTCCTTCCTCGATATATCCGACAACGTTCTCGTCTAATTAACAAACAAACAATACAAACAATCACTAAGCTATACAAGCAATCACCTCAACATAACCATCATTAACATCACAATTGGCTACTGCACACATCAAACCACACAATTTGGTTTTCAAATAAATTGAATTAAACATTATTTAATTAAGTCCAAATTATGGCAGAAACTAGTTATTCATGTTTAATTCCACAACTTGAGTTCTGTTGGTCACAAAAATACAAACTAAAATTCTATGGAAAGCCACTGATGTGTAGAATACAACCCAATTTGAATTGGATCATTTGGAGTTACCAAACTCCCTACACATTGGATTGAATCCAGTAGCTTAATAATCAAGTTTTAGCTACCAATTAAATTATATTGTTCCAAAAATTAAACCCTTTTAGGGGTAACTAAACATGGATATATGTGAGCTAACAAAATTGGTCCTAACTCATTTGGATCAACCAATAAACATAATGGTCTGTTTTAGTCCAGAAGGGTTTATCTTAAAGTCCACAATTTATACTACTTAATTAATTCTACCAAAATTAGGGGAGCTAACACAAGGCAGTACTAAGCTAGCAAAATTGGTTTGGAATTATTTGGACTAACAGAGTATCAGAAACAAACAAGTTTAGATTTTAAACCTTCTGTGGCATTTTCAATAATACTTTTTAATTATTTAATTAAATGACCTGAGACCAATTGTGTTGGTTAAACAATTTCATAAGCTTTCCAGAACATTTGAGTTTGATTTATTTGGATTCCTAAATCTCGAGATATTTAATTTTAAAGTTGACATCAGTACTGAGAATTTCAGAGAATTCAAATTAGAAAAATCCACTGTTGTGGATAATGTTGAAATCCCTGACGGGTGGGTCCTACCCGTCAGTGACTCAGCGAAACGGTACGCGCGCGAGGGAAAAGATTAAAATTATGACAGTGGGACCCACATGGCAGTCTAACTTAACACGAAGCGGTACGTGGCCGTAGATCTTCGATCCAACGGCTCACGGAGGTCGCCATCGGCGACGACCTAAAACGAGCGGCGCTGCCGCGCCGGCGACGGCGAGGTGGACGGATCTCTCACCTAGGGGCTCGGGAGGAAGCGGCGATGACGCGAATCGACGGCGGCGGCTCGGGGAAGACGATGGTGCGAGCGGCAGTTGCTGGGGAAGTCTCTGTCGACGGCGGCGATGTCGCGCTCTTCGTCGGCGTCGGGCAGCAACTTCGGCGGAGCTTCGGGGTCGCGTCCGTGTGCTAAAAAGAGGGAAAAGAAGCCTGGGTGAGTGCGGTGAGCTTGGGCAACAGCGTAGAGGGGTCAGAGGGAAGAATGGGAGGGTGTGGCGTTGTGGTGGTGTTCGACCTCAACGGCGGCGTCGGGTGCGGCAGTGCACTGCCCTCCGGCGGTGCACAGACGAAATTGAGGCGAGGGAAAGCTCGAGGGGAGGTGTGGTGTTCCAGTGAGGTCTCGGGTGCTTTTATAAGCTCGGGGCGGTCCACGATGGTCGGGGTCTACGGCGGCGGCCATTGCGCGTCCACGGCGACCATTTCGGCGATTACCCGGCGAGGGTGCAGAGGCTCGTGGCGGCTTGGGGCTTAACGGGGTCCGGCGAGGTTCTAGAATCATCTAGAGGAGTGGTGCGTGTCGGGAAGCAGAGACGGGGGCCAATTAGCTCGGCGCCGTCCAATGCATCCGCGGCGGTCGTCGGGGAACATCGGCGTTAAGGCGACGGGAGAGGTGCCCGTTTTCTTCCCTGCGGTGCAGAGACAGCAGAGGCTCCGGCGCGCGCGCAGGGGGGCCTGGGCGGCTCGGAAACGGCGACGACGGTGGAGGCGACACGGCGGCACGTCGGGGCGAGGGAGAGAGGTAGGGGATGACATTTTCGCAGAAAACCCCCTGCCTCCTCTCTGCTTCTTTTTTTATTTCTGTTTTAGTCCTTCTGTTAAAACCAGAAGGTTTTCTAGGATTTAATTAGGGTATTTAAACATTTTAGAAAAATTTGCAAAAATTTGTGGGGCCTTCCCATAATGTACAGAAGCTCCACAAAAATTGGCATAAAATAATAAAATGTTTTGAAACATTTTCTTTTATAGTACTTTGTTTATGTTATTTGAATTTATTTCAATTGTTTTTATTTTAGAATTTCAAAACTAGTTCAAAAATAATATTTGAGAGGGGAAAGTGGTAGGAACAAAATGGGGAGTGTTGACATTACATCTCCACTGACTTTGGTTTGAAAATAATTGAGTTGGTCACTTGGAGATTTTTATGTGACAACTTGTCACTTTTATTTTTCTTGCTTTGATTTTATATTTTGTTTTCTTTCTTCTTACTAGTGTTCACTAGTGCAAACACCCATACAAACAGCAAGAACAACATCTCAAGTAACAAAAGCAATTAACATACAATAAGCAACAAAAGTTTTTGTTGGCTCTCATTTTTGGAATATAATCCTGATAATAATTTTGGGATGTTACAATCCTCCCCCCCTTAAAATAAATCTCGTCCCGAGATTTGCTAGGCTTAGGTTTTAAGGAGGTCTGGGAATTCGCTTCTAAGATAATCTTCGCGTTCCCAAGTTGCTTCTTCTTCAGAGTGGTTAGTCCACTGGACTTTGTAAAACTTGATCGCACGTCTTCGGGTAACACGAACATCTTCTTCGAGAATTTTGAGGGGTCTCTCACGATAAGTCAGGTCTTGGTTCAGGTCGATGGAGAGGTGGTCGATGTTTTTGAAAACATCAGGCTGGTCAGGAACTTCAAGACACTTCCGGAGCAAGGAAATGTGGAAGACATCATGATAATCTCCTAACTCCTGGGGTAACTCCAGCTGATAGGATACTTCTCCTCGACGAGCAATGACCTTGAAGGGTCCAATATACCTTGGTGCTAACTTTCCTTTGACATGGAAACGCTGCATTCCCTTGAGGGGTGTCACTCGGAGATACACATAATCTCCGACACTGAAAGTGAGATCACGGCGCTTGGTGTCAGCATAACTCTTCTGACGGGATTGGGCAGTTTTGAGACGTTCACGAATAAGCTGAACTTGCTCTTCAGCTTCTCGGAGGGTATCTGGTCCGAACAATTTGCTCTCTCCGGTATCGGACCAATTCAGAGGTGTACGACACTTCTTGCCGTAAAGGGCTTCAAAAGGGGCCATTTGCAGACTAGACTGATAACTGTTGTTGTACGAGAACTCTGCAAACGGAAGACAATCTTCCCACTTGGAACCATAGGATAGAACACATGCGCGAAGCATGTCCTCTAATATCTGGTTCACTCGCTCAGTCTGGCCATCGGTCTGGGGATGATAAGCTGTGCTAAAGGCTAACTTGGTTCCGAGGGCTTCATGAAGGGATTTCCAGAATCTTGAGGTGAATTGCGTGCCTCTATCAGATACAATCTTCTTAGGCACACCATGCAGGCTCACTATTCTGGAAATATACAGGTCTGCTAACTGAGCTCCGGTATGAGTGGTCTTGACAGGAACAAAGTGGGCAACCTTGGTCAGTCGATCAACGATGACCCAGATGGAATCATGGCCTCGGTTGGATCTTGGAAGTCCGGTAATAAAATCCATTCCAATCTCGTCCCACTTCCACTCGGGAATTTTCAAAGGTTGAAGCAATCCAGCGGGTCGCTGATGTTCAGCCTTGACTCGCTGACAGATATCACACTTGGCTACGAATGAACCAATCTCTCGCTTCATTCCATGCCACCAAAATCTTTCTCGAAGGTCTTGGTACATTTTGGTTCCGCCGGGGTGGATTGAATAAGGGGTCTCATGGGCCTCCTTCAGGATTAACTCCTTAAGTTCCGTGACATTGGGCACACAGATACGGTTATTGAATTTCAGCACTCCTTCAGCATCTTCGGTAAAACCGGGTGCTTTGCCGAGGGAAATTTTCTTCCTAATTCCCTCTATACTTTCATGACCTTTCTGGGCTTCTTTGATTTGATCCACCAGGGTTGGGGTTAACTCTAAATTGGCGAGATAACCATAGCTAACAAGCTCTAGTCCAAAATCTTGGAAGTCTTTGAACAAGGCTGGCTGTTCGGCTTGGATCAGGGCATTCAGGGTGCAAGGTTTGCGACTAAGGGCATCGGCAACTACATTAGCCTTTCCGGGGTGATAATGGATTCCAATATCATAATCCTTGATTAATTCCATCCATCTCCTCTGTCGCAGGTTCAGATCTTTCTGGGTGAAAATATACTTCAAGCTTTTGTGATCTGTATAGACCTCGCAGCGATGTCCCGCAAGATAGGGACGCCACTTCTTAAGAGCAAAGACCACAGCAGCTAACTCCAAGTCATGGGTTGGGTAATTCTCTTCATGCGGTCGCAACTGCCGGGACAGGTACGACACAACTTTGCCTTCTTGCATCAGAACGCAACCAAGTCCGAGGCGTGATGCATCGCAATACACGTCGAAACTCTGGGTGACGTCTGGCATGATCAGGATTGGGGCTGAGGTTAGTTTCTTCTTCAGTTCTTGGAAACTATCCTCACACTTCTGAGTCCATTCAAATTTCTTGTCCTTCTTCAACAGTTGGGTCAGAGGTTTGGCTATACTGGAAAATCCTTCGACGAACTTGCGGTAATAACCGGCAAGTCCGAGAAAGCTTCGGATTTCAAAAACATTGGTTGGGGATAACCAGTCAAGAATGGCTTGTATCTTCTCAGGGTCAACAGAAATTCCTCCAGCGGATACAATATGTCCAAGAAATGCCACTTCACTGAGCCAAAACTCACACTTGCTAAGTTTGGCATACAGTTGGTGCTCTTGGAGGGTCTCCAAAACTAGACGCAGGTGTTCAGCATGCTCTTCTTCGGTCTTGGAATAAATAAGGATGTCATCAAGGAAAACTACCACGAACTTGTCGAGGTACTCCATGAAAATCTTGTTCATGAGATTCATGAAATAGGCTGGGGCATTGGTCAGACCAAAAGACATCACGGTGTATTCAAACAACCCGTAACGAGTGGTGAAGGCGGTCTTGGGAATATCTGCCTCTCGGATCTTCAACTGATGGTAACCTGTCCGAAGATCGATCTTTGAAAAGACTCGGGCTCCGTTCATTTGATCGAACAGATCCTCGATCTTGGGAAGAGGGTACTTGTTTTTAATGGTCACGTCATTCAGCTTGCGATAATCCACACACAGGCGTGTGGTACCGTCTCTCTTGTCCACAAAAATAATGGGTGATCCCCATGGTGAAGCGCTTGGGCGGACAAGACCTTTGCTTAGCATATCAGCCAACTGTTTCTTCAACTCAACCAGTTCTTCCGGATTCATCCGATAAGGCTTTTGGGATATGGGGGATGTTCCTGGAATAAGCTCAATTATGAACTCAATATCCCTATCTGGCGGCATACCAGGCAATTCTTCTGGGAAAACATCCTTGAACAGATGAACAACACGGATCTCATCTAGGGCGGGTCGAGCTATGCTCTCATGGCAGCCTGGGTGAGGTTGACTAGTTTTAGACACATACTCCACTTCTACTTCTTTGTCGGTGGTGATGGATACAGCTCTTCTGGCACAGTCAATCGACCATGGTACTTGGCTAACCAATTCATACCGAGTATAACATCGATGCCTTGGGTTCCCAGAACAATTAAGTTTACTGGAAACTTCTCTCCTTTGATCTCAAGGGGTACATCGGAGCAAAACATCTGGGTCTCTACGGTGGATTCTGGGATTTGGACGACCATGGGTTTGGGTAAGAGGCTCTTAACTAAACCTCCCTTAGCAACAAATTCTTGGGTAACAAATGAATGGGTAGCACCAGAATCAAACAGAACAGTTGCAGGTACTGAGTTGACAAGGAACGTACCCAGCACAACATCCGGAGCATCCTGAGCTTCTTCAGCATTGATGTGGTGCAGACGACCCTTGGCAACAGCAGCATTTCCGCGAGGTGCGGCATTCTTGCCATTTCCATTCCATTGCGGCTTGACCATTGTTCTGTGCCGGCGCATTGGGGCGCTGGACATTCCTCTTGGGATTGGGACATTCTTTGGAGTAGTGACCCTTGTTGCCGCATTCAAAGCAGATCACATTGGGATTGCGGTTGAAGTTGTTGAAGTTTCCTCCGGGACGGTTATTGTCATTGGGACGGTTGAAGTTGTTTGGGCGGTTAGGGTAATTTGGGCGTGGAGCTTGGGGTGGACGATAGGCAGGCCTGGTGTTCTGCTGAAAGATACGAGGTTTCTGGCTGCTCGAGCCTTCCTGAGCATTCATCCTCCTCTTGCGACCTTCATACATCGACTTGCGCTTGGTCTCCAGCTGGATGGCTTTGTCCACAAGTGACTCCAGATCACGGAAGTCATGGATAACCAAAGCACACTGAAGTTCATCATGAAGTCCACTCATGAAACGCTCCATCTTCTTCTCTTCCTTGTCGGTGTCATCAGGAGCATACCGAGATAAGTCGGTAAACTCCTCAAGATAACCACCACATCTCTACTTCCCTGCCTCAGTTTGCGGAACTCATCCTTCTTCCTCTCAATAAGTCCGTAAGGAATATGCTTCTTACGGAACTTCTCCTGGAACTCAGCCCAGTTGATGACATGACCAGCTGGCTGGAGAGTCTTGGTAGTCTCCCACCAAGCTCTTGCAGGTCCAGCGAGATAGTGGGTTGCATACAGCACTTTCTCATTTTCTCCCACAGCAGCAACTTCAAGATTATTGCCGATGGTGCGAAGCCAATCATCGGCTTCTAGTGGGTGAAGTCCCTTGGAGTAGGTGGGTGGGTTGGTCTTCTGAAAATCACCCAAGGTAGATCGCTGGTTTCCATCACCATTGCCGTTACCACCATTGTTGTTGTTGTTGTTGTTGTTGTTATTGTAAGCGGCTGCGAGTTGTTGTAAGGCAGCGAGATGAGCTTGGCGCTCTTGCCGGGCATTTTCACGCTCCTCCATGATAAGTGCGAGAAGTTGGGTGGGGGTTGGGTCCGGTGGTGGTGGTGCTGATCCTGATCCTTCCGCATTGCTGCGACGGGGTGGCATCCTGAAGCACACCGGGTATAAGAGACAAGGCAAGAAAAGTTCGACTAAGGGAAAAGATGATCTCTCAAGCGGTTGATTAATCCTAAGAGTTATATGAAAATAGTTCACACAATTTTAAACAAGACAAACATACTTATATTTCACAAACAATACATCAAAGAGTTCACATCAACATCAAGCTTACAACCTCAAGCTTACAACATAACATCTGGTTTCCAAAAGAACCACTGCTACTACTCGACTAGCTATAGGGGGTCAACCTAATCCTGCGGTAGTGATCAAGTCACTCGCCTACTGAGGTGGAACCTCCAGCTCTAACACGTCAGCATCTGACTGGTAGGCTGGCTCCTCGGGATCCTCCTCCTCATCCTCGAGAACTGGCTCGAGTGGCTCCTCCTCCTCGTCAACTAACTCCTCCTCATCATCCTCCTCCTCACAGTCCATCTCCTCCACGAAGTCATCATCGTCACTGAGGAAAGCGTCGTTCTCCTTGCGGAGATCCTCGCCCTCCTCCTCCATCTCGTCAGTATGGTGCTCAAGATCCTCAATCAGTCCATCCTGCTCTGCCACCTTCGTGCGGAGCTTCACGATAGTCTTCCTCAGCTGGGCCCTCTTCCTGAGAAGAGCAACCTTCTCCACCATCAGCTTCATCTCGTTCTCGCGAAGCTCAACGAGCGACTCGCGGTCGAAGTGGAGCTGAATCCTAGTGCGCAACAGATCATCCTGAGTGCACTGAAGTAAGATCTCCATGTCCATGATGTAGCTCCCAAACATCGGGTGGTAAGGTGAAGGAGTAGGGTGTCCATCACAGTTGCGCCTCCCGTAGAACCGGAACCGGGAGTCTACTAACTCCGCCTTGTGCTCCTCACAAAGTCGGGATAGCATCCTCTGTGTAGCAGTACAGAGACCGTCAACCCAGGTGGCCTCCTTGGTGGTGAAGATGAGTGTCCGGAATTGGGAGACTTGATGTTCCTGCGAACTGACGATCTGATGAGCCAGCTCAGCCTTCCAACACCGTGAACATCAATCTGAGCTCCCTCAAACTCTGGAGCGGGGCGACCTAACAGCTTGGTCAACTCGAACAAGTCCCTCTCAAACGTCAGCTTGCTGTCCTTCTCCAGCTGAACGAACTCGGTCCAGTGGAGTGCCATCTACAGTTTTTAAGCAAAATTTTAAGTTAGTTAGATGACAAGTAATCAAAATTTTAATATAGTAGGGCAACAAGTGAGTCAAATTTTAAACTTAATGAGAGGTGTACAAAATTTTAGGGATACTAAGGAAAATGTAACATTTAATGAGAGTAAAATTTTGCATAGTAAGAGGATTGGAGGTAAGCAATTTTCGAAAATACTTCATTCCTTTCTTTTTAGAAACTCATCTTTTGTAACATTTGACAAACGACCATGCTAACTAAGGTTTCCTAAAGTCAGGATGGCTCTGATACCAAGTCTGTGGGGACCCCGGACTAGCTGTCCGAAATACCCGATTATGCTTAACACAACGATCCCGTGATCAGTCTGTCGTTGCACATAATCCGAATTGGATACCAAAGTTTACATCCATTACAGTACCGAATAGAAAGTCTTACATAAATGGTCATTTAGACCAAGTTCTTACATAGGTGCCTTCATGGGCCAAACCAAATATATCAGCGGAAGCTACGGCGTAATCGACATCATATTCTAACGATGACGACCCGACAGGCAGCTGACTTGTGGAGATCCTTAGTTGGCGTAGAAGTCGCCATATTCCTGCTCTGCGTAGTGTTCCTCCTCGTAGTCTGGCTAGGACAATAGCCAGGGACGAAACCAATATGAGTACATTTGAATGTACTCGCAAACTATCCCAACATGAGTATGCACCAGTTTTATTTTAGTTGACAACTTTTCTTATTTAAAACATCTCTATATCTTTATTGAAAAAGGTAAGAAGAGTTTATAACTATCTTTAAAGAAGTCACCTTTTCATCTGTTTTTCCAAAACTTCTCCTTTTTCCCGACCATAGCCCGTCATGGTCCACTTTCTCCCACCACCTCATACCGATCCGTTGGTATAGGTGTAGGAAACAATCTCCACTTCATTTTTCTTTTAAAAACTCAAAACCTTTTTAAAACTTGCACAAGGTCTTAGGACAGTCTCCCAATTGTCCATATCCGAGGACTCGGCTATTCGAATAGTTTTTAACACACTGCAGAGGTAGCACGCTTTTAACCCACATCCATCCGGCAACTCATCGTGTCTGCCACGTCTCGCCATACCAGGTGTATGCGAAGTAAGCCGCCGGCCATAGCCTCTTATTTGCTCATGCTAGTATAGGATCCTTCCCATATGACACTTT
>CAMZMU010000033.1:49310297-49420276 GCA_947311845.1 Poa pratensis | reverse complement strand
AGTTCACTAGTGGTGTCTCTCCATAAAAGATAACTAACATGCTGGGTGAACAAATTACAGCTGGGCAATTGACAAAATATTGAGCGCATGACAATGCATATATATGACATGATGATTACTATGATATTCATGTGGGCATTACGACAAAATACATAGACCGTTATCCAACAGCGTATGACTAATAATCCACCGCCAGGTTGTCATCCGAGTTCCCCGTTGGTATTAAGTTGCAAGCAACGGATAATGCATTAAGTAATGTGCGTAATGTAAACAAATGCATTAGACCTAACGGCGCACCCTTAAGCTAAGCATCGGTTATTTTATCCCTAGTGGCAACAGCACATCCACAATCTTAGAAGTTATTGTCACTCTCCCAGATTACCGGAGGCATGAACCCACTATCTAGCATAAATACTCACTCTTGGAGTTACAAGCATCTACTTGGCCAAAGCATCTACTAGTAACGGAAAGCATGCAAGATCATAAATAACATATAAGATAGATTGATAATCAACTTGACATAGTATTCAATATTCATCGGATCCCAGCAAACACAACATGTAGCATTACAATAAGATGATCTTGATCATGATAGGCAGCTCACAAGATCTAAACATGATAGCATAAAGTGGAGAGACAACCATCTAGCTACTGCCATGGACCCGTAGTCCAAGGATGAACTACTCACGCATCACTCCGGAGGCAGGCATGGTGATGTAGAGCCCTCCGGTGATGATTCCCCTCTCCGGCAGGGTGCCGGGAAGAGCTTCTGAACCCTCCCGAGCTAGGGTTGACGGCGGCGGCGTCTCTGGAACTTTTCGTGGATAATGGCTCGGGTATTTAGGGTTTTCGCGTCGGGAAGAATAAATAGGCGAAAGGGCGGCGGCTGCGGAGCAGAGGGCCACACCACCCACGGCGCGGCAGGGGGGCCCGCGCGGCCCCATGGTGTGGGTGCCACGTGGCCCTCCTCCGTCTCTCCTTGGACTCCGTGTTCGTGTTGGAAAAATAGGAGGTTCTGTCCAAGTTTCGTCCAATTCCGAGAATATTTCCAGACTAGCTTTTCTGGAATACAAAAACAGCAGAAAACAGGAACTGGCACTGTGGCATCTTGTTAATAGGTTAGTCCCAGAAAATGCATAAAAATGCTATGAAGTGTATATAAAACATGTAACAATTGGTATAATATCAACATGGAACATCAGAAATTATAGATACGTTTGAGACGTATCAAGCATCCCCAAGCTTAGTTCTACTCGTCCTCGAGTAGGTAAAACGATAAAAACAAAATAATTTCTGAGGTGACATGCTACAATCATAATCTTGATCAAATATATTGTAAAGCACATGTTATGAATGAAGTGATCCAGGTCAATGGTCTATAGTTTGCTAGCAAGTAGATAATGAGCAAACAACTGAATCATATAAGCAAAAACTTTTCATGAATAGTACTTTCGAGACAAGCATCAAAGAGTTTTGCATAAGAGTTAACTCATAAAGCAATAGATTCTAAGTAAAAGGTATTTAACCAACACAAAGGAAGATTTAAGCTTCAGCAATTGCTTTCAACTTTCAACATATATATCTCATGGATATTTGTCAACACAAAGCAATATAATAAGTGCAATATACAAGCATATAAAAATTGTTGCACCAAAGTTGACACTAGTGTTTGCTTCTAAGATAGAAAGAAGTAGGAAAACTGACTCAACATAAAAGTAAAAGAAAGGCCCTTCGCAGAGGGAAGCAGGGATTAAATCATGTGCTAGAGCTTTTTAAGTTTTTGAAATCATATAGAGAGTAAAAATAAGTTTTGAGAGGTGTTTGTTAATTGTCAACGAATCAGAAAATGGAAAGTACAATATGACCCCTGCCAACCAGACTTTTAAGAGCGGCTCCCATGAAGGACGTTATTTCTACCAGCAAGGCAGATCATCCCTCTTTCTCTTTTGTTTACACATGCAGATATTTCACTGTTTGTCATTGCTTGACTGATAAATCAGGGCAAAAATGTGAAGAGAATTAAGCGGTTAAAGTTGTAATTAATTGGGACTGGGCACCCCATTTGCCAGCTCTTTTTGCAAAATTAATGGATAAGCGGATGTATATGCCGCTAGTCCGGTGGTAAAGTCTGTTTGACAGTTGACATAAAGACATCCACCCCGTCCTCATGAGCTTGGTAAACATTGACACAAAATAGGAGTAATAAGTTTGAATAGTTTAAAGGTAGCACATGAAAAATTTACTTGGAATGGCAAGGAAATACCACATATAGGTAGTTATGGTGGACACAGATGGCATGGATTTTGGCTCAAGGTTTTGGATGCACGAGAAGCATTCCCTCTCAGTACAGAGTTTAGGCTAGCAAGGTTATTTGAAGCAAACACAGGATATCAACCGACACAGCAAGACTTATATGAAAACATATTGCAAGCATTATAAGACTCTACACTGTCTTCCTTGTTAACCAAACCCTTTTACTAGAAAATATCTAGACCTTAGAGATACCAATCATGCAAACCAAATTTCAACGAGCTTTACGGTAGTTCTTCATTAATAGGTTTTAACTACATGATACAAAAGCTTAAACATGAACTACTTGATAACTCAAAACAATTGACAAGTATCAAATTATCCAATACAGTGATCTACAAGAATATGTAAGCTTTTTCCATTATACCATCTACCACATGCAACATTTTCTGTTCCAACCAAACACCAATCAATTTATTTCAACATAAACTCTCCAAACAATTATAAGTGAAGCAAGAGAGTACTTTCTTTAAAAGAACTAACAGCTCTGAATAAGATGCATGCAAAACAGGAGCTAAAAGCATAGCAATAGCTAGATAAGAATACTCAACAAGTATAAGTGAAGAATAGGAGTATTCATATGAAAAAGCGGAGCGTGTCTCTCTCCCAATCAAGAATGCTGGGTCCAATCAAGTTGACCATAAGAAAAATAAAATACTGAAAATAAAAGCACACAGACGCTCCAAGTAAAGCACATATGATGTGAAAGAATTAAAATATAGTTTCACTAGAGATGACCTGATAAGTTGCTGATGAAGAAGGGATGCCTTGGGCATCCCCAAGCTTAGACGCTTGAGTCTTCTTGAAATATGCTGGGGTGATCCATGGGAGCATCCCCAAGCTTAAGCTCTTCACTCTTCTTGATCACATTATATCATCCTTCTCTCTTGACCCTTGAAAACTTCCGCCACACCAAACTCAAAGTAATTCTCATTAGAGGGTTAGTGCACAATCAAAAACTCACATGTTCTATAAGGACACAAACATGACCGTTACTTTTAACATTAACTACTGCCACTGATGTTATGTGAAGCTCTTCCCCTAAAAAAGAATTCCACTCAACACTAGTAAAAGAGAGAATGCGAAAAATAAAAGACAGAATCTGTCTAAACAGAACAGTCCGCAAAGACGAATTTTTTCGAGGCACTTACGTTGCTCAGATCGAAAAACTTTAAACTAACGAAAGATGCGTACATATCTGAGGATCACGCACAAAAATTTGCAGATTTAAATAATTTTTCTGTGATTTTACAGAATTAAAACGGTGAACAGCAGAAATCTTTCCTGCGCAGAAATCCAAATCTAGCATCATCTTCCTATTAGAGGCAATACTTGGCACAACAATGCGATAAAATAAAGATACAAAGGAATTGTTACAGAAGTAAACAACTCCTTGACTCAAAAAAAAGAAAAATTGCAGAAAAAAATAATGGGTTGTCTCCATAAGCGCTTTTCTTTAACGCCTTTCAGCTAGGCGCAGAAAGTAAGAATCAAGTGTTTCCAAAGACATTAAAATCTCCCAACCTTTCGGTGGGGTCATTTTTTTGATCGGGAAGAAGAACCTCCGATTGATAGGAGCATTAAATTTCATAAACCCATACTTTGCATTGATAAAACCCCCATTACTCTTTAAAAAGGATCTCCCTAAAACAATATGGTTGGGAGATTTTGCAAGGATCATGAAATTCACAGGGATGGTCTTATTTTGAACAGTGACCATAATATCATTAATAATCCCTATGCTTCTTGTGATTGTTCCATCAGCATGAAAATGAAAAACAGGGTAATCAACCATATTATCAAATTTTAATAGATCATAAACCATTTTAGGCATGATGGACATTGTTGAACCAAGGTCACAGTAGGCACGAAACTTTTCATTACCAAATTAATCTCAATGAATGGTTCCCAATCATTTTTTAGCTCAACTAAAGGTTGTTCTTTAAGATTATGGCTCAGAGTTAAATTATCAATTGACTTTTCTATTTTATCTAGCTTAGTGAATATCCCAGTTTCGTCCACCATTGGGAAAATTGACAAACCACTCAAAATATTATGAGCTTTGTTGTATCAAACTCAGAAAAGGTTTCCCCTACCATGGTATCTAGAGCATGTTGATAAACAGAAAATAAACCATAGTAGAAATTTTTTATAAGAACTCTCAAATCCATCTTATGTTGCACCTTCTTGTGCAATTCCAAAATTCTCTCCCAGGCATTCCTAAAGGATTCCCCACTTTTTGTTAAAGGTAATAATTTCTCCCACAGGTGGCACTACGGAAAAAGGAGCAGAGCTAGACATGATAACAAGACTGAAAAATAACAATTCGAAAATAAAAGTAACTAATTTTTTTGTGTTTTTGATAAATAAAGCAAACAAGACTAAATAAAAATAAACTAAGCAAGACAATAACAAAGTAAAGAGATTGGAAGCGTGAAACTCCCCTTGCAGAAATCCTCTTGCTCCCCGGCAACGGCGCCAGAAAAATGCTTGATGCGTGGATCACACGTTCGTTGGGAGACCCCAAGAGGAAGGTATGAAGCAGTGTAGCAGCAGTTTCCCTCAGTATGAAACCAAGGTTTAATCGAACCAGTAGGAGCAAGAAATCACTTCTGAAGGTTGTCAGTGGCGCGCTCGGAATCTGCACACAACACAATCAAACTACTTTGCCCCAACGAAACAGTGAGGTTGTCAATCTCACCGGCTTGCTGAAAACAAAGGATTAAACGTATGGTGTGGAAAACAGTAGTAAATTGCAGAGAATGAAAAGGAACAATGTTTGCAGTTGGTTGTATTATCAGTGTAAAAGAATGGACCGGGGTCCACAGTTCACTAGTGGTGTCTCTCCATAAAAGATAACTAACATGCTGGGTGAACAAATTACAGCTGGGCAATTGACAAAATATTGAGCGCATGACAATGCATATATATGACATGATGATTACTATGATATTCATGTGGGCATTACGACAAAATACATAGACCGTTATCCAACAGCGTCTATGACTAATAATCCACCGCCAGGTTGTCATACCGAGTTCCCCGTTGGTATTAAGTTGCAAGCAACGGATAATGCATTAAGTAATGTGCGTAATGTAAACAAATGCATTAGACCTAACGGCGACCTTAAGCTAAGCATCGGTTATTTTATCCCTAGTGGCAACAGCACATCCACAATCTTAGAAGTTATTGTCACTCTCCCAGATTACCGGAGGCATGAACCCACTATCTAGCATAAATACTCACTCTTGGAGTTACAAGCATCTACTTGGCCAAAGCATCTACTAGTAACGGAAAGCATGCAAGATCATAAATAACATATAAGATAGATTGATAATCAACTTGACATAGTATTCAATATTCATCGGATCCCAGCAAACACAACATGTAGCATTACAATAAGATGATCTTGATCATGATAGGCAGCTCACAAGATCTAAACATGATAGCATAAAGTGGAGAGACAACCATCTAGCTACTGCCATGGACCCGTAGTCCAAGGATGAACTACTCACGCATCACTCCGGAGGCAGGCATGGTGATGTAGAGCCCTCCGGTGATGATTCCCCTCTCCGGGGTCCGGGAAGAGCTTCTGAACCCTCCCGAGCTAGGGTTGACGGCGGCGGCGTCTCTGGAACTTTTCGTGGATAATGGCTCGGGTTTTAGGGTTTTCGCGTCGGGAAGAATAAATAGGCGAAAGGGCGGCGGCTGCGGAGCCACGAGGGCCCCACACCACCACGGGCGGCAGGGGGGCCGCGCGGCCCCATGGTGTGGTGCCACGTGGCCCCTCCGTCTCTCCTCTGGACTCCGTTCGTGTTGGAAAAATAGGAGGTTCTGTCCAAGTTTCGTCCAATTCCGAGAATATTTCCAGACTAGCTTTTCTGGAATACAAAAACAGCAGAAAACAGGAACTGGCCTCTGGCATCTTGTTAATAGGTTAGTCCAGAAAATGCATAAAAATGCTATGAAGTGTATATAAAACATGTAACAATTGGTATAATATCAACATGGAACATCAGAAATTATAGATACGTTTGAGACGTATCACAAGACTTATATGAAAACATATTGCAAGCATTATAAGACTCTACACTGTCTTCCTAAGTTAACCAACCCTTTTACTAGAAAATATCTAGACCTTAGAGATACCAATCATGCAAACCAAATTTCAACGAGCTTTACGGTAGTTCTTCATTAATAGGTTTTAACTACATGATACGAAAGCTTAACTTGAACTACTTGATAACTCAAACAATTGACAAGTATCAAATTATCCAATACAGTGATCTACAAGAATATGTAAGCTTTTTTCATTATACCATCTCCACATGCAACATTTCTGTTCCAACCAAACACCAATCAATTTATTTCAATATAAACTCTCAAACATTATAAGTGAAGCAAGAGAGTACGTTCTTTAACATATATTAACTCATGTATTAACTCATAAAGATCCACCACAAAGGTATTACAACGGTGACCGTAATCATGTTCAGCAGCTCATACGGTGCTAATTAGTGAAGCTCAAGAGAGGAGAGATACATAAGTTACTTCCACAAACCCATAGTCCAGAGGTGGACTACTCCCTCTTCATCATGGAGACGGTGGAGAAGTCGATGGAGAAGATGGAGACCACGCCGGCAGCGCCCCGCCGGAGTTTTCCCCCTCCAATCTGCAGCTCCTGATCTCCGTTTCGGTGTTTCTGTGTTTGTGCGGCGCTCCTTCCAGAGAACGTCGGGGGACCTTTTTTATAGGCGTTTTTAGGTCAAGACGATGTCGGTGGAGCGAAGATCGACGGCAACGGAGCCACGAGGCCCAAACGGTGGGTCCCACGCGGCCACAGTACCTGGCCGCGTGGGCCACCCCGTTTGGCCTCGGGCCTCCGTTTTCGCTTCCTTCGCCCACAGGTCTTCTTCCTTCCAAATATTGACGCCCGTAAATTTCCAGGTGATTTCGTTGACGTTTGGGTCCCTGAAACATTAAAATAAGAAAACGGGGTTTTCTGCCTGTGCAGGGTTAATTCCATAAAAATAGGAAATAAATGAATATTCCCAAAAATCATTATAAAACATTGATATAACCCTTATATGATGCAAATATGATTGGAATATAAGCAATTAAAGTGCAAAGTTCATGTATGCATTTTACATGCATCAACATCCCCAAGCTTAATCCATGCTCGTCCTCGAGTATGAAGATGATAAAACTAACATGGACTTTGCAATTTAATACTTAACAATGAATATCAAAGATGATTACTATTGCTACATATAGTCAAATGATTCATTCTTCAAAGGAGTAGCAATATGCAAATAGTTTATGAAGTGATATCAAGTATTCAAGACAAGGATGTTCATTGATAGTTCACAAAGTGTAACATGGTAGCAAGTAATATGGAACACATGTATGCATAATGATAAGTAGAACATCCTACAATGGTCATAGAGTGTAGATGAAAATCTGAATATGATAGGTGTACACTTTGGAAAGATGTATATGTGAGTAGAGGTAAAGCATGCATAAGTTTCATCCAACTTCCAAACTCTTCTACTTAAGTTAATGATTGCAATAAGGTATTCATTGGTGTCAAGCTCTCATTGCCCCTATCATAGCATCTTGAATGATTAAGGTTAAAGTGAAAGCAAATATGAGTAGTGTGCTTGATAAAGAATGGGTTGAATGTCTCATGCCCCTTGAATACAAGTACTTACACCATGTGTTACTCAACTTGGGAAACAAAGCAAGTTCAATTAAATATCATTGTAAGCATAATAGTATCATCAAGAGCGTCAACTGGGGTACCTCTTGTCCCAAGATATGGAACAAGCCCATATCAAAATGACAAGACAAACAAACAAAATGAACAATCTCAACACCCTTTTTATTTACCATTTGGAATAGTTTTTTATTGCAAGGTGTATCACAGAAGGTTCACCATAGTATGTAAGTAAATTTCCACCATGAATGATGCATGGCTTAGATTAGCGGCCCAGGCGTCTCTCTAACCATTTACACAAACTCATTTAAACTCACTCTATTTCCACATTTATTTCAACATGATAAGCATCCATAGACAAAAGCACATGATATCAACTAAATGAGATGAAGAGCGTGTTGAAAGCTTGCCATGTGACAGCACATATGGGCTAACTTCCAACCCAAAACATTCATCAAGCCACAAACATCATAATCTTAATCACAATGGGTCAAGTTTTATTATGCAAATAAAAGAACATTGTGCATCAAGTTCGTGAGAGCTATATAACCAATTTTTTCCATTGCAATCAATAACATAAACATTTTCATTCAGAGGTAAGATAACACAAACAACATGTTAAACATACTCGGAATAGCATAAAGCCAATAGGTAGATATGGTGGACTCACTGGAATAACTTTGGTTGAAGGTGTTGGAAACAAGTTTTTGCTTGTTGGAGTTTTTGGGCTAGCAAAAGGGAGAAAGTTGACCATCTAGATGCATGCATGAGTGTCCATAGAACTAACTAATCCATGTTAAACCAAGTAAATATAACAATCAGCACCAAAACATGAATAAGTGATAGCTCTACAAAAAGAATTTGCAAACTATTACTCATAAACAAGCTCATGAATCATGCAACTATATGTATCATTAAAAATCAAGTCAAACATCCCTTTTCCCAATCTTATAAAAGCATCCAACATATTTCAACCCATATTTCCAGTAGCTCTCTCATATATAATTGATAGTGTGGTGGTCTCTCAAGACTCAAACAAAAACAAAAAACGACGCTCCAAGTTTATGCGATAAAGTGTTTCGATCGAAAAACAGAAGTTGGACGTGTGCAAACCGAGAGTGTGTAGGTCCAGCGGGGTTGTCTTCACATCCCCAAGCTTATGGTCTTCACCATCCTTGGATAGCTCTTGGTGCATCTCCTCCAATCCCTGTGAAAAAACTTCAAAACACCGTTTCTCCCATCTCTTTTCTGTGGGGTGCATTAATAGTGATAAACAAATAGGTTCCTTGCTGCATATAATCCTTGAACAAAAATTCATATGACATGTCCAGAAAGTGTATAATGTTGTATGCCTACTCATAAACTCAATTGGATCAAAAAGATTCAACTTAAAAGCTCAAAGCATGCATCAAACAAAATGGGACAGAATCTGTCCAGAAAAACAGCAGCAGCAAAACGTATTTTTCTACCCTACCAAACTTTCTCGAAAAATTCCGAAAAATTCATGCATACAGAGGATGAAAAGTTGCAACTACAGTTCAAATATGAGCTCATTCGGAGTTACAGAATAAGAATTAAAAATCATACCGTGCACTGACTCGTGCAGGAATAAAATCTCCGAACGCTATAAGCAACTTTTTCAAACCAAAAAGGGTAAAACTTGGCACTTTATTAAAAACTCCAGAACCTAACTAGACACAAAATCTCTTGTTACAGCAAGAGGACACAAAGAAAAATCACACACAAAAATAACCGGGTTGCCTCCCGCAAAGCGCTTTCTTTATAGCCATATAGCTAGGCTTCTTACTTGTTGTTTTATTGTGGACGAAGCTCATGAGGGAGCTTGAACTTTGGTGGTTCCCTCTTCCTTGGAAAGTGTTCCATGCACTTCTTGTGTGGAAACTGAAACTTTACATTCCCTTCCTTTGAATCAATGATAGCACCTGTGGTACGAAGAAAAGGTCTTCCAAGAATAATAGGACTAGAGGTTTTATTCCCCATATCCATGATTAGAAAATCCACAGGCACAAAAGTCATATGTAACTCTACCATAACATCACTTACTTTTCCCAAAGCATGTTTAATAGAGTCATCAGCAAGTGCTAGTTCAATAGAGCATTTTTCAAGATTTTTCAATTCAAGCACTTCATATAGTTCTTTAGATAAAACAGAGACACTAGATCCTAGATCAAGTATGGCATGGTGTGTCTCTTTTCCAATAGTTACTAGTACCTTAGGTATCCACATATCCCCAAGCTTAGGTGGTATCATAGCCTCTTGGTTGTACCTAGCAATCTTTTCTTTCAAGACATGATTAGCAATATAAGAACCAAAACCTGCTTGGTTAGTGTTGATGGAAGGATCACTTGCAAATTTTTGTAAGATAGATATTAATTCATGCAAGCTACAATTTTCTAAGTCAAGCAAAGGATCCTTGACTTCATTAAGCATTTTAACTTCCTCAACTTCAACCTCTTTCATTACCCCAATAGATTCTTTAGCAACTCTCTCTTGCTCATGAATGTGTTCCCAAGACTTATTGATAACCTCTTGGCAATATTTTATTGTTTCCTCATGTTTTTGGGCTGTAATGATGCTCTTTAATGATGAGACTTCCTTAGTAAGCTGATCTACCCTTTCAAACAAAGCATCTTGTTTTTCAAACTTAGAGATAAATTCCTTATTAAGCTCTTTTTGGGTAGATATAAAAGATCTAATGGTGTTTTCCAAGTCACTAGAAACATTACCACTAGAAGCATATTTATTTGGCACATATGGGGGTTTATTATAAGAGTTATAATTGTTGTTACCATACCCATTATTACCATAGTTCCTAATGAAGTTGACATCAATATTTTCAGAATTGTTTCCAACTAGTTCTTGCAAAGGAACATTTTCAACACTAGGTTTATTAAGCAAAGCAAGAATAGTATCCATTTTAGATGACAAATCATTAGTTTCTTCAATAGAGTTCACTTTCTTAGAAGGATTAGGTGCCCTATCAGTATGCCATTGACTATAGTTTTGTAAAATGCTTTCCAATATATTTTTAGCTTCTACTATAGTCTTACTCATAAAAGCACCTCCAGCAGCAGAATCAAGTATGTTTCTAGACATGTAGTTTAAACCATTGTAGAAAGAGTGTAATATGGTCCATTCATTAACTCCATGTGAGGGACAAGTTCTAAGCATAAGTTTTATCCTATCCCAAGCCATAGCAACATGTTCATTTTCATTTTGCCTAAAAGAAAGGATGTTGTTTCTATTTTGCAAAATTTTAACAGGGGGATAATATTTCTTAATGAAAGCTTCTTTTAGATCATCCCAAGAATTAATACTACCAGATGGCAAGGAATGCAACCACTCTTTAGCTTTTCCTCTAAGTGAAAAAGGAAATAACTTCAGTTTTAGGATATCACTTTCCACATTTTTAAACTTTTGCATGTCACATATTTCAACAAAGTCATGAAGATGCATAGAGGCATCCTCCATAGCACTACCACCAAATTGTTCCCTAGTTATCAAGTTCAACAAACTAGGACTTACTTCATAACTCTCAGCATTTATCTTAGGTGTGGCAATAGCTCTCGTGATAAATTGATCATTAGGAGTGTTTGTGTAGTCACACAACTTAGTTCTTTCTCCCATTTTAGCAAGTTTTTTTGGTATTTTTAATTTTTTATGCAAAACTGAAATAAATATGATATGATATGCAATGACACTAACAAAACAAATAAATTGCTTTGTAAGTAAAGATGGATAAGATGGTGCTCACGTAGGTGCAACCTCCCCAAGCTTAGGTGTTAGCACAAGTTGGTGACGTTGACTTTGTTGTGAGATGAATGCGATGATGCACACCCTTGGATAAATCTCTCAGCTACGATTCCCCGGCAACGGCGCCAGAAAACGTCTTGATGGTCCCGAAGAGCAAGGCTTGATACCTGCAAAATAAACGGGATTAGGTTGAGACTCCAAGTGCAGAGTGTATAGTAAGTGGAAGACAGTTTTCCCCACGAGGGGTGACTCGAGGGTTTAATATCGAACTCTCGGGGAATCTGAAGTGGTAGATTTATCTTCTTATCCTTCTTTTGGTTACCTACAAAACAAGGTTAGATGTTTTGGTCCTCAACCTCACCTGTGGTTGTCAAGCACAAGGTGTAAGAATGATATCAGGATAGTTATGCAATGCAAACAAGAAATAAATATGCAATGATGGTGGATGCAATGTAAATGATATTTTTGGGTTTTTGAATGATGTATGCAAGATGAAAAGTATTTTTGTATTTTCGGATTTAATGATGGCTGAAAATAGAAAAGTGGTATATGGTGTTGGAAAGGTGTTTCTTATGATTAAAAATGGACTGGGGTTCATGGTTTCACAAATGCACTCTCTCTTTATAAAGTGGTAGACAATGGAACACACACAGTTAACATATGAGATTGCAACACAGGGTTTGATAACAAGTTACTTAGATATATGGGCATCACGTCCTAACATAGAGATCTTTTGGTTATTAACCTCTCTTATACTCCACCAAGATGCGAACTAAATCATAACACCTCAGTAATTAAGATAACTCAGAGTATAGCATTAAGTATCATGACATGAAGTGAAAATAAGAACATGCTAGATCTAGTCATGGAGTAGTGGCAATGGTCACGCCCACATCCCCGGTAGCATGGTATTTTAGTTTATCCCTAGTGAGGTAACAAAGTAAGGTAAAGATACCAAAGTGGATCGCAGAACTTTCTCTCACGTTCACTGCACTAGCCACCCCCCGTTACTCCAACTAATGCACACGTTCCCCCACACACGCTCTCATAAACATGCTTGATCAAAACAAGTAGACAAGAACGGGGTACATAATATGCATCTATACTCATAACTGAAACAAACATTGCAATCTCAAACATATATTAACTCATAAAGATCCACCACAAAGGTATTACAACGGTGACCGTAATCATGTTCAGCAGCTCATACGGTGCTAATTAGTGAAGCTCAAGAGAGGAGAGATACATAAGTTACTTCCACAAACCCATAGTCCAGAGGTGGACTACTCCCTCTTCATCATGGAGACGGTGGAGAAGTCGATGGAGAAGATGGAGACCACGCCGGCAGCGCCCCGCCGGAGTTTTCCCCCCCAATCTGCAGCTCCTGATCTCCGTTTCGGTGTTTCTGTGTTTGTGCGGCGCTCCTTCCAGAGAACGTCGGGGGACCTTTTTTATAGGCGTTTTTAGGTCAAGACATGTCGGTGGAGCGAAGATCGAGGCAACGGAGCCACGAGGGCCAAACGGGTGGGCCCCACGGGCCACAGTACCTGGCCGCGTGGGCCACCCCCGTTTGGCCCTCGGCCTCCGTTTGTTCGCTTCCTTCGCCCACAGGTCTTCTTCCTTCCAAATATTGACGCCCGTAAATTTCCAGGTGATTTCGTTGACGTTTGGGTCCCTGAAACATTAAAATAAGAAAACGGGTTTTCTGCCTGTGCAGGGTTAATTCCATAAAAATAGGAAATAAATGAATATTCCCAAAAATCATTATAAAACATTGATATAACCCTTATATGATGCAAATATGATTGGAATATAAGCAATTAAAGTGCAAAGTTCATGTATGCATTTTACATGCATCATTATGTAATTTTTTTTCGAATAAATAACAATGATTATGGAATAATTATTTTTGAGTAAATAAGAGTGATTATGTAATAATATTTAATATGGAATAATTCATATCTTTAAATCCGTAAATCGAAATTTGACAAATAAAATGTCATAATCGACAAGAAAATGAGAGGAATTCAAATATGCCATCCATATCATCTTTTGCGTCACAGAAATATCGATAAATTTTCTATCATGTACAAATATCTATAAGTTTCAAGCCAAATGACCAAGTTTAACCATTCCCACGGCATAGTTTGTGATAAAGTTCTCATATTCGATAAATAAGTGTATCTTGGTATATAGGAAACAATGGTTCTAAAGGGATTTTTCAAATTATTTTTATAAATATCATTTTCCTTTTTCTAAGTGGCAAAAATGACTTTTTTTGTGAACCAAGTACAAAAATATGGATATAAAATGGCACCCATCTAATTCTCATAAAGAGTAGTCCACATTGATGGATAATCCCAAGTATTAGGAATTTTATTGATTTCTATCTAATTTCGCCTAGTTAAATGAGTTTATGCTGATTTTTTGAAAGTAATCCAAATTTGAACTACAAGTGTTGATAGTTTGGTCTGAAATATTTATAAAAATCATTTTAAGATACACAACTAGTGGTTATATCACAGAAACATCGATAGTTTCAAAGAATTTGACCTCTTTCGATGAATAGTCATTGTGGCCATTTTGACATTTTTTGAAAGAAATCAAATAAAGTGAAAAAAAAAACCTCAAAAAAAGATATCCTCTGGCATGGAGGCATTTTATGTGTACTAGTTGTTATGAAAAATAAACTTGATTTTTTGAAAAAATGTTCAAAAAAATCTTCACAAAAGTTCTATCATGTATAAACATCATAAGTTTCAAGCCAAATGACCAAGTTATAAACATTCCCACGGCATAGTTTGTGATAAAATTCTCATATGCGACAAATAGGTGTATCTTGGTATAGGAAACAATGCTTCCGAAGGGATTTTTCAAATTATTTTTATAAATATCATTTTCCTTTTTCTAAGTGGCAAATGACTTTTTTTGTGAACCAGGTACAAAAATATGGTGCAAAATGGAACCATCTAATTCTCATAAAGAGTAGTCAACATTTGATGGATAATCCCCAAGGATTAGAAATTTTATTGATTTCTATCTAATTTCGCCTAGTTAAATGAGTTTATGCTGATTTTCCGAAAGTAATCCAAATTTAACTACAAGTGTTTGATAGTTTGGTCTGAAATATTTTAAAAAATCATTTTAAGATACACAACTAGTGGTTATATCACAGAAACATCGATAGTTTTAAAGAATTTGACCTCTTTCGATGATAGTCATGTGGCCATTTTGACCTTTTTTGAAAGAATCAAATAAAGTGAAAAAACCTCAAAAAATATATCCTCTAGCAAGGAGTCCTTTTATGTGACTAGTTGCTATGAAAAATGATAAACTTTATTTTTGACAAATTGTTCAAAAAACATCTTCACGAAAAGTTCTATCATGTATAAACATCTATAAGTTTCAAGCCAAATGACCAAGTTATAACCATTACCACGGCATAGTTTGTGATAAAATTCTCATATTGACAAATAGGTGTATCTTGGTATAGGAAACAATGCTTTCGAAGGGATTTTCCAATTATTTTTATAAATATCATTTTCCTTTTTCAAAGTGACAAAAATGATTTTTTTTTGTGAGCCAACTACAAAAATATGGTGTAAGATGGCACCCATCTAATTCTCACAAAGAGTAGTCCACATTTGATGGATAATCTCCAAGTATTAGGAATTTCTTGATTTTTATCTAATTTCGTCTAGTTAAATGAGTTTATACTGATTTTCCGAAAGTAATCCAAATTTGAACTACAAGTGTTTGATAGTTTGGTTTGAAAGTTTTCAAAAATCATTTTAAGATACACAACTAGTGGTTATATCACAGAAACATCGATAGTTTTAAAAAAATTGACCTCTTTCGATGAGAGTCATGGTGGCCATTTTGACCGCTTTTTGAAAAAATCAAATAAAGTAAAAAAAAACTCCAAAAAAGATATGGTGCAAAATGGCACCCATATAATTTCACAAAGAGTAATCCACATTTATGAATAATCCCCAAGTATTAGGAATTTTCTTGATTTCTACCTAATTTCGCCTAGTTAAATGTGTTTATGCCGATTTTTCTAAAGTAATTTCGCCTATTTAAATGAGTTTTGTGATGTAAAAGAAGATATAGTTGTCATATTTGGATTCCTCTCATTTTTCTAATCGATTTAGACATTTTATTTGTTAAATTACGATTTACGGATTTAAAGATATGAATTATTCCATATTAAATGAAAAATAAAAAATAAAATGAAAAACACGGCTTTAGTCCGGGTTGGTGTCTCCAAGCGGGACTAAAGGTCTATCTTTAGTTCCGGTTGGAGAGACCAACCGGACTAAAGGGGCTGCGGCAGGGTGCGACCGGTGCGAGCCCCTTTAGTCCCGGTTGGTGATACCAACCGGAACTAAAGGTCCCGTTTAACCCGGGACTAAAGCCGTGCGGCGTCCTAGCCGTTGGAACCGGACTAATGCTCCAAACATGGTCGGGACTAAAGCTCCGAACGGAAGGCCTATTTTCTATTAGTGTAATGAGGTTGGGCAGCTCGGACGCCAGCCTCGAGGCAAACAGCTTGGATAGAAAATTACCGAAGCTATGGACTAGGTTGATCGGCCGAAAGGATCCAACCTCAAAACTATTATCCTTCTTCGGCCGAGGAGGATGAGAGCATTGTTTAAGGTGATGGAGAACCCGAGAGCAGAGGTTGAAGACGTGCCTCAGCGCTGCCATGACGTCCACCTATATAACGGACCATGTGTACTGGTAGAAGCGGCCAGTAAAGCCATGGGTGACCGGGGCTTTGTCGGCGGGGGGTGATTTGACAATGGTTGCGGGGAGTGATTTGAAACGGTTTGTGGAGTCAGCTTGCTAAGATCCAACTCGGTGTATGAGTTATCTTATCATCGACTCTTCGGGATATGTTTGATCTGTGGCTCAAATTATGCCTTATAAAAAAAAGCTAAGACCAATTTAGGTTTTTGTCTGGATGTTGCCAAATTTTTGGCACGTCGATGGCTGCTTACCAAGTCTAGCTCATTTTTCAGCCGAAGTTAGCCTCTCATGAGCAAACAAACCTTGGGCAAATAGATCTAGCCAAATGTTCGGTGGGGCAAATTGATTCACTGCTCAAACATGGAAGAGTACAAGAAAAAACAATGTCGCTGTAGTCATGTGACAGTGTGGCATGGACGTCTACTGTGTACATATGGCGGAGGAATGGCAACGGCGTGTGCTACGTCGCCGTCTTCTGCCGACGATGCCGACTGGTACGGCACATCTGGCGTCAAGGGGACAGGTGATGTTTACATGAAAAGGATATGATTTCACCACGCATACACGAAAACATGTCATACATATGAATTTGAGAAAGGCTAAAATATCTTATATTTAGAAACAGAAGGAGTAAACGAAAGGAGTAGTACTACGCAGTAAGATTAGAGCGGTATATTTGTCCTTGGCCCTTAGCAAAGTTCAGCCACTAATGGCCATTCAAAAAACTTTCAATCAATTACGAACCCTTATTAAAAACATCATACTAAAAGGCGTTTTCAATAGGCGGTCAAGCTGTTCGTTTTTGGCTTATTTAAGCTTGCCACATGCAAAATCTGCGAAGTTATTTGCAATAAACCAAATGTCGTTGTTAAAAACGTCAAAGCGAATGATGTATTATGTGCATGTGGATACTCTGAAAATGCAAACAATGACAATGTAAATGGAGTATTTCAAATGACTTGGCCATATTTACGTTTCACAGCTCCAAAAACGCCAACGTGAATTGCGTGTCTTGGAGCTTCTGAAATTCAGATACGCTATTTGAATGCCGTTTTTTAGGAGGGGCCTGATTCGGCTGAATGTTTTGTGAGAAACCATTAGTGGCTAAAAGTTTGCTAAAGGGTTTTAGGACAAATGATACGTTACTGTTAGAGCGACCTTTAGAAGCTTTTCTAACAAAACGCTGGTTAATGGATCATGGAGAAGGACGGAAGAGGCTGGAAAACACATGCAGCTAGCTTAGCTCGCTCGCTAAGCAGTAGTAGGCTAATAGCTAGGTCCCTGGGCAGCCGCAAGCAAACAAACACTCCATGTGGTCTCCCTCGCCCATAAACCTCATCGATCTGGACCAATCGATATTCTTCCTCTCCTATCGCATATTGCTTCCTACCTACAGCTAGATTCACTCCATCCAACATCACTCTACTCACTCAGCTAGCTTGCTCGCACAGCCTCTCTTCTGGTTCTGAAATCCAGCTGCTGCTGCTGCTGCTGCCGCAAGATCAGAACAACTGAAACTCTAGCTATACGTATGTCTGGAAGCATCCAGTAAAATTCTTTCAGACTTTCTAATCTTCGTGGAATTTTAATCCAAGTACGTACATGTATGCATCTATGCTCACGGCTATCTTGGTTTTGCATTGCTCTGCAGGCTGCAGCAGAGAAGACCGTCGTAGAGGAGGAGAAGCATGTGGGAGTCGGAGAGCGACGCCGGCGAGCGGGGGCTCGTCCCCGTCCTCGGCGGCTCTGACGGGCACGACCCGCTCAAGAGCGACGGCTTCGTTCGCAGAGATCAGTCTTGGTATGTGGGATCGTTGTCGACGAGCTATTTTTGGCTTAATTTACTCGCCGAAGCTGAAGAACGGGATACATATATGGAGGTTTTCATGCATGCGCGCAGTTCTTCTGATCGTCGTCTTGTTTTTCTTTTCCTGTGATTTGAGCAGGTATGTGAACAGTGATATCCCCAGCGATTTGCTTGTCAAGTGGGGGATGTGAGCTTTAATCTCACAAGGTACTTTTTTCTTATTTGTTGCAACAAATAGAATCATCCAGAATTCCGGAGACTACGATCGAGCACGTACACTGTACTTGTGGAGTTGTACTAGTGGGCAGCTCAATCATTAGACATTCTGCCTGTGCGCAGAGCCCCAAGTAGAAAGCTTTTAGGTTTCTCAATTTGCTCCTAGTAATTCCGTTGCAGCCAGACAAAAAATCCTCTTTTGGCATGCGACTAATTCCATATGGTTGCACTTGCACGTACCAACAAGCAGTACCCGATGATCTCGCGGAGCGGCAAGATGGGCCGCGTCATTTACGAGTCGGCGTCGCCGGCGGCGGCGGCCGTGGACCCGGACACGTCGGTGGCCGACCTTGACGACCTCCCGGCGGCGCGGACTCGTTCGAGCTCGCCGCCAGGTTCTGCTACGGCATGGCGGTCGACCTGACGGCGTCCAACATCTCCGGTCTGCGCTGCGCCGCCGAGTACCTGGAGATGACGGAGGAGCTGGAGGAGGGGAACCTCATCTTCAAGACGGAGGCGTTCCTGAGCTACGTGGTGCTCTCCTCGTGGCGTGACTCCATCGTCGTGCTCAAGAGCTGCGAGGGCCTCTCGCCGTGGGCCGAGAACCTGCAGATCGTGCGGCGGTGCAGCGAGTCCATCGCGTGGAAGGCCTGCGCGAACCCCAGGGGCGTCCGATGGGCATACACCGGCGCCAGCAGCGGCAGGCCGCCCAGGAGCGGAGCCGGCACGGCGAGCCCGCGGTGGAACGTCGATGTAGGGGACTCCAAGGAGTCGAGCCCCAGCCGGCAGGCGGTGCCGCCGGCGGACTGGTGGTTCGAGGACGTGTCCGTGCTCAGGATCGACCACTTCGTGCGCGTTGTCACTGCCATCAAGGTCAAAGGTAACCACCATGCTTGCTCCACTAATTACTATACTAAATATATTAGATCACCACTAAGCTGCAATCTACTCCTCGACTTCAATTTGTACAAAAGTTGATTTATCTAGACATGTTACAAGTCTAGATACATCCACTTTTGTACAAATGAAGTCATCTAATATGGAACGGAGGGAGTACACGGTTAGTACATTGGACAAGTGTCAAGATTTGGCAGAATTATCAAAGTATTTAACACATGATCACGGATTGACAGGTAGGGCTGTAAAATGAGAGTTTTGCTATCTCTGATCATGATCACGCCAGTAAGAAATGACTACTTTGAAGTTTTTACCGGTAGGAACCATCCGAGAGCAAAACACAAAAGCAATAAGAAAACCTTAGTCGGACAGAAATCAATGTCAATGAGAAATAACTTTTGGGATTTACTAATTCTCAGTCCACTATTTTTTGTTAAATCTCAGTCACTTAAAAAATGCGCAACTCTAGTCTAAATCTACATTACAGAAAGTGCAACTGCAGAGTGTAATTGTGGAGTTCCATTTTTCTCTAAGCCAAATAGTACTCCTACTACTGTATATTTCTTGAGATGACTGAGACTTGAGAAAAAAATCAAGTGACTGAAACATAAATATTCCCATAACTATTTCTAAGTTAATTAACTGAGATATACACACAAAAATCCAGTTAAACAGTTTTTTTTCAAACGTCTCCCCGCAAGAGCCAGATTCCATTACGAATGATAACTGAACAACTAATCATATCTGTTAGAAAGCTTGAAAAGTGTGTATATGGACCAACTATGCGTTGAGTAATCAACTAAATTGTCTCCAAAAAAATTTTGTTTCTATACGCGAGAAGAACAAAATCTTATGAGGAATTAGACTAGTTCTGAACAGTGAAGTTAGGCCCCATGCCCATATGGTCCATGGATCGCTCTCTCGTTTCCCCATATACTTCGTACATACTCTCCGTTCCCAAATGTAAGATGTTTTATCTGTTTCACATGTTGTCTACATGCATGCTAAAATGAATGAACATACACTTAAAATGTGTCTAGATACATTTGTTTGCATATGAATGTGGACAAAATCTAAAACATCTTATATTTGGAAATGGAGGGAGTACTTGGAAAACTCGTTGTTGCGCCCAAGCACTTGTGAGCTTGTTTTTCAAAAAAAAAAAACGAAAATCATTTTCTTTTAGGTCCAGAAAAATCTACCATAAGGTATACAGATACATATACACATCTACTATGTACTCCACAAGTTTCTACACAAAAAATGACAAATTTTAGGGAAAAAAAGTTTTCTACTCCTTTATACAACCACAAATTTATTATTTTGCAATATCCCAAAATAAAATGATTTTTTTACCGAAACTTTGCAGAAATATACATAGCTTGTGTACATATTCACGTTCAAACATTGGATTTTTTAAAACTCCAAAGTTCCATTTTTATTTTCTTTAAACCGACGAGTGCCACAAATCCGTTCTCGTACATTCTATAGTCAAATTTTTTTGTAGAAACGGCAGATCTTCTTCAATTTCAATCATTCCTTTTTTTTGCGAAAAAGCGATCATATACACGCGCACACACTCACCCCTATGAATGCACGCACGCACACCCTACCCCTATGAGCACCTCCGAGAGACTGAGCCGACGGGTCGAGTCTTGAGATTGACGAAGTCACCACAGGCGTCTCGCTGTCGACGGGAACGTCGCCTCCCACTGAAGAATATTCCGCCTTAAATGAGAAACACCAGTGTCAAACCTGGGGTTTGAACTCTGGTGGGTTGGGGGTACAACCACCCTCCTAACCATCCTGCCACAGACATTCAATCATTCTGATCCCG
Organism: Poa pratensis; assembly: GCA_947311845.1. Taxonomy (NCBI): domain Eukaryota; kingdom Viridiplantae; phylum Streptophyta; class Magnoliopsida; order Poales; family Poaceae; genus Poa; species Poa pratensis. The sequence goes on along the minus strand of CAMZMU010000033.1, from coordinate 49,398,967 downwards.
TCCCATGCACCCAAGGCTGTAGCGCCAGCCTTATTGGCTACACTCTTACTAAAAGTCTTCGGAAATCCCTCAGATTTCACATTATTATTTTATTGTGGGTACAGATTTCACATGATTTACCCAAGCAAAATGGTGATTCCAAATTTGATTGCCCAAACCGTAATCCCATATGACATTCTTTGTACTGAAGTTTCTATAGAATCTTTCCTGCCAAAATTCTGGATGTGCACAATATTACTCTCTTTGTTTATATTGGTTGTAATAACATCTTATTATGAGACGAAGGGAAAATGTAATTCCACAACTAAGAGGATCTCCACCGCTTATCGTGACCGTCCAAAAGCTTTACGATGAATGCATTATCGATAATTTCTGGATTTAGGTAATTTATTTTTGTAGATTCATGTACTAACAAGAAATTTATGTACATGCATCGACAAAAAAACACGCATTAACGTATATTTTTATTTTATCAACACATCAATTAGTAGGAATAATATCGTTCATTGGATGCAAAATCAACGGTCACGATAAGCGGTGGAGATCCTCCTAGTAGTGCAAAAGTACGTTGGGGACGAAGAAAGTACTATGTTAGCCAACTACCAAGTAGTTAAATTTAGAGCTTGTATCAACGTGTAGAACTGCATGTGTGAACTGAGCACGGGAAGAAACAATGTAGTGGAATGGAAGGAAATTTATAAGCCATCTCTTGTGCTATTTGATTGCTGATAGGTATGCGGTTCGACCTCATCGGCGCGTCGATCACCCACTACGCGTCGAAATGGCTGCCGGGGCTCACCAAGGACGTCTCACACGGCGGCGGCGGTGGCGTCGCCGACGAGCCGTGGGCCAGGTCTCCGCGGGTGGCGGCCTCCACATGATCATCGCCGGCGTGGGCGGCAAGGACGACGCCGCCACGAGCGCGCCGGCGCGGGAGCAGCGCATGGTGGTGGAGAGCCTGATCAGCATCATCCCCCTCAGCGAGACAGCGTGTCCTGCGGCTTCCTTCTCCGCCTGCTCCGCCTCGCCATCATGCTCAAGGTCGCCCCGGCCCTCGTCACGGAACTCGAGAAGCGCGTGGGCATGCAGCTCGAGCAGGCGGCGCTTCCCGACCTCCTCATACCCTCGGTCGGCCGCGCCGACACCGCCTACGACGTCGACCTCGTGCAGCGGCTCGTGGAGCACTTCCTGGTGCAGGAGCAGACGGAGCAGGTGTCGTCGTCCAGCCCGGGCCGCGGGGAGCCAGAGTACTACAGCTCCGCCGCGAGCGCACGGATGATGCCGCCGGCCGGCGCGGCTTCGGCGTCCGCGTCGTCGGGGCTGAACGCCAAGGCGCGCGTCGCCCGGCTTCTTGACAGCTACCTCTCGGAGGTGTCCCGCGACCGTAACCTCTCCCTGACCAAGTTCCAGGTCCTGGCCGAGTCCCTCCCGGAGTCCGCGCGCGCCTGCGACGACGGGCTGTACCGCGCCGTGGACTCGTACCTGAAGGCGCACCCGACGCTGACGGAGCACGAGCGGAAGCGGCTGTGCCGGGTGATGGATTGCCAGAAGCTGTCGTTCGACGCGTGCATGCACGCGGCGCAGAACGAGCGGCTGCCGCTGCGGGTGGTTGTGCAGGTGCTGTTCTCCGAGCAGGTCAAGATCAGCAACGCGCTGGCGGGCTCCTCCGCGCTAAAGTCGGGAGGGATGGACGGGGTGCTGGCCTCCTCCTCCGTGCCGACGACGCGGCGGCAGCTACTCGACGCGACGCCGCAGTCGTTCCAGGAAGGGTGGGCGGCGGCGAAGAAGGACATCAACACGCTAAAGTTCGAGCTGGAGAGCATGAAGGCCAAGTATCTGGAGCTGCAGCACGACATGGACGCGCTCCAGAAGCGGTGGAGCCGTCGCCGGCGGCCGGCCCGGCGCGAAAATGGGCGGCGGCAAGGCGCAGCAGCAGCAGGGACCATCGGCGTGGAGCAACGGGTGGAAGAAGTTGGGGAGGCTGACCAAGATGACGGGTGCCGAGGCGGCGGGGCCTGGTGGCCACGTAGGAGCCCCCGGCGAGGCGGCCAGGAAGGCGCAGCGGAGGTGGAGGAACTCCATCTCGTGATCGGTCGATCGAGCTGCCTTCCTAGAGCGAACAGAATAGATGCGTGGATGCATTCAGATGCAGGCAATCCATGCTTACGTACTGAGGAAGGAGATGTTGTTAATGGAGTTTGGCTTGTTTGTGTTTTGTGCAGACTAGTCGATCTAGGAGATGGATGATCATCTGTACCGCTGTGTTGTGTTGCATTTGACCGTGGCTCGTGTTGATTACGTTGGGAGATCAGTCGTGGAAATTTGCTTGTTTGCAGTTGTAGTAAACTAGTAATCGATTTGTATAAATTTTTCAGAACGGTGGCCATCAGATTCAAACCACCGGTCTACTGCACTTCAAACTAACGGGTACGCCTAGCCGCTCGGTTTTTCAGTCGAATGACGTCATGGGCTTCTTCTTCACCTCCACACACCACCTCCTCCACAGCCATCGTTGGCCGAACCGCCGTCCACCCCCCCGCGGCCAGCGCGCTGCCACGACGGCTCGACGCCCCGCCCTGTTTCGAGCTCCTCCTCCGCCGGTCCACCGCCACCCCGGCCATCCCTTTAAGCCCACATTTCTTTTCCGGCGACGGTGACCCCGCACCCCTCAAGTTAAGTTTCTTACTCGCCTCCCCGCCCCCGCCCCCGCCTCCGCCAGCCGTGGCTACGGCAGCTCCGGCTCGCTCCATGCGGTCGTCGCCACGAGGAAGAAGAAAGGTAGGTTTTGCACGAATCACGACGAGTTGAATTAACGGTGGATGAATCGACTCAGCTCTAAGTTAATTCTCAGCTAGCTAGGTCGATCACTGAAGAGGTTGCACGGAGTTACGATGTACTCCCTCTGTTTTTAAATATAAGATGTTTTAGACTTTATCCACATTCAAATGTATACAGATGTATCTAGACATGTTTTAGTTTGCAGTTTCATTCATTTTGGTGTGCATTTAGACAACATGTACAACATCTAAAACATCTTATACTCACTCCATCCACAAGAGGATGTCTCGACCTAGCCAAAATTTGTATGTATCTTCACACTAAATCATGTCTAGATACATACAAATTTGGTTTAGGTTGAGAAAAAATACGGAGGGAGTACTACATCAAAGATGGGGCACCTCTCGTGATCCATACCACGCATACGGTTCCCACATGACACGGTATGATAGGATACGAATCATACGACATAGGCATATGATATCCAAGAAGTTATGGGCACACGATAGGTACCGTCACTGTCCGGTCGAAAGCTAGATCAGCTGCGGATGGAAGCGTGCCCGTACCTGCCCCGTCATCTTCAGAACTTGCCCTTATCTGGCCACGACGACCGTGTGGCACCTAGCAGTGTACCGCCGTGTGTGGTACTGCACAGCCTGGTTCATTCACTTCCCGTTCGACAACTCTCCATGTACCCATACAGGGCAAGTGATGGCGATCATCAACTCATCATCGCTCCTGTACTCACAGGCAAATGTACCCATCTCCTGCTTGGCGGTACTATTTGCCTGTTTTGGAAACACTGAAACCACATGACCTGTACTACGGTAGCTCGTATCCACCTGTCACCCGAATGATTCTCCCGGCCCTTCTCTTTGCTTGCAGCAGCAGATATCTACCTTGTTTGTTTCTAGGGATTTTGCGGGAATTAGGGGAATTATCAAGGTCAAACCCTAAATCCTCACGTAACCCCAATAGGCCGTTTGTTTCTAGTGTATTGATTGGTTTTATCCCACTTTTCCCCAGATTTCCTAAGCTCTATTGTATTTTATTCAGTAACCAAAACACTACCCCTCCCTGGTGGATTGGGGATTAAAGGGGTTTGAATGAGCTTGGGGCGTGTTTGGTTGGCACGAGCCTTCTATGTAGGCTCTGACAATATAAATTTGGCATGTTTGCTTGTGTGGCCTGCACCACGTTTTTTACCCGCACGAAACTTAAAACACCTCTTAGCCAGCCAGCGGCCCTATTCGGATGCGAAATGAGGAACACGGCGCCAAGCTCATGTGAGTTTGGAGATGGCGCAAAATCACGCGCATACGCGAAAATACGGCGGGAGATATTCGTCACTCCCCGCCATTTCGCTCCCCATGTTTTACCCCCTTTGGTTCACCACCACCATCCAACTCTCCCCCTGGGAAGGTTCTTCACCGAGGAGTAGGTAAGCGGCTCCATCTCCTCCGGCTGTGGTGGCGATCTCGCTCCTGTACTCACAGGTCATCTCCTGCTTGTGGTACTATTTGCCTGTTTTGGGAACACCGAAACCACCAAGACCTCACATCCACCTGTCTCCCCAATGATTCTCCCGGCCGTTCTCATTGCTTGCAGCAGGTATCTACCATGAATGAGCTTTGTTATTTCCCTCATGTAGCAGATGGATAGTGCAACGGCCAGCGGTGAGGAAAGAGACCCAAGCAACAGAGCTCCCATGTCGGTTCCCGGACGGCTCTCTTGCATACAGATTGGTGCCCCTCCTCGGAGATGTATTTGCAAGTTGGCGAAGCCACTGGTTCCACATCGTTGCTGTTTCAGAAAATTACCACTTCGAATGTTACCAGCCAGTTTCTCCACACATGGAAAAGACGCACAAGGATATCAAATATTATCAGACGATATGAATACACAAGGCTAAGCGCATGATATCCCCAAAAACATAGGTAATATGTACTCTAAAACTTAGCACTTGCATCGGACTAGGATATCACAACAAGGATAAATCTATCACGAGCCAGACAGTCGACACGAATAAATTAACCTAGCAATAATACTCTGAACATACAAAGGAACACAAAGCAATTAGACGTACACCCAATAGTTTTATTATCAAGTCAAAATTTCTTAAAAACAATACGAATAGCTCTTTATTGTCTACAAGCTTTAGGTTCTACTGGCAGCACAAATCTGCCCACATCACATTCATATACCTGTCTCTCTCGCCCACTATTATGGCCATCTATAATATGTCATCATACGCTACTATGCTTACTGGACCAAAACCTTGTTTTCCACTGGAGGAAACAGCGACAACCTCTCTCGTCAGCTCACTAGTTGCTGGTTACCGTAGAAAGGGTAGGCCCCGTAGGCCGCAGCATACATGTTTGGGTGGGGAACCGGCGAAGCGTAGCCATATCCACCGTAGAAAGGCGTTCCATAGTACATGCCATTTCGTCGGTGGCTGGAATCGCCCCTAGACTGGAAAATACAACAGTAAGATTTGTCAGCACAAACAATGAACCCGCAAACATCATCAAACATAAACATGATACAATACCCATACATACAGCTGCTAGAAAGTTTGAACTTATAAGGAGGAATGTACATGCAAGAACTGAACAGAATTGGTTAAAAGCTAAGCCTGTCAGAACAAAATTTCACATTTTTTAACAAACTGAAGATAGGAGTTTTGCGAACATATATCCATCCATAAAATTAAATGGAAGACTGCATGCCCCAAAGGTCTACGTCAGTTAATTCTTCCAACTTCCAAAGGGAACTCAGTAACATAATTAAACGCTTAAGCTATAGTTACATTAACTAGTAGATCTGTTTAGGGGGCATCTTCTTGGGCTTCTCAATGAACAATACACACATCTTTAGTGAAAAACTAGAGCCCTTCTCGATGTGAATATATGCAATCATGGCTTTCAGAGGGGCCAAGCAAATCAGCTTTCAGTTTTTCACAGATCTCAAATGTCCGTCAACACTAGCTTAAGCCTTATTACGACTCTAGTTTAGGCTTTAAAGGATAAGCCCGAGAAGATCTAAGTTGTCTGACCTAACTGTCTAGCTTCTGCTCCAAGACCATAAGCTGGAGCTAAAGAGCAGCCCAACTGATCCTTAATGTCTCCCGATAGAAATAATACTGACGACTGTTATTGTCCGGTGAATAGATGATTTAATGTAGTCAACCACACAGTCCAAAACTAGAAGATGTACACGATCCCTTCTTCTAAAAGGTAGAAGGCAATCTAATCATATCCCTTCTCGATTTAATGGAATGCAATCCAACCTTACCTTAACTAGTTGCTTTATGGTCCAAGTAATGCAAATACTAATTAGTCATATCCAATAGCAGATTTGTGGATCGAGGATGCCCTTATTCTCCCGCCTATACATAATATAGTAGTTGAGACCATGGCCACATCGAAAGGACAGACCCAGTGCTAGAAGCTCCCACACCAGGTGGGGTCTGGGGAAGGATTACACGAGTCAAGCCTTACCCCTGCAAAGTGCAATGCAGAGAGGCTGAGTCGAACCAAGAACCTCTTGGCACAAGTGGGGAGTACTTCACCACTGCGCCAGGCCTGTCCTTCGGACCATGGCCACATCAAAAACATTTATTTATGAACGTAGAGTATTAGATATGATTAGCTTAGTGTTTTACTTCTAGTCGTGCTGCTTGGACCTAGATAAAACTGGATTGTGTTCCAATTAGATAAGGTAAGATAGAATTATATCTTTTAGCGCCTATTGAGATCATTAAGGAACAAGTAGACAAGAAAATGATATTTGTCTCCTAACCAAACTCACTAGCCGCATGGCCATGGATAGAGTTGGGTCAGTGACTATACCACCCAATCACAGGGTTACGGGATCTAAATCCGCAGTTTATCACAACTACGGGTTTCTATCTTAGCATGTGGCACTGTCTCATGCAGAATAGATTACCATGGGCACACCTCAAACACTATTTCTTTCCTTCAAAGGAATCAATGAATAAAAAGAGAGAACACCCAAAACAAACTAATTTGCAACTGAGTTGTGCAGAATGCATCCAAATGCAAGTCCATAAAATGTACCACTAACACACAATGTTTAGGAAATTTCTATTTTCGATGATGCAAGCGACCATGAAGATTGGACGAATATCCTGAAACATTGACATGTGTAAAAAATGCAGATTTCCATTTTCAATACAAATTTACAGTTTGCATAAATCAAGTGTTGAATAAGTCAACAACAGAAAGTTGACGACACAGTAATCTACTGACATTAATTAAAACATATAATAACAGTCTAGACAAGTTTAAACCTGTTTGCTTGCTGGACTGCGGCCCCAAGAAAGACGAACTGCTTGCTTCCCAATTGTTGACCCACTTAGCCCTTGTAGTGCTTCTTCCGCATCAGCTCTGCAACAAGGTAATCATTTTCACACAATTTCGAGTACTGAAGCAAGAACCGGTAAGTACTTCAGCATCCAACAAATTGTTATAAGGATGTATACAACGATCCTCGTAATACCTGTTAACAAACTGAACAAAGCCACACTGTTTCCCAACAGGAATTTTGACAGAGGCAACATCACCATACTTCGCAAATGCTTTCCTTAGTTCATCTTCACTAACATTGGGGTCAAGCCCGCCAACATATACCTACAACAAAAACTGATAAGATACTGCATTCTTTTCACGCATAAGAATCTCAGAATTGATTTTTTAAGACAAGAGATCAAAAGGTAACAAACTCAAGTGGGAAACAAGAGCATACTGTCTTATTAGTCGAGTCCCCATCTGATTGCCTTGGTGGAGAGGAGCCAGAATCACCTGAAAGTACAATAATCATAGGGATTAAAAATGAAGGATAAAAACGTGATAAACATATACAAGGTGGTCAGCAAGGTGCTAGCCAGGCAGCAGACCAAGCTCCTAGCACCTAACAGCCTGCTTGGTAACCATTAGGAAGGGGAATGTGAGTTCAGAAGAGGGATTTGAAGTAGGTATTAGGCATGGGAAGTTGGTTTTTCATCACAATCCCTTGTTTGATAAGTGATGGGAATTACAAATGAGAATTCAACAAGAAATTGTTTATTCCCGTATGGTTTGTGGGAGTTGGGCTGAGAATGAAATACCACATTATTTTTTTAACCAATCTATTTCTCTTGACAAACGTGGTACTCCTACAACGTAAGCTATCATCTGTCGTTGCACTCGCTCTTTTGTACAGAAATCTAACAGATCAACCGAAAAATAAAACAATTAAGGAAGAGATCCGAATGAGAAGGCTCAACACGAATCCTACACAAAATTATGGAGATAAGTCCAGGCTAAAATGCGACAAAACATTACTGCATATGCTAACACCAAGCTCAAACATGATACTCAACACAACTTTGAAATTATGGAAATACCTGAAGTTCTTCTAGGAGTTGCAGGTCCTATGCGAATTGGCCGAGAGGAGCAATATACACCATTCATTTCATTCATCGCATGAGTTTTGTCATTATCATCTCCAAACCTAACAAATCCGTATCCCCTAGAACGGCCCGTGTTTGCATCAATAATAACTTTAGCTCCTTTCACAGATCGATATTTGTTAGCAAAAAGTTCCATCAACATGTCATCAGTAACATCAACAGCTAGATCACCAACAAAAATTGAGTGATCAGAAGCAAGTTCAGAGCGTTTTTCTCCCACACTATATGAAGCCCAATTTAACTTAAAAGCTCGGTCAGTATTAGGCATTACATGACCAGCAAAATTCTGAAGTGCTTTCTCTGCTGATGAATGGGAACAGAACTCTACAAAACCATAACCCTCAGAAACGCCAGAATGTCTATTGCGAATAACTTTAATTGTCACCACCTACAAAACAGATAAGTTGCAAAGAATGACAGTTAATACATGGAAAAGACGCTAATGTACGGTAGAAGAAAAGAATTGTAATACTACCTCCGTTCCAAAATATAAGGTGTCATTTGGCCGTCTAAATTCATGATTTGACCAACCATTAGTACAATAATATATAGTTTATGTTACACAAAATAGGCACCATGAGATTCATATTCAAAAGTACTTTCGTCCAATAATATATAACCATTGACTAAGTATTGTATGAGTAATTACTGGGAATTTGGACAGTCAAAAGATGTCCTGTATTTTGGAACAGAGGGAGTCGTTCTTTTCACTTAGCAAATTCAAAGAAAACATAACACTTTCTTTTAAAAGTTTCTATATATATATATATATATAGCAGTAGAGCGTAGGAAAGTAGTAACACATCCACTGCCATTTCTTTCTATAATGAAACTATCGCAAGAAAGTATCGCTAATAATTGAGAGTGGCTTAAAAGGTACATCTGTGATAAAGCTGAAGATTGTTTCCAGTGTAGTCCTCCAAATTTGCATTCACTTGCCATATAACTTTTGTGTGTGCATACATCCCTACCAAATCCCAACTTGTCTCATACATTCATCCAAACTAACGTAAGTGTAAACTAAAAAGCTGGAGCCTTTGCCGTCTTATCTTAGCGACGCAAATTCTACAGAAACTCACACTTCACCTTAATTCATGCAAGAATTCACCACGAAAATCACTTAATATATTGTCTGTTGCGAGAGCGCGACTACATTTATAAATTCAGGTTTAGAATTGCAACAAAACTAATTAGTCGATTTCAACCACACTGCATGTGGATGGAGTGGGCTCAAAGCTGGCAACTTTAGCAGGAGTATGGAGCAACAGTACGAAAAACTCACAGCTTTATCATTACTACGCAATTGTTAACCAGAAAAATAGCTTCCTATCTCGATTTGCAACACAATTGAAAGAATCAGCGCACAGGCACAGAACAGACATTACTAGATTTGAGAGATCCGGTACGGACAAGGCTGGATCGGATAAGGGAGCTCGGTAAGGCCTAACCTCGCCACTGGGGCCGAAGCAGCTGTGGAGGTAGTTCTCGTCCATCCAGTACTGGAGGTCGCCAACCCAGATCGTCCGGTTCTCGTCACCCCCATTCCCGCCGGATCCGGCCGATGGCGGAGGCGGAGTCACCGAGGCCGGCGGAGCGAAATGCTTCACGTACTGCGGCGGAGGAGGCGGCGGCGCGGCCACCATAGGAGGTGGCGGGGGGTAGGGGAGGACCACCCACCGCGGCTGCGGCATGTGGTGGTGCGGGTGCGGGTGCCCGTGCCCGTGCGGCGCTGGTGGCCCGTGGACATGGGGATGTGGGTGCGTCACAGCTGCCGTCGGAGCATCGGTCGTCGCCGCTGCCATCTGCGTCGTCGTCGCAGCCGCCGCCGCTGCGAGGAGCAGGAGAAGAGAGAGGCCGCTGGTGTGGAGGTCGGGAGGAGTGGAGGCGGAAAGAGAGGGAGCTCGTGGCTGTGGGTGAGGCTACGAATATATAGGGCGTTAGAAATGGATCTGGGCCGTCAGATCTAGGATTTCGCGGGTGCTTGGCCGTCGATGCGCTGTTGCGATGGAACTGACGCGTGGGACCCGCTGTGAGCTTGCGGTTTTAGGGGTATTTTAGGGAAGGAAGTTGCTCTATTGCTGCTACTTTTGTGGGATTCGATAGTTGGGAATGTGCGGCTGTACTTTTGCTATTTCGGCAAACAGAGGCAGTTATGGAATAGTTCGGTTTGATGAGGTTTCTGCAACTGTAACTTCCTATAAATTAGGTGTGGTACTCCTATTACAAGTATGCAACTCAGATGGTCCAATTTGGATTCAACAATATTTACATGGTGCAGCGCGTCGAAATAAAGATTGAGATTCCTACAAATAATCTCTACTATATAATATAGGTAAGGTTTCTTCCTCCCGTTTTTTCGTCCGTTCGTTGGTACGTACGTCGTGCGTCCCAGCCCGTGCCGTTCTGGTTCCTCTCGTACGTCGTGTGTTTCGTCCAACTTCGCCCTCGCGCGACGCTTGCCTTGCGTGCGACCACATGGGCCAAGCCCAACATAACCCATGCGAGAACCCATTTGACTGCTTCAGGGAACCTGTCGGCGCCCCCTCTCCCTCCTCGATCCTTCCTCAACTCCCCATCTCTCGCGGCCACCCATGCGAGAGCCCTTGTCGCCGCCGCCTCCGCCTCCGCCTCCATCGCGTGCGGGAACAGCGCCTTCACCTGGCGCCGGGCGCATGCCTTCCTTCGCCGAACTCGCCTCCCCTGGGGCCCTACATCGTCTGGGGGAACCGCGACTGCATCTCGCGTCGGGAACCTGCCGTCCTTCCCTGGACTCGCCGCCGCTAGCGGCCTCCAACGCGAGCGGGAACCGCGGCTCCATCTTGCGCCAGACGGGAGCCTTCCTTCCATGCAGATTCTGGCGTAGCAGATCGGCGAGCGGCGCGACAAGCCACCTGCTGGACTTCATGATGAAGAAGAACCGCCAGCCTGTCACCATGAAGAACCCCGGGGGAGTGGAGAACATGGAGGATCTCGACAATACGTCGTCAGCTTCGGAGGAGTTGGGGAAGACCGCCTTTACGACCTGCTTGTACAGGAATTTTGGGCATTGATTTGGCCATCTTACGATGGTCACGGTGTATCATAGATTCATAGTTCCGACCTGGTGACAATCCTGAGGAGCAAAATCAAATCAAAGCCGCCGACAGGCAATCAACATAAGCAAGGCGGATATGCTTACAGCCGTATGACAAAAGCCATCGAATGCTTCCAAGATCAGGTGAGCCGTCATGCTGCAGAGTTGTAGCTCTGAAGAAGACAGGACGAAGCTGGATCTACTCAAGAATGACCTTACAGAGCATGTTAAGATAACAGGTACTCCATTTGCAATCGCCTGACTGCAATTAGGAATTCCAAAGTACTACTATCATTTTATGGTGGCACGCAACTATTGCCTATGATGTAAGACATGGTATTATTTCAAAGTACTATCAACTAGCAGATATTTGTTGGTTGTGCCGAAATTCAGAGTACCATACAAACGAACTTCACAGCGAGCCTTCTCTGTTGGTGTTCAATGCAGGGAGGGGGTTCGACCAAATGCCTATGAGAAAGGTCGGAAAATATAGTCATGTTAATTGATTATTTCTCATAGTTAATCTGGTCATAATGCTGAGGCAATATTTTTCTGAACCTTCAACGTCAGGAGATTGGTCTAGATGAATTTAAAGTCATAAGCAGTTGAACCTTATTGAAGAATCCGCGTCATAAGTAAGTATACAAGTCAGAAACACATCATGGGCAAGATTATGAGAAAGCTCCAATACATCTATTGTAGATTTTTTGGGTTGTCAAATCATAAGTATGCTTTGATGTGCAGGTTGGGTTGGAGAGTAGGCATAAATCGGCGCCCTTGGGGCCGTGGAAAATTAGCATATATGCATAAATTCGGCGGTGAGAGCAGGCAAGACGGTGCAATATTTGGTTGAGAACAAGTAGAGGCCTATCAAGGGCAGTGGTGATATGAAAGGTTAGGTTAGAATTCTGATTTTATAATGATGACCTTGATGCTTTTGTCTAAAACAACTCTGATAGCTTGCTCTCTGTATAAGCAATATGTTGTGAAACACTTTACTCTTCTGTTTCAGCTAGCTATATCCATCTTCTGAAAAAAACACGATGACTTTTTTTGAGGAAAAAAACAATGATGACTTTGCTGGGACCATGATCTTGTAGGCATCGGCGTCACCGGTGTTTGAGCGGATGATTAAAAGCTTCATGCTTGCTTAACTTGCCACCTAACTTGCATAGAGTAGAGTTTGTTTAATTACACCATATTATGAGCTGCAAGCTTATCTAAAGTTAATCCATGAGCTGTGGAAGTGCACTTTAGATAAAATAAACTTTGGTTAAAGAACTTACTAACTGAACTGAATGTTCAAAATTTTACACTGTTTACTCACTGGGCAATAACGTGTATCAACAAGATGGTTCAACTCATATTTATTCTGGGAGCTTTTTTTTGCTTGCTGAGTTGAGTTGTATGGCCAAGCTGTTTGTTCTTTTGCCAGTCAGGTGATCGTGAATACATTGATCTCATAATGAACAATGCTATGATAGGCCAGAGCGACTTCAGTCGGCACTTTGAAATTGCAATAGTAGTAGATTTGTACATCACTCTGTTGGACCCGCTTCAAGTGGTCTATGTTAGTACCCTTCCCAGGCTAGAGCAGTACCTGAATGTGATGGTAGACGCTGAAAAATGGCCTTGATGTCCAATGCAAGTTAGATAAAAATTTCATCAAGAGATGAACCTCTGACGTTTAACAAGTACACTTTGGACTGTTATATGCATTGGCTCATTCATCTGTTGAATTTACACTTCGATGACAAGTTATAGTTGAAATTGCCTTTATAGTTTGAAGACTCTTCCACTAAGGAGCAGCTATGGCGGAACAGGGTACAAGACAACAAATTTCTGAATATTGATGTGGTAGAATAGGCTGCAAAAGTGCTAAAGGAATTACTTGGACTAACATTTACTGGATTTTATGTGGCTGAAAGTATTCCATTTTCTGGGCTTTGTATGGATCGGTGCTTTCAGAATTCAGTACAGATACAAAGAAAGTGACTTCTTCTCTGTGGAAGTCTGGAACACTTATAATTGCCGTCATGCTTTCATGTAGCACATTTTACTTCAGGATTGCAAAAACTAACATTTGAACATTGCAGGTTCAAGAGGGTAGTTGAGACCATGTCAGAGTTGGCCTAAACTATCTTCCATCATTTAAAGAAGTTCCTGACTGAGGCAATGCCCATGTTTCTGGGATGCTCTTAGCCGGTTCGAGTCGAAGAAATGTATGGATACTTAGTCAAGGGCCTCGATGAAAATCAATGGATCTGATATGATTGCTGCTACTTTAGATGGACCAACAACCTGTGGATGTTAGTTGACTCTCTTTGTAGCACATGTGCAGATGTGCTGTGTTTTTGTTTCTGGCTTATATCATCAGGATACAGATGCAGCCCTTGAACTTTGTTTAGAGAAGGAATAGTTGTGCAAATCCCTTTTTATTTTTGTTACGGTCTCCTTTTATGTCCGTATGAAAAGAAGCATTTTACGCGAGATTATATGCAGTAAATAAGAAATTGCATCAACATTAGCAGATTTGGCCTTCCCGGGAAAGTTTCCCTGCATGCGTGCATTAGCACACAAGCCTTCCCGGGAACGTATTTGTCACTGATTTTGCCTTAATATGTTCTTTTGACAGTTGAAGGTTTATTCTGATTAACATCAGTAAATTGACGCAATGTTATTTAAAATTGTTGTAGTGTGATTTTCACTATTACACAACTTAAGCCGGCCTTGTGATTTTTACTACTGCACGTTTAAAATTGATCTTCTATGATTTTCACTATTGTACGGTACAAAAGATAGATTCAGATTACTGATTTGGAACTATCTCTTCTCCCAGTGAAACCAGCTTTTAGATATCAATCATAATAGACAGTAAAGATGTCAATGGGCAGGGTATAAGATGGGTAGAGCAATACCATACCCATACCCGTACCCATATAATTAATGGGTACAAAATTCTACCAATACCTGTACCCATGCTCATGGGTATAAAACTTTACCCGTACGCATACTCAACTCAACGGGTACCCATATCAATTTGGTTTTCTACGCGTAGATCAACTTATTCAATGAGCAAAAGAAGAGGAACAAAAGAATTCGACCAGAAGGCCAAACAAGGAATATATGCCATTTTAATTTGAAAGAAGTATTGAATTGAATATATGACAAGTTATTCATTTGATTTAATGTGATGTTGTAGCAACACACGTACATATTTTCTATCATTGAATTATTTTAACCCGTAGCAACGCACGGGCATTTAGCTAGTATTATTAGTCCTACAAATAAAGATTGAGATTCCAACAAGCGCCCATTGTTGGGTTATTTCTCAACTCTTTACTCATTTATATCTAGCTTATTATCTTGTTAAGACTTGATTGTATCTTGCGATACGCATATAGTTGCATTTGCATAATTTAGATAACATATATTCTTGTTCATCCATAAATTGTTAAATAAAATAATAAAAGTTATAGTCGTCTATTCAATCCCTTCTAGCCGTGTTTTTCGATATAAAATGATAAACTTTGTAGTCGCCTATTCAATCCTCTCTAGTCGAGCTCTTTGATCCTTTTACATTTCAAATTAGAAATTTGGGATGTTACACCATATATGTAGTTAAGCCAATGGTCGTTTTTAAAAGAGCACATTTCTAACAATGCTTGTTTGAGGGATCTAGGGCAGGCCTAAGCCAACTAAACCATTTTCCATAAAACCGCAGAGGGACACAGAAGTTTTGTACAAACTTCAACATCATTTTTTTTAATTGGATAAATGCCAACAAAAACATAGCTACCATCACTGAGCATAAACCCAAAATTACAACAAAAAGGAAAGCGACTAGAAGTCCCTATACAAGAATTAATCTAGAGATGCGAGGTGAACAAACATGACTGCCCAATCCAAAAGGAGAGCCATGTTAGAAGCATTGCAGCATTTATGAGTCCAAAAGAAAAGGTCTTCTGCGCATCCGCGGAAAACCTTGGAGATGGGATCGTTTTCATTTCTGCACACATTTCATTTGTTCTATTCCTACAAAGGGCGGAAATAATCGCTGAATATCTGACCTTTGCTAACTTTTTTACGTCCAAAAGGTGACGGATTCTATCACAGCCGTTTTCACATTATTGATGATGGATGACACCGCTTCCCACTCAGATGAAGTAGTAGTATGGAAATAAATTCTTGTGTGAGAAGGGGAAGAATCAAAGGTTTTCATACCAAACCTAAGGCGCCTATGATTTATGATTGGTGAGCAACTATGCACGATCAGCTATCCATAGCTAAAACCTGCAACGGTTTGTCGAGAAGTTCTTCTACATCGGTGTTGCAAAAGCAACATCCTGCAAGTGTTCAAAAGTTGCCGAGTATGCTTGTTTATAGGGTACGGCTTTCTGTCACAATTCAGGACCCGAATGTCCAATACCTCCGAGTGAAACTCAACCATGGCTGACAAAGAACGCAACGAGACAAGCTCCGAGGGCACTATACTAGAGAGGTGGGACTAAAGGTGAAGGCTAAGTCGGAGGTAGAGATAGCATGTTGAACTAAAGAATTGAGGTTGAAAAATCGCAAGGTAACAATATGAAACCAGATATCCATCCATAAGGAGGTTGAGACACCAAAACAAAATGCCAAATAAGTAAACCTATGGAAGTCTGATGGGCAGACTAGCAAATCCTTCTAAAAAATGGATTGTCAACGATTAGGATCATGAGGTTGTGGTCATTCAACCACCCATAGCAAGAAGTGAGAACTCCGGAAGGAAAGAGGAAGGATGATGGACCGTTGCGTGAAGTTTGATAAGTAAGACAATGTTGTGGGTATGAAGGCATCCAAAACACATCCTACCTTTCGTGATTGCCCCCCCTCCCTCCATGGACATGGTCGTCGGTGGCCCAAAAGAAAGCACAACAAATCTTGTTAATCTCTTGAATGGAACCCATAAGAACAAAACGCAGTCATAAGAAAAGTCATCGTGGCATGGAGTGAGACTTTGACATGGATAACTCGACCATTGATTGAAAGTAGTTTTTTCTTCCGACAGGCTGCCGCGCCGAAAGGCAAAAAGGCGCATCTTGTGCGTGGATAGATGAAGGCCTACAAAATTTGGATGAAAGGAGGCTACTGGGCAACCTAAGATGGCAACCATCGAAACAACCACATCAAACAGAATGTGAATAGGGGTGAACGATGGCTTGAGATGCAAGAACTGGACAGGGTCAGTGAAAGGACAAGGATGTCGCCTAGAGGGGGGGTGAATAGGCAATTAAAACTTTTCCGTTTTAGGCTTGATAAATGCGGAATAAGACTAGGTGTTTTAATTTAACAAGCACACAACCTAAATATACTAGGCTCACCTATGTGCACCAACAACTTATGCTAAGCAAGACAAGTAACAAGATGATAGCAAGATAAAGTACTTCAAGCACGAAGGCTATCACAATGTAAAGTGCATAAGTAAAGAGCTCGGGTATAGAAATAACCGAGGCACGCGGAGACGATGATGTATTCCCGAGTTCCTCCTTTTTAGGGGAGTACGTCTCGTTGGAGGGGTGTGAGTTTCAAACTCAAACGCCACAAATAGCCTCACCCTATTCTCCGATGAACCTCGCCCAAAAGCTCGGTTCACCTTCCACTATCGGTAACCTTCAAGGCGAAAACCGGCGCCTTTACAGCAATCCCGAGGCACGCATCCACAAAAGGATTGGAGGCTCCCGAGTCACCAACTTGGGGCACGCATCCACAACTGGATTGGAGGCTCCCAAGAACACCACACACCGTCTAGGGTCCAACGACCCAAGAGTAACAAGCTCACGAACTTTCACTTCCACGAATCCTCGTGGAGAGAGCAAACCAATGCATAAAAGCAAAGGCAAGAACACAAGAAGTGCTCAAGTCCTTCACTCCCAAATCCCACCAAAAGCAACTAATGCTTGTGGGGGGAGAAGAGAGGAAGAACAAAGAAGAGAACCACACAAGAACTCCAAGATCAAGATCTACTAGGCTCCCCTCACTTAGAGCAGGAATGGATTGGTGGAAATGTAGATCTAGATCTCCTCTCACTTTTCCCTCAAAGATATGCAAGAATCATGGGAGGAATTGAGAGAGGGGCAAGCTTTCCAAGGTCAACAATGGCAGGAGAGAGAGGGAAAAACGTGCTTTTTTTGAGGTTGAAGAAGGGGAGGGATATTTATAGTCCCTCCCCAAAATATAGCCGTTGCAACTGCCAGGGACGGAATATCCGGGCCCCCTTGAAAATATCCGGCCCAAATGTCCGGTTTAAACAGAGGCTCGCACTCGGGGCTCAAAAAGAGCTAAAAACACTTTTTAGGGCCGAAATATCCGCCCCCCTCCCCCCGGAATATCCGGCCCAACAAGATCCGGATATTCCGGTTTAGCCAGAGACTCGCACAGAAACAACAAAACCAAGATGGTAATAACTTTTTCATCCGGACTTCGTTTTCGATGATCTTGGGCTCGTTGGAATCGCAACGAAGAGGTCTACAAGATCATGCAGAGAAACATCATAGTTCATCATGTGAGGAGGAAACCACAAGAGGAGAGTTTGACCTCTCTAGAAAAGACAAACCGGTAAAACCTCCAACATCAAAAACACGACAAGATATTCATATGAAATCCGTTTTTGATGAACTAGAGCTTGATATGGAGATGAACACAAACTCTAAAATCACACATGGATAAAAGCCAAATAAGACCCAAGAAAGATGATATGCCAACTATGCAAATGTTTGAGCTCTCCACAAAGATGTGATCAAGTTACTCACTCGTAAGCCCCTCTTGATAGTACGGTATCTATCCTATAACCCGGTCTCCGAACTAACAACATGAGACCGGTAAAATAGAAACCCTATCAAGATCATACATTTGCCTTGCGCATTCCACTTGAGCTAGATGATGATGATCTTGACTCTCTCAAGTTGGAATACCTTTCTTGATCGTGCTTGCTAGCACATGCTTGATGAAGACTTCTCTAAATACTCCCCCATACTCCATTATGGGAGAGTCTCGCTTAGCTCCGTCTTCATGTATCCATTGCAAGTTTCAATCAAATGATATCTTCCGAGATGGATCATATTGAACTTGCACTTCATAATCTTCTAAATGTGTTGTTCAATCTTGACTTCATTATTTGCACATTGACTTGATCAACCTCGCACTTTATATTCTTCTCTTAATATATATGATGGCTTGAAGATAAACATGAATGTTCCCTCAATCTTCTTTTCCAAGCCACACTTTACCATGTAAGCTTCTACAGTCCAACACATGAACTCCAATCTTTTTCTATGGACAAGATCTACAAGAATATCTCAATGCAAACATTAGTCCATAAGGATTGCCATTAATTACCAAAACCACGCATGGGGGCAACATGCACTTTCAGTCAGCCATAAGGAGGATCAAAGTATCATTTGCCTGGCGAGGCTTTGGCAGGGGAGGGTGTCATTGATATGGTGAAAAATTGCCTCATTTGAAGAGGCTTTGGCTAAGAAAATTTAAAGAATGTGCGGGATATAATGAAGAGGCGAGGCGAAAGAGGGTCCCCCTGACTACATTGGGTCACTTTTGGGGCTTGTTGTTAAGAAGGATGGCCGGCTGACTTGACGAACTGAGATCCCATATCCAATTGCATCATTCCATGGGAAGCCGTTAGGTTGAAAATTTATTTCAAGAACATCCAAGCTGATGGAACGATAAGAAAATCTGATTTAATAACATTGACGGTTTTTCATCTTGAAATAAGATATCCGCCACATAAATGAATATCCAACGATGCTAGATGATCATCATGTAATCTTCTAGAGTCCAACATATGAACTCCAATCTTTTCCTATGGATAAGATCTGCAAGTATATCTCAATGCAAACATTAGTCCATAAGGATTGTCATTAATTATCAAAACCACGCATGGGAGCAACATGCACTTTCAATCAGCCATAAGGAGGATCAAAGTATCATTTGCCTTGCGAGGCTTTGGCAGGGGAGGGTCTCATTGATATGGTGAAAAATTGCCTCATTTGAAGAGGCTTTGGCTAAGAAAATTTAAAGAATGTGCGGGTATATAATGAAGAGGCGAGGCGAAAATCTGATTCAATAACATTGACGGTTTTTCATCTTGAAATAAGATATCCGCCACATAAATGAATATCCAACGATGCTAAATAGAAAGTGCTATTTTTATGTGATAGAGACATGCTTTATCACGCCCATTTTCCTTTTTTTTAGTTTCTATGGTTTTGTGCATCCTATTTATGCAGAAACCTGGCGTGAACTCTTACAAATTGTATCAGAGTGATGCTAATTCATGAGTTTAATCAGGGTCGAGGGGGGCTAGGCCACCCCATGCTTCAGATTTTGTGAAGAAACACTAGCCATTTGAGCTCTTATTTCTTAATGATTTAGTGAAATCTTCCCCCCTTAACAAGTTTGCGACACTAATTTTGTCTCGTTAGCTCCCCTCAAGGTCGCATGCGGGATCCGTCCTGAGTTTAATAAAGCGCCATTTATCAAAAATGAATCCCAAAAATGTGAAATAGAAAGTGCTACTACGTACTTTTATGTGATAGAGACATGCATATTTATCCCCACGTACGAATTATTTCTTGTTCCTTTGACCATGCTTTCGTCGGGAGATTGACATATACCCTCCTCGTGGAGTGCCACGCTCCCCTACATGTTCAACAGCTTGATGATCACAGAAGCTAGTAGAACATGACAATACCAAATGTCTAAATCATCTGAGAAGAGAGTGCCACGCTCCCCTACATGTTCAACAGCTTGGTGATCACATAAGCTAGTAGAACATGACAATACTAAATGTCAAAATCATCTGAGAAGTCGAGAAAGAAAAAAGTAATAAGAAATGCGCAGGATCTGCCTTCTAAGGCAAGCAGTTGTCAGTTTAGAACTTCAGCTGTAAGTAACACAGCGAGTAGGGTGGAGTAATTCATGTTGCAGTTTCTCATGCATCCGATATTCCGAGCTCTCCTAGCTGTGTGAAGAGTCCAAATCCAATAGTTCAGCCGGCCATCTAGAAGCGGAGTCCTCGTCATCAGCAATTCGCACCACCGCCAGCCGAATGCTGCCGATAGATGTCATGTGGATACGCCGGGAAATATACCACGTCGGCAGTTCCTCCTAGTCGGCACAACAAACGAGCACAAATAGTCACATCAGCCATCAGCGCTGCACTCGATCGATCCCCCACAGCTGTACTGCAGTAGCGAGCATGGCGTCCAACACCACACCCGACGACAACGAGGTGGCGCACGAGTTCGGGCTCCTCCGTGTCTACAAGAGCGGCCGCGTCGTGCGCCCCTTCGTGGCTCCGCCCGCCGCGCCCGGCCTTGATCCCGCCACCGGCGTCGACTCCAAGGACGTCCAGCTCGGCGACTACTCCGCACGCCTTTACCTGCCCCCGTCCGCGGCCGCCAAGCTCCCTATC
Organism: Poa pratensis; assembly: GCA_947311845.1. NCBI lineage: Eukaryota > Viridiplantae > Streptophyta > Magnoliopsida > Poales > Poaceae > Poa > Poa pratensis. The sequence goes on along the minus strand of CAMZMU010000033.1, from coordinate 49,378,171 downwards.
ATCGTTTACGTCCACGGGGGCGGCTTCGTGGCGGAGTCCGTCGCGTCCCCCAACGGCCACCGCTTCCTCAACAGCCTAACCGCGGCCTGCCCCGCCGTCGCCGTCTCCATCGAGTACCGTCTCGCACCGGAGCACCCGCTCCCGGCGGCCTATGACGACTGCGTCGCCGCCCTCAGGTGGGTGCTCTCGGGCGCCGACCCCTGGGTCGCCGCGCACGGCGACCTGGGCCGCATCTCGTGGCCGGGGACAGCGCCGGCGCCAACATCTGCCACCACCTCGTAATCCAGCCGGAGTCCGCGCGCCTCAAGGGCACGGTGCTGATCCACCCCTGGTTCTGGGGCTCCGAGGCCGTCGGCGAGGAGACGCGCCACCCAGTGGCGCGCGCCATGGGCGGGCAGCTCTGGATGTTCGCGTGCCCAGGCTCGAGCGGCGTGGACGACCCGCGAATGAACCCCATGGCGCCCGGCGCACCAGGGCTGGAGACGCTCGCGTGCGAGAAGGTCATGGTGTGCGTGGCGGAGGGGGACAACCTCAGGTGGCGCGGCCGCGCGTACGCGGAGGCGGTGGCCGCGGCGAGGGGCGGCGACTGGCAGGGTGTCGAGCTGCTGGAGACGGAGGGGGAGGGCCACGTCTTCCACCTCTTCAAGCCCGACTGCGGCAAGGCCAAGGACATGTTCGACAGAATCGTCTCCTTCGTTAACGCGCCGTGATGCTCGTCCGGACGGGTCGGCTTATCAGGCAACTTTGTGTGTCGCCACCTGCTCAAATAAATGAATTCCGATGATGAAATAAATTTTGTATGATTTGGTGGTCTTATTGAAAGTGTAAAAATGCGGCCGTGTACTCTAGTATCTACTTCCACTGGTCCATTAACCTGTCTTTTTGGACATGGAGAAAATCACTTTCAAACTTTGAACATCTTTAAAAACATTAAGATTGTAAACTTAAAATCATATAAACAATTCATATTGTAATTTATAATTGTGTGGAAGTTATACAAATACAAGGCAATAAAAGTCAAATATAAAAGTGGCATTTTGATGAAGTACGCTGATGTCCAAAATGACAATTTCTATATGGAAAGAAAAAATGAAGTTCAAACTTCTAAGTGAATGCAAAACCACTAAAGGCATCTTTGATTTGTAGATTTCTAAAAGAGGCACAACTGAAGACACATATAGAACTGCACAAGCAAATAGACGATGTTTTTGGAAACACCAAACTAGAGCATGTTTAAAATTTTAGAAGGAGATAAATGATACAGTATTGGTGTTAGTTTGACAGATACTTTGATCGAGATCCTACAAACTTGGTGCTACCTTGATTGATATCATGATTAAAATGCTACTGTACATATTTGTACCATGATTTATACTTTGTTCATATGACTACAAAACAAAATCTAGCTGGACATAAATCCTACAAATTACTTTGATTGATACCAATGCCACAATAATCCTATGGAATGAGACCTGTGAAGCAAACAACCCATCTAGAAAACTGCCTATTGACTGTTGTCCTTAAAAGAACTTTAAAACAAACAGGGCCTGAACAGATTATGCCGTCACTTAAGCTGAACTTGTTGCTCTAATAAGTTTTGTAAGTTTTAAACTTACAAATTAAGCAAAGTTCAAAGATTTACTATTTACTTTGGTCCTCTTTAGTCCATAGGAAGCTCGAAGTATTGAAGTCATAGGACGCAGTTGCTGCCACATGCTACAGGTGGCGACTGGGGTCTGATAGCAGAGGTGAAGGCAAGGCTGAATGTTGGTTGGCCGCTGATTTTGAGGATTCAAGGGTGCTGCCTGGTTGTAGTTTCAATGTTCTGGTACGTCAGTATGTGTAGTGTTCTGAATGTATTTGTAGTTGGGCTCTTTTGACTGACTGTGCTCTCTGGAGCTGAAACCTGTCTATGATCACTTCCGTTGAATGTGAAATTGGGGACCGGGAGCTCCTTAATTCGAAGAGGCTTCTGCTATCAAGCCGCATTTCAAATCACCCATTTTATTTCATCGATAATAGTCCCAGAATGGCGCAAAGACACTCTTGCCATGACTAAATTCGCCGAGCTGCAATCGGGCCTGATACGCAGGGAGGCCGGTGGCTCACATCACGCTGCGTTAACGAAGGTGACAATCCTGTGAAGCATCTCCTTGGCTTTGTCGCAGTCGGGCTTGAAGAGGTAGAAGACGTGCCCCTCCCCCTCCGTCTCCAGCAGCTCCACCTCCTGCTCGCCGGCGCCCCGTGCCGCGGTCACCGCCTCCGAGTACGCGCGGCCACGCCACCTGAGGAAGTCGCCCTCCGCGGTGCACACCATGACCCTCTCGCACGCCAGAGCCTCCAGCCCTGGCGCGTCGAGAGCCATGGGGTTCATCCGTGGGTCGTCAGCGCCGCTGGTGCCGGGGCACGCGAACATCCACAGTCCGGCGCCATGGGCGCGCCCCGCGGGGTCGCGCGTCTCCTCGCCCACGGCCTCCTCGCCCCAGAACCAAGGTGGATCAGCACCGCGCCCTTGAGGCGCGCGACGTCCGGCTGGATGGTGACGTGGTGGCAGATGTTGCCGCCGGCGCTGTCCCCGGCCACGAAGACGCGGCCCAGGTCGCCGTGCGCGGCGATCCAGGGGTCCGCCGCGGAGAGGGCCCAGCCTAGGGCGGCGAGGCAGTCGTCGTACGCCGCCGGGAGCGGGTGCTCCGGGGCGAGGCGGTAGTCGACGGACACGCCGAGCGCTGGGCAGGCGGAGACGAGGTCGTTGAGGAAGCGGTGGTAGTTGGGGGACTTGGCGGACTCGGCCACGAAGCCGCCGCCGTGGATGTAGACGATGACGGGGAGCTTGGAACCGGTGGTTGCCGCGGACGGCGGCAGGTAGAGGCGGGCGGAGTAGACGCCGAGGTTGGCGTCCTTGGATTCGACGCCGGTGGAGGGGTCGAGGCCGGGCGCGACAGGCGGGGCCACTAGAGGGCGCTCGATGCGGCCGCTCTTGTAGACTCGGAGTAGCGGGCCGAACTCGTGGACCAGCTCGTCGTCGACGGTAGGCGCCGCGTTCGACGCCATGGTCGCAACTGCTTGGTGGAGCACCGCGGCGCGCGCGAGCTGAGCCTACTCTTGTTGTAGCGTTGGACTGACTCTGAACTGGCAGGTGGTAGCAGTGTATTTCTCGGGATCTCAGGATGAAATAGGCCGATCTGGGCCGCAAGGGCCACGGCCGTGCCTGGCTCGGCGTGACGGCGGAGATGGCGACGGTGGCAGCCAGGAGCTGGAGCTCGCGCTGGATGTTGGTGGTGGTGCGCCGGCCCACCCTGGCCCGGATGCTGTTGAAGATGTGCGCGGCTGCTGGGCGTGGTTCGGCGGGGCAGGAGGCTCTGAGGGACGGCGCCGTTCCTGGCCGTGCGAGGACGGCTGCCCCGGGTGGTGTTGGTGGGAGATGATTGGCACCGCCGTGGTCGTGGTCTCGGAGGTGTTGCATCCTCCTGTTGGTGGATCGACAAGCGAGACGTGCTGCGGGTGTGTCGACGCCCGTTGCGTGGCAGTGATGGTGGAGCTTGGATGGTGAGGAACGGCGCCGCTGCTGTCGTTGCTTCCTCGGTCGGGAGTTGCATGGCCCGCGGGCGTTGCATCCTCGAGGAGACGAATGGCGCCCAGTATTTGGTCGCATCCTTCCGATGGGAGAAGCTTGGCGCCGCAACGGTGGTTTAGTACCTCCGTCCAGTGGGGGACGCGGTTGCTAGGATGGAAGCATGTCGAGCTTGCCGGGGTTGTGAGGTTTGCCGTGGAGGCAGGGTTAGTGGTCTGGTGTTTAGTCTGTTTGGATCCTGTGTTAGGGCTATGCAGGTGGGACTGCCGGCGAAAGCCGTACTCCGGTTGTGGCCGGAGTCGTCGATGGCGGCGCCTACGGGCGTCGCTACCTCGTTGGAGGCATCGATGTTGCTGCTCCAACCTTGCTTCCCCAACATTCTCCGGGGGAAACCCTTGATCTAATCTTTTAGATCGGACGATGGCGGCGCTATCCGGCGTCGTGTTCCCTCTTGGGGCATCGTCTTGGAGATGGATCCGGTCAGAGGGACCTGTGGCTCGCTTGGTTGTGTGTGTTGTAAGCCGAAAGGCGTCGCGCGTCGCGTGTATGGTTTTTGGGTCCGGTTTCCCTCATAAACTGGACCAACCTTCTATCTATTCATTGAATTTAGCAGTGATCCTGCTAACATTCAAAAAAAAAAAAAAAATAGGCCGGCGTCGTTGCTATCGGCGTGACGGTGGAATCATGGTGTGTGGTTGAGCCCAGTTACGTGCGTGATTTCCTCTCTCCGCTTCTAGATGTCCGGATTTTTATTTTTTTGAACGGGTGGCCGGATGTATTTAACCTATAAACGTCGCTACACTACCCGCAATGCTCAGCAGTGTACCCACTCTTAGGCAGCTTATCTCCATGTTTTGCTCTCAAACAGTGTTTTTTCACCACCGCACTTTTCATTGTGGCCGTTGGATCGTCGTTTTTTTTCGTTTTCTACTTTCTGACGGACACGTTAGGTCAATGACGGCCTTTCTTTTCGCGTGGACGACGCGCGGTGAAAACCTAGCCACCTATCACCTCCCGTCCCCGCACGCCCCAATCCCCTCGCGTCTCTCTCTCCCCAATCCACTCTCATCCTCCCGTGACCTCCACCACCGCCGTGCGCTTCCTCCTCCTCCACCGCTGCCTATCCTGCTGCTGCATCGCCGCCGTGTCTCCAAGGTCGCCTCCATGGAACAGGCGCTGGAGGATGGCGGCAGGAAGAGGCGCTGGAGCATAGCGGCGGCGAGGCGGCTCCTCGCCCCAACGGCGCGCAGCAGCCGGTCGTCGCCCTCCAACGGCGGCAGGGCGGCCTCTTCGATGTGGCGGCGGCGCATCTGGCGGTCGGCGGCGGCCGAACTCGGAGCGTCGGGCACGCGGCGGCTCCCGGCGGCTGCAGCACGGCGAGCGCGCTCGAGGGCGCGGGCGGCCGGCGGCCAGGCTCCCGATCGAGGGCGGCGGTCGACCCCGACGAAGTCGAGGACCTGCCTCGGCGTGGCAGCTCGCGGGGGACGGGCGTGGCACCTCCGCCGGCGTTGCAGCTCGCGGTCGTCGCCGCGGCCCTCGCGGAGGGATGTGTGTCGCCCTCCGCCTTGATCTGGACTGGCAACCGGATCGAGGTGGAGCCTTGGAGGTTGCAGGCCGAGCCGCGGCCCTCACGTCGGGCGGCGTCGACCTCCTGGCGGCGGAAGCTAGCTGCTCCACGACGACACTCCTACTTGCGAGTCCCTGCTGATATCCTCCGCCTTGGTCAGTGCTGCCACTCCGTAGACCACCAGGTGATCTTCTCCCCTGCATAAATTTTGGTTTCCCCTTGATTTGGTTGTCCTTCTATCCCGGTCGATTCATTTCAGTTTCTTCTCTGCTAATACTATGCAGTTCTTCGCTCCGTGGTTCGGTTTCTCGAAGGTCAGGTTGCTCCGACATGGGAGTGCGGAAAGAGAGGTACCACAGGGAGAGGACAAAGAGGGGTAAGAATCCCTGGAGAGACGGAGATAGGAGATGCTCTGAAGGATAGAGAAAAAATTCTTCAGTTATTTTTGCTGCCTCACTTTCCTTCTCTAGGTGTGCTGCAGGATCTCCACAATTGCTGATCTAGGTCGCCAGATCCACGTGTTCCCCTATTTGGTATGGTGTCCTTTGTACAATTGTTGGACGCATTCGCGTGCTCCTGTCGTCTTCATCTCTTGTGCAACCCTGGACGTGCTATTTCTTTTCTGTCTATTAGTTGTAGAGCTTGATGTTAATTGTATTTCAGAATTATTAGCCGTCCTTACAAAATGTTGGTCATTAGTGAACAGATAGAAAATCATTTACACATACAGTTCGATTTCCACTGGTTCCTTCGAATGGTAGTAGCATGTCAAATTTTCATCTATATAAGCTACAGAGCAAGCATGGCACCAAATTGTCTGTAGTATGTGAATCCAGTGTACTAATCAGAAAAGACTCTCTGTGGAGTGGTGAGCCGTGAGCATGATGAGATGGTGGGTATCATTTTGTTCTATGGTCTATGCTACCTTTGAATTTTTGCAGACAATAAAATCAGGTAGTTCACAGTTATGTATGCTATACCCTATTATATCATGTAACCCGGATGGAGCTTTTGTTGCTTTTAAGTTGGAGGATCTTTTATACCACATCTCAATTTTATGAAGCTGACAAAAAATGAGCTCATTCTTAATTGGTCAAGGCTGATAGAAGTAGTGTAGCTGCTGGAATTTATATAAAGTGCCAATATTGCTAAGTGATACTAGCACTTTCTCATTTAGTAGTCTCTTGCTCTTTACTAGGATTTTGGGATAGCTTTTGGATGCGCTATATCTTTTGGTATTTTCTTATAGGTCTTCTTATCAATACAAGTGTTACAAATAATGTCTTTGGCTGGTTGTCACAGTGATATTCTCTATATGGTATTATTTCAGTCCAACTGACCATAGATAGAAAAAAAATACAACACTGTTCTGAATTAGTATCCATGTTCTTTTATTTATTCATATCTTCTTTAACAGATAGCGGGCAGTTCTTGTGGAAATAGATTCTTTTTAGTTAGAGCAGGAGTGCAGGACACATCCGCTCATTACTACCATACGTTTTTATCATCTAATTAGATTCTATAAGGTTTTAATTCTTTTTGTTCTGCAGGTTTGAAGGTTTCCTGGGATAGCCTCTGCTGTTGCGCATTTCGCGAGTACTGCAGCATGGAGAAGAAGCAGAATGAGACCATTGAGTAGATGGAGCAGGAGTTCCTTAGGGCCTTGCAGTCTTTCTACTATGACCAAGGTTTCTTCTTATGCTTCTTGGCAGCTTCAAGGCTCATGTTTTCTTTTCTAGGGCTTTGAATTACTCAGTGGTCGCTTGTGCATTTGGGCTCATTGGCAATACCCAGTGTGGTTGGTCACCTTTTGTTTTTGCTGCAGGGAGTGGATCTGTCAGAATTGATGCGGATGGTTGAACAGCAATAGAGGTTTTTTGAGTCCTAGGTGAACTCTCAGACTTTTTATTTGTCATTTACATGAAGTGGATTATTGCGTGATTTGATTTTGGATAGCATGGTCTGGTGTTGCTAATCCAAAGAACTCCAAGCCAACTCTGATAATTCCAATAGGCATTCTTGTAATTTTTGTCATGCTTACCGTTTCTAATATTTTCCATTAGAGAACTTTCATGTGATTTTCCCTGTCAATACATTCAGTTATAATCATGTGGGTACTTTATCAAATCATATAAATCACAATGGTGATATTACCACAAAAGAATCCTGTTGGGAGACCAAAGGAAAGGCTTTCTGGGCAGGGATGTTCTGTTCACTTTGCGCATACCACTGGACATCAAAATTTGGAGAACAGGTACACACAAACTTGTTTTATTTCTATTATCTAAATGCCCTCAAAATCTATATTCCATAACCAGCAGTTTTAATGAACTCAAGCGAGTAAGCAAAGATATGTGCTACTTATAAAAGAAATATGCCTTGATAGGTATATGTTTAATATGACGTGGACAAGAGTAATGCTGCATTTTCACTTGACTATGGGTTCATCAAATGGAATTCGTCAAGGGACTCATGGAGATCTCTGAAATCTGATCCATTCTATGGAGACAGGCTTGACAATGCAGAATTAAATGGAACGGGGGTGACTGTCTTGATAAACATGGCACCAGTCCCACTTTCTATTTAACACTACCATTCTCCTTCGTCTTGCTTGTTTACCGGTTAGCTTTTCTATATCACGCATTAACAAGTTTGGCCATGGCGCTAAGCTCCTCTCTTTTCTCCCGTCACGCGTCTTTCTAATTAGATTTCAGTTCAGGATTCCAGTCTAGCTTTGCAGGTGAAAATAATTGGTCACTTTGCTTTACTCAGTTTCACTGCAGTCAAAATAATTGGTCACTTTGTTTTGCTGATAATATGGTACACTTGCCATTGCTGGTGTTGCCTGATAATCAGACTTACCATACTGAAAGTGCATGGTGCCCCCATGTGTGGTTTTGGTAATTAATGACAATCCTTTTGGACTAATGTTTGTATTGAGATATTCTTGTAGATCTTGTCCATAGGAAAAGATTGGAGTTCATGTGTTGGACTCTAGAAGCTTACATGGTAAAGTGTGGCTTGAAAAAGAAGATTGAGGGAACATTCATGTCTATCTCCAAGCCATCATATATGTCAAGAGAAGAAGATGAAGTGCAAGTTCAATATGATCCATCTCGGAAGATATCATTTGATTGAAGCTTGCAATGGATATATTAAGACGGAGCTAAGCGAGACTCCCCCCATAATGGAGTATGGGGGAGAAGTCTTCATCAAGCATGTGCTAGCAAGCATGATCAAGAAAGGTGTTCCAACTTGAGAGAGTCAAGATTGTCATCAGCTAACTCAAGTGGAATGTGCAAGGCAAAGGTATGATCTTGAAAGGGTTTCTATTTTACCGGTCTCATGTTGTTAGTTCGGAGACCGGGTTATAGGACAGATACCGTACTATCAAGAGAGGCTTTCGAGTGAGTAACTTGATCGCATCTTTCTGGAGAGCTCAAACCTTTGTATTCTTGGTATATCATCTTTCTTGGTTCTTATTTGGCTTTTATCCATGTGAGAATTTAGAGTTTGTGTTCTTCTCCATATCAAGCTCTAGTTCATCAAAAATGGAGTCCGGATGAAAAACTTGTTCTGTTTCGGGTTTGGAAATATTTTCGGTATATCCGTGAGGAAAAGTGTAGTGTACCTGCACTTAGAAAATGGCAAGGTACCTGTGTATAGTGCAAACCCCTGGATCGTTTCATTTGCACACACAGTTTAAGATGAATATCACAACATTGTATCAATTATTACACGAATGATCCAGACTTGGAAAAATAAATGGTTCGATACATCTTTGCATAGCTTATAGCTAGCTCAAAACAAATAAAGCAGCGGAAATAAAATCTTCAATGAGCCTCCATTCTTCATGATGCGCCACAGGCGAAAACATGTTGGTTGTAGACTCGAAACCCAAACGTGACCTTACTCATCGTCAGAAAAGTCTGCAACAAAATAATATTTGCAACAGAGTGGGTCAGATACCATTAAAAAATGGATCTGGCAAGTGACACTATGTGGACACTTAATGGAATAACTCTATAGCCTATATGCATATTTGGCTGGTGGAGTTCAAGGCTTATTTTGCATAAAAGCCAATTTTGCCTAACACTTTGTAAAACATTTTCTTCAAAGTTTGAGACTCTATGGCATGAAATCCATAGTCTCTTCTACCCTTGTTCACCCATCAAAATTTTACTTAGAGAAAAGAGATGTTGGGAGCCTCTGTTGCCATCCTTGATCAGCTGCTTCAATTGTCCGTAACCGGGGACACGGCTAAGTACTTAGTTTTAACTCTGCAGAGGTTGTGCACTTTCACCATTAGACCCAACAAACCCAAACTATCCTCAAGCACTCAATTTGTGCTAAGGAAAAGGAGAGAGTTGAGACGAGACTTTTCAGAAGCATATTCCCCATCCCATACCGGCTTGACCCGTTCCCTCCTACATCCACTACATCTGCTTGTCAAGCCGGGAGGAGTCCACGCAACTTAATCCATCTAGCCAGAGCCCATTTGACTAATGGCTGCACGGTAAGCAACTTCACTTAGAGAAACATTGGTCCCTTTAATCCTGGGTGGCAATCCACAAGTGAATAAACACTCAACTCTGACAGCCATGCAAGCCCAAATCCACCCAGGTGATAAATTAACTTAGTAGAATTTAACTTTTCAATAAAACACTTTTGCATAGCATCAATAATTCTACCAAGTTATCCATAGGATTCTAGACACAACTAGTGTAAAGGAGATAGTAGTTTTAGCATAGCAATACTATCCTACACATGCATATAAGGAAATACACTAAGTCATGCATAGAAAAATACTTAGGAAATTTATGGGGGTGTGCCACTTGCCTTGGCAACAAGCAGAATAGCAACAGCAATTGCAACAGTCTTCGTTTCCCTCCGGAGATTCTAACACAACAAACAATACATAATGAACAAACAAGTTTCACAAAACTTCTAAGGAAAAACATGTCATGCATGATGTGCAAAAATTTCTAAGGACTAGAGATGCATGCATGCCATGCCATGAAATAATTCTAAGTTAAAACAAGACAATCAAGAAGGTCCAAAAATGACTAAGGACCAAGATCCTAACACTTGGGTCGAAATTTAACTAAGGACTAAAACTAACACATCATGCCCAAAATAATTTCTAAGGAAAGTAAACAAAATAGGAAGTGCAAAAATTTTCTAAGGAAAAAGGTATGATATCAAAGTTGATGAATTTTTCTAAGGACCAACATTTGTTATGGCAAGTACTTAGAATAATTTCTAAGGGAATAACTAAGTTTTCTAGATACTAAAAATTTTCTAAGGACAAGTTTAGCATTTTTTTTTTTAATGTGTTGAAAATTTCTAAGGAAAAATTCTAAGTGTTCTCAACATTTTATTTCCCAAAATTTTCTAAGGAAGAAATATTTCGGTGGGGTGAAATATTTCTAAGTTATATTGCATATAACATGGTCATAATTACTTAGCTAAATTTTCTATTCGAAAATTAATGTGGAGAACAATTTTTAATATAAATTACTTATTAAAATAACACCTAAAAGCAATAAAAACAAAATACATGCAAAAACATAGGAAAATACTTATACAAAAATACTAGAGCAATACTACGGCCATTACTTATACAAACAAAAATATAGCAAAATATTTTGCTCAATTATCAATTTTTATAATTAAGTTATAGCCAAAATATCAATTAAACCATTTTTAAAATTTATCTAATTTAATTTCGTCCAAACCTCGAATTAGGCCTACAGAAAGTTTCTACACATTATTAGCTTTCCAAAAATATAAATTTCATAAATTTTGGCTAAAGGAATAAAAATTAATAATGAATCTAAAATCCAGGGACTAATCTGTGATGCGCAGGGGCTAAAACGTAAAGAAAACAGAAAGAATCTTCGCGCTGAAGTCCTCCGTCGACGTGGCGCCTTCTGGTTGGTGCGGAGCGTCCGTTGACTGGTCTTGCGGGCGATGTGGACGCGGACGGGTGCGGACGGACGCGGGCAGAGGCGGCGCGGCTTCGCGGACGATGAGACGACGTGGCTTCTTCCCATTGGCTGGTACCGCTTCGCGACGTGAAACTGATCTGGAGCGTCCATCTACGATCTAACGGCCTAGATCTACAAGACCAGATGGTCATCGGCGCTTCCGCCGGAGTTTCGCCGGAACCCTAACTACTACGGTGGCGCCATCGCCGGAGATCTGCTCCTCTACACTACGAAGCTTGCGGGGATGGACGGCTCATACCAGAAGAAGCGGAGCGTCGAGACGGAGACGATGGTGTGGTCGAGGATGTCGGGGAAGCTCCGGGTGGTCTCCAGTTGCTTGCCGAAGTTGTTCCCGCGGCCGGTGCTGGTTGTCGAGGAAGCTCGCGTCGCGCTGGAGCACAAACAAATCACGCTAAAAATCACTTGGCTGCAGAAGGACGCAACAAAGAGATTGGAACAGGAGATAGGGCTCGAGATCGACGATGCTCACCGGAATTTGCGAAATAAGGCGGCGGCAATGGCGGACGGCGGCGGATCAATGCGCGCAGCCTGGTGGCGATCAAGCTAGGGTTTCTGGGGCGAAAAAGAGAGGAGGGTCAGGAGGTTTATATGGGCGGAAGAGATTGAAAACAACCCGCAAGAATCGGGGAGGAAATCGGAGAGGATTCGTGTTCGTCCCGGACTTGTTTCCGTGCGCGAGAGGAAAGGGAATCGGTGACGTCATCGCCTGCGTCACCTGTGGGTCCTGCACGTCAGCGAGAGAGAGGAAAGGTGGGCTCGTGGGCCGCTTGCTGTGCGCGCGCGCGGAAGGAAGAAATGGGCTCGGCCCAGTTAGCTAGGAGACGTACATTTTTTTCCAGAGACCCTTTTTCTTTTCTGTTTTTCACCAAATTCAAATAACTTTTAATTTATAACACCAAATCCACTCAACCCAATTTTTATACTTTGTAAAAACATGCCCCACATGTTTAGCATGTATTGGGGATAAAATATTCAAAACTTTATTTAAAATTTGAATTAGGTTTGAAAAGCATTTGCAGATAAAATGCTATTATTGTTTTTGAGACAATTTTCTCTAAATTTCGTAATTTGAAAACAAACACAATGCAACAAAGATGCAATGACATGATGCATGATGCAAAAGAAAAGTTTTAAATTTTTGTGAAAATTGGGATGTTACAAACCTAACCCCCTTAAGATGAATCTCGCCCTCGAGATTCGGTTTGGCTAGCAAATAGGTGAGGATGTTCTTCTCTAAGGTCATCTTCTCTTTCCCAAGTTGCTTCTTCCTCTGAATGATGATTCCATTGTACTTTGCAGAATTTGATGGTCTTGGTTCTGGTAATTCTCTCTGCTGTCTCCAAAATTTTTATGGGTTTTTCCTCATAAGTGAGATCACTTTCCAGCTGAACTTCTTCTAGTGGCACTGTATCTCTCAGCGGAGTTTCTGCCATTTCAGGGTGACACTTCTTCAGCTGACTAACATGGAAAACATTGTGAACTGCGGAAAGTGCTTCCGGTAGTTCCAATTCATAAGCCACTTCTCCTTTACGTGACAAAACTTTATAAGGTCCAATAAACCTTGGTGACAGTTTTCCTTTGATTCCAAACCTCTTCACTCCACGAAGGGGTGAGACTCTAAGATAGGCTCTATCTCCAATATCATAAGTGACTTCTCTCCGTTTGGAATCAGCATAACTTTTCTGCCTAGATTGAGCTGCCTTCAATCTGTCCTTAATCAGCCTAACCTTTTCTTCAGCTTCTTCGATTATATCAGGACCAAACAGACTTCTTTCTCCTACTCCACTCCACAAAAGTGGGGTGTGCATTTCCTTCCATACAGTGCTTCAAATGGTGACATCTCTATGCTGGCTTGATAACTATTATTATAAGAGAACTCAGCATATGGGAGATTATCATCCCAACTAGACTTATAGTCTAATGCACATGCTCTCAGCATGTCCTCCAGGATTTGATTTACCCTTTCAGTCTGTCCATCAGTCTGGGGGTGAAAGCTGTGCTAAACTCTAGCCTAGTTCCAAGGACTTCATGTAACTGCTTCCAGAAATGTGAAGTGAATTGAGTGCCTCTATCTGACACAATCTTCTTAGGAACTCCATGCAAACATACTATTCTCTTCATGTAAATATCTGCTAGCTTGGCACTTGTGTAAGTTGTCTTCACAGGCACGAAATGAGCTACCTTGGTCAAACGATCAACAATAACCCAAATAGAATCATAACCAGACTTGGTTCTGGGTAGACCTGTGATGAAGTCCATCCCAATCTGATCCCATTTCCAGTCGGGTACTGGCAAAGGTTGAAGTAACCCTGCTGGCTTCTGATGCTCAGCCTTCACACGGCTACACACATCACACTTGGCAATATATTCAGCAATATCTCTTTTCAAATTGTTCCACCAAAACCTCTCCTTCACATCCATATACATCTTGGTGTTACCCGGGTGTATGGAGTAAGGTGAATCATGGGCTTCCTGAAGTATCAACTTTCTGAGATCTACATCTTCTGGAACACAAATTCGTTTCATGAACCATACTATGCCTTCTTCATCTAGTCGAAAACCTTTGGCCTTGCCTTCACCTAAATTTTTCTTGATTTCTTCCATCACTTTGTCTCCTTTTTGAGCCTCCTTGATTTTGTCCATCAAAAGAGGTTGCACTTCTAGAGATGCTACAAAACCTTCAGGTACTATCTCCAACCTAAGATCCTTGAATCCCTTGCATAGTTCTTCTGGCAATTCCCCTGCCGTGAGTCCGTTAACATAAGTTTTACGGCTTAAGGCATCAGCTACTACATTGGCTTTTCCTGGGTGGTATTGCAAACTCAGGTCATAGTCCTTAATCAATTCCAGCCATCTCCTTTGTCGCATGTTCATTTCCTTCTGTGTGAAGAAGTATTTAAGACTTTTATGGTCCGTGAATACTTCACAACGCTTTCCATAAGATAGGGCCTCCATATCTTCAGGGCATGTACTACTGCTGCTAATTCTAAGTCATGTGTGGGGTAGTTGACTTCATGCTTCTTGAGCTGCCTTGAGGCATATGACACCACTTTGCCTTCTTGCATCAACACACCTCCAAGTCCTCGATGTGAAGCATCGCAGTACACTTGGAAATCTTTCTCTAGATCTGGTAAACATAGAATAGGTGCTGATACTAAACGTTTCTTCAATTCTTGAAAACTAGTTTCACATTCTTCGGTCCACACAAACTTCTTGCCCTTTTGTAGCAATTCTGTTAAGGCCTTAGCAATTTTGGAGAAATTTTCAATGAATCTCCTATAGTATCCTGCTAGTCCCAGAAAACTACGGATTCTCCCACATTCTTGGGCGACTCCCAGTTGGTTACTGCCGAAACCTTTTCAGGGTCTACTGCTATTCCATCCTTAGACACAATGTGTCCTAGAATCCTACTTGTTCCAGCCAAAACTCACATTTGCTGAACTTGCCATACAATTTGTGCTCTCTAAGTCTTTGTAAAACTTGACGTAGATGTTCCTCATGTTCCTTGTGGCTTTTGGAGTAGATCAAGATGTCATCGATGAACACAACGACAAACTTGTCTAAGAAATCCATGAACACTTTATTCATCATATTCATGAAGTATGCCGGCGCATTGGTTAAGCCAAAAGGCATAACTGTGTACTCATACAGACCGTACCGGGTGGTGAAAGCAGTCTTAGGTATGTCCAACTCTCTAACCTTCATCTGAAAGTATCCAGATCTGAGATCAATCTTTGAGAACACACAGGCTCCTTTCAATTGATCAAAGAGGTCGTTGATTCTAGGAGTGGGTATTTGTTCTTAATGGTTACTTCATTTAAAGCTCTATAGTCCGTGACTAGCCTCTGAGTACTGTCTTTCTTCTCAACAAACAAGATTGGTGCTCCCCAAGGTGAAGAACTTGGACGGATAAAACCTTTCTGCAACTGTTCCTCCAACTGTTTCTTGAGCTCTTTCAGTTCCTCTGTCGCCATTGGGTATGGCCTCTTGGCTATTGGCCCTGTGCCTGGTTTAAGCTCAATGAGAAACTCAACATCTCTATCGGGTGGCATTCCCGGTAGTTCTCAGGAAACACATCTGGGTATTCCCTTACTATGAGCACATCACCGAGGCTAACCCCCTTAAGAGAATTAACCCTAAACTTCTTCATTTCAAATTTTGACTTGAATCTGATCTTCTTCTTTTCTGGAGTGGTGAGGGTGATTGCTCTGTTTGCACAGTCTATGATCCCCTCGAAATGAGTCATCCAATCCATTCCCAGAATGACGTCTAGACCTTGGGTTTCTAGGATGATTAGGTTTGCGGGAAACTGGTGCTTTCCAATCTCAAGGTTAAGTTGTCTACACCCAGAGTTTACTAACATTTCTCCGCCAGGAGAGCTTACTCTAATTGGTTTGCCTATGGTTTCCTCAACTAGCCCATGCTTGTTTACAAATTCTCTTGAAATGAATGAATGCGATGCTCCGGTATCAAATAAAACTAATGCTGGGCAAGAGTTGATTAGGAACGTACCAATCACAGCATCAGGTTCATCATAGACTTCTTCAACATTGATGTGGTTCACATGTCCCTTGTTGAAAGGATTGGGCTTGGTAGGAGTGTCCACTCTCTTCTCAGGGCAATCTGTGGCATAATGGCCCTTGTTGTTGCACTTGAAGCAAAGCACTTGGCTGAGATCCTTCCTGGGTTCAGAATTTGGGCGATGCTGTCCATTGTTATGGTTATGTCCAGCATGTCCATTTCCCCTGTGTCCTCCATTTGATCCTCCATTGTTTCCCTTGAATCCTCCATTGTGATTGTGAGCATGGGGTTTGTGAAAGTTGCCCCCATTGTGGTTCCCATGTTTATGACCATGGTTCCCATCATGAACAAAGTGCTTCTTAAATGAGGGTTCAGAGTGGTGCTTGTTTGAATTCATCTTCCTCTTCCTGTTTTCAGCTTTCTTCATGCTATCCTCAAGGGTGATTGCCTGATCAAGAAGTGTCTGATAAGTTGGAGCATAGCCACAGTCAAAGGTATCTTCAGCTCATCACTTAGCCCTTGAGAAATTTAGCCTTCCTCTTTACATCTGTGTCAACGTCCTCTGGAGCATATCGAGACAAGGCATGAAAATCATCCATGTACTCCTTAAGACTTCTGTTCCCCTGACGCAGATTGCGGAACTCTTCCTGTTTCAGATTCATAATGCCTGTGGAGATATGAGCATTACGAAATCCTTCCTTGAATTCCTCCCAAGTCAAAGTGTCCAATGGGTGAGTAATCTGATAAGTTTCCCACCATTGGGCTGCAGGTCCTTCAAGCAGATGTGCGGTGAACCTAATTTTCTCAGCATCTTCACATTCAGCTGTCACCAGATCCTTTTGCACAGAACGCAGCCAGTCATCAGCCACATTGGGTCAGTTGTAGTTGAGAACTTGTTTGGCCTAAGCCTAAGGAACCTGGCAAGTCTGTCCACTTGGGGAGGAGGTGGTGGTGGAGGTCCATGTTGATTTGCCATGAATTGTGCCATCATGGTCATCAGCTGAGTCTGGGCTGCCATCATCTGTTGCATCATAGCTTCGTTGTTGTTGTTGTTGTTGTTGTTGTGTGTTGTCACGACGGGGAGGCATCTGTGGTTTTAGCATAGGTGAGTAAAAGATAGACAGGTCTATGAGAAATAATTCTACCCATACAAGCATCACATAGAAAGCAATCAAACAACACATCAAGCAAAACTTCAACTCCAAATTCTCAATTCGCACTAAACATCAAAGGGTACTAGGTATTGTCCTACCACAAGTTGGTAGTTCCAAACTAAAATTCGAAATTTAAAAGGCGTAAGGTAAAATGGTGCGTAAGGTAAAATGGTAGTCTCACTAACTATCCTAGTCCTCAATCATGGTGCCTTCATCTACTTCTTCTTCAAATTCTTGGATTTCAAAGCCTTCCTGAATGAGCACGCTTCTGAGATCCTTCACTTCCTTCTCCAATTCTGCGTTTCTCTCTTGGAGTTCCTTCTTCTCAGCACGAAGTCGCTTGATCAAGTCACAATCAGCTTCAAGCTCCACATCATTGGTGGAGAGTTCTTCCTTCAAGTCCCTTATTTGCTTGTTTCTTTGCTTGACTCTCTTCTCTTGACTTATGAATTTCTTCTCTTGGGCCTTGAACTTCTCTTCTAGCTCCTTGGTCTTCTCTTCTTGCTCTTTTATCTTCTCATCATTCACTTGGACTTGGGCGCAAAGCTCATCATTCTTGTGGAGTTCCTCACTGGTATCAAAGTAAAGATCATGGACTAAGAGTTCTAAGCCTTGGAAATAGTCGCTCACGAACTCATCTTTGCCCATGTTCTCGGTGCCGTAGCAGAAGGGTGATCCTTCATCGTCACGCCTTCCAAAAGGAAGGAGTAGTGCCCCTCCAATTCATTGGAGTAGCGTCCACAAAGGCAAGCTATCACGTGTTGCATGATGATGTCGATTCCTCTCTCCATGGAGACTCCCATTACTCTGTACTCAATGGGTGCTTCGCCTTCACGTCCTTGTTGAAACACCCTGATTCCCCAAAGGCCTTCTCTTTTGAACTTCTTCAAGATGCATCCCTTGATCATGGGTGTAGGTAGCTTCAGGTGCTTGAGGATGTCGAACATGATGCTGCCGAAGCGGGTCACCGGGTAGTCCTCCTCGTCAATGTACTCGAACCTCTTCGTCATCCTTTAGTTTAGGAAGAAACAAGTATGAGATAAATGCATAAGTAAAGAATTACGAGTACTTAGAAGAAAAAGCAAGAATATATCATAGAAGCATTTTATACTTAGTAAATAAATTAAGTTTTTGGCCAACTTATTTCTAACCAAACCTAGGGTTTCGATCCTACAGGCAACACTATGCTCTGATACCATCTGTAGTGTACCTGCACTTAGAAAATGGCAAGGTACCTGTGTATAGTGCAAACCCCTGGATCGTTTCATTTGCACACACAGTTTAAGATGAATATCACAACATTGTATCAATTATTACACGAATGATCCAGACTTGGAAAAATAAATGGTTCGATACATCTTTGCATAGCTTATAGCTAGCTCAAAACAAATAAAGCAGCGGAAATAAATCTTCAATGAGCCTCCATTCTTCATGATGCGCCACAGGCGAAAACATGTTGGTTGTAGACTCGAAACCCAAACGTGACCTTACTCATCGTCAGAAAAGTCTGCAACAAAATAATATTTGCAACAGAGTGGGTCAGATACCATTAAAAATGGATCTGGCAAGTGACACTATGTGGACACTTAATGGAATAACTCTATAGCCTATATGCATATTTGGCTGGTGGAGTTCAAGGCTATTTTGCATAAAAGCCAATTTTGCCTAACACTTTGTAAAACATTTTCTTCAAAGTTTGAGACTATGGCATGAAATCCATAGTCTCTTCTACCCTTGTTCACCCATCAAAATTTTACTTAGAGAAAAGAGATGTTGGGAGCCTCCGTTGCCATCCTTGATCAGCTGCTTCAATTGTCCGTAACCGGGGACACGGCTAAGTACTTAGTTTTAACTCTGCAGAGGTTGTGCACTTTCACCATTAGACCCAACAAACCCAAACTATCCTCAAGCACTCAATTTGTGCTAAGGAAAAGGAGAGAGTTGAGACGAGACTTTTCAGAAGCATTTCCCATCCCATACCGCTTGACCCGTTCCCTCTACATCCACTACATCTGCTTGTCAAGCGGGAGAGTCCACGCAACTTAATCCATCTAGCCAGAGCCCATTGACTAATGGCTGCACGGTAAGCAACTTCACTTAGAGAAACATTGGTCCCTTTAATCCTGGGTGGCAATCCACAAGTGAATAAACACTCAACTCTGACAGCCATGCAACCCAAATCCACCCAGGTGATAAATTAACTTAGTAGAATTTAACTTTAATAAAACACTTTGCATAGCATCAATAATTCTACCAAGTTATCAATAGGATTCTAGACACAACTAGTGTAAAGGAGATAGTAGTTTTAGCATAGCAATACTATCCTACACATGCATATAAGAAATACACTAAGTCATGCATAGAAAAATACTTAGGAAATTTATGGGGGTGTGCCACTTGCCTTGGCAACAAGCAGAATAGCAACAGCAATTGCAACAGTCTTCGTTTCCCTCCGGAGATTCTAACACAACAAACAATACATAATGAACAAACAAGTTTCATAAAACTTCTAAGGAAAAAATGTCATGCATGATGTGCAAAAATTTCTAAGGACTAGAGATGCATGCATGCCATGCCATGAAATAATTCTAAGTTAAAACAAGACAATCAAGAAGGTCCAAAAATGACTAAGGACCAAGATCCTAACACTTGGGTCGAAATTTAACTAAGGACTAAAACTAACACATCATCCAAAATAATTTCTAAGGAAAGTAAACAAAATAGAAGTGCTAAAATTTTCTAAGGAAAAAGGTATGATATCAAAGTTGATGAATTTTTCTAAGGACCAACATTTGTTATGCAAGTACTTAGAATAATTTCTAAGGAATAACTAAGTTTTCTAGATACTAAAAATTTCTAAGGACAAGTTTAGCATTTTTTTAATGTGTTGAAAATTTCTAAGGAAAAATTCTAAGTGTTCTCAACATTTTATTACCCAAAATTTTCTAAGGAAGAAATATTTCGGTGGGGTGAAATATTTCTAAGTTATTTGCATATAACATGGTCATAATTACTTAGCTAAATTTTCTATTCGAAAATTAATGTGGAGAACAATTTTAATATAATTACTTATTAAAATAACACCTAAAAGCAATAAAAACAAAATACATGCAAAAACATAGGAAAAACTTATACAAAAATACTAGAGCAATACTACGGCCATTACTTATACAAACAAAAATATAGCAAAATATTTTGCTCAATTATCAATTTTTATAATTAAGTTATAGCCAAAATATCAATTAAACCATTTTTAAAATTTATCTAATTAATTTCGTCCAAACCTCAATTAAGCCTACAGAAAGTTTCTACACATTATTAGCTTTCCAAAAATATAAATTTCATAAATTTTGGCTAAAGGAATAAAAATTAATAATGAATCTAAAATCCAGGGACTAATCTGTGATGCGCAGGGGCTAAAACGTAAAGAAAACAGAAAGAATCTTCGCGCTGAAGTCCTCCGTCGACGTGGCGCCTTCTGGTTGGTGCGGAGCGTCCGTTGACTGGTCTTGCGGGCGATGTGGACGCGGACGGGTGCGGACGGACGCGGGCAGAGGCGGCGCGGCTTCGCGGACGATGAGACGACGTGGCTTCTTCCCATTGGCTGGTACCGCTTCGCGACGTGAAACTGATCTGGAGCGTCCATCTACGATCTAACGGCCTAGATCTACAAGACCAGATGGTCATCGGCGCTTCCGCCGGAGTTTCGCCGGAACCCTAACTACTACGGTGGCGCCATCGCCGGAGATCTGCTCCTCTACACTACGAAGCTTGCGGGGATGGACGGCTCATACCAGAAGAAGCGGAGCGTCGAGACGGAGACGATGGTGTGGTCGAGGATGTCGGGGAAGCTCCGGGTGGTCTCCAGTTGCTTGCCGAAGTTGTTCCCGCGGCCGGTGCTGGTTGTCGAGGAAGCTCGCGTCGCGCTGGAGCACAAACAAATCACGCTAAAAATCACTTGGCTGCAGAAGGACGCAACAAAGAGATTGGAACAGGAGATAGGGCTCGAGATCGACGATGCTCACCGGAATTTGCGAAATAAGGCGGCGGCAATGGCGGACGGCGGCGGATCAATGCGCGCAGCCTGGTGGCGATCAAGCTAGGGTTTCTGGGCGAAAAAGAGAGGAGGGTCAGGAGGTTTATATGGGCGGAAGAGATTGAAAACAACCCGCAAGAATCGGGGAGGAAATCGGAGAGGATTCGTGTTCGTCCCGGACTTGTTTCCGTGCGCGAGAGGAAAGGGAATCGGTGACGTCATCGCCTGCGTCACCTGTGGGTCCTGCACGTCAGCGAGAGAGAGGAAAGGTGGGCTCGTGGGCCGCTTGCTGTGCGCGCGCGCGGAAGGAAGTAATGGGCTCGGCCCAGTTAGCTAGGAGACGTACATTTTTTTCCAGAGACCCTTTTTCTTTTCTGTTTTTCACCAAATTCAAATAACTTTTAATTTATAACACCAAATCCACTCAACCCAATTTTTATACCTTTGTAAAAACATGCCCCACATGTTTAGCATGTATTGGGGATAAACTATTCAAAACTTTATTTAAAATTTGAATTAGGTTTGAAAAGCATTTGCAGATAAAATGCTATTATTGTTTTTGAGACAATTTTCTCTAAATTTCGTAATTTGAAAACAAACACAATGCAACAAAGATGCAATGACATGATGTATGATGCAAAAGAAAAGTTTTAAATTTTTGTGAAAATTGGGATGTTACAAAAAGTTTCACACCTTCCCATGTGTGGTAACATTACTCTATTTATGGTTCTTAATATTTTCAACAAAATTGGTTTCATCCCATTTGGAGTTTTCTTGCAAAAGTTAGAGGTTAAAGAAGTTCTCTCTCTGTTTCTGGTTGGCCGGCCAAGGCTGGGCCCCTCGGGTGGTCAGTCGGCCTCCTGATTTTTTAGGCCGGCCTGGCCGAGCTCCTAGGCCGGTCCCAAGGTCGGGCATCTCTGGAGGTCAGCCGGCCTCCTGCCTTTTAAGGACGGCCTGGCCGGGCTCCAAGGCCGGCCCTCGCGAAAACTGCCAACGGGTAGATTTTCAAGGGGACCTATTTAAGGGGCTTTCTTCCCCAATGGTTCCCTAACTTCTTGAGCTCATTTTTTCCCTCTCTCTCCTCCATTGTTGACCTTCGGAAAAGCTTGCCTACCTCTCAATCCCTCCCATGATTCTTGCATATCTTTGAGGGAAAAGTGAGAGGAGATCTAGATCTACAATTTCATCAATCCATCTCTCCTCTACGTGAGGGGAACCTAGTAGATCTTGATCTTGGAGTTCTTAGTGTTTCTCCTCCATTGTTCTTCCTCTCTTATTCCCCCATAAGCATTTGTTGCTTTGTTGGAATTTGAGAGTGAAGGACTTGAGCACTTCTTGTGTTCTTGCCATTGCATTTTGTTGCATCGGTTTGCTCTCTCCACGAGGTTTCGTGGAAGTGAAAATTCGTGAGCTTGTTACTCTTGGGTCGTTGGACCCTAGACGGTGTTCTTGAGGCCTTTTGTGGTCAAGGCCTTTTGTGGCTAGTTGGGACCTTTTGTGGTCACTTGGGAGCTCCCAATCCTTTTGTGGTTGTGCCTCAAGATTGTTGTAAGGGACTCGATTTCCGCCCAAAAGTAAATCAATAGTGGAAGGTGAACCGAGCTTTTGGGCAAGGTTCATCGGATAATAGGGTGAGGCCATTTGTGGCGTTTGAGTTTGAAACTCACACCCCCTCCAACGAGACGTACTCCCCTAAAAAGGAGGAAGTCGGGAATACATCATCGTCTCCGCGTGCCTCGGTTATTTCTATACCCAAGCTCTTTATTTATGCACTTTACATTGTGATAGCCTTCGTGTTTGAAGTCTTATATCTTGCTATCACCATGTTACTTGTCTTGCTTAGCATAAGTTGTTGGTGCACATAGTTGAGCCTAGAATATTTAGGTTGTGTGCTTGATAATTTAAACACCTAGTTATATTCCGCATTTATCAAGGCTAAACCGGAAAAGTTTTAATCGCCTATTCACCCCTCCTCTAGGCGACATTGTTGTCCTTTCACATACTGCTTGTCATTTTCATCTCATATTGTATCCTTCACATGTTTCTGCAATTCGTATGGAATTTCTCATATAATATGCCATTGAAGCATGTAAATGATGAATGTTTTTTCCCCAATTGGATAGTTCTATGCATGCACTCCAGATTCCAAATAATTGGATGCTATGCTCAGACTGAAGTCACGGTTCAAATGTTTGGATTTGAAATGTCTAAATGTCAGACATGCGAGTGATTTTTTAACCATGTCTATATTGTAACTCTCATATAAATCTCTATTAAATCTAATTGGTAATTATACCTATTTATTGATCAGGTACCCTAACTGAAGCTTCAATTTCCCTCTGTACTTTATATGGTCTATATGGGTGCTAAGGATTTTAATATTCGGACAGAATATGCAAAACTTGGCATGCCATGTACTTTTTGCTCTGTTGTGGAGTATCTTGACACGAGGGACAGTAAAACCAATTCTGGTAAAGAGCAGGCTAAGTAAGTTAGCTTTGGAAGCTGTGGTCCAAATACATGCAGACAGTTAACAATATTTTCCGATTTCTTGCTACCAAAACGGATTTCTCTGATTTCTTGCTACCAAAACGGATTTCTCTGATTTTAAGAAAGCCTCTCTGAAGAAGAAAAGGGATTCAGCTACGGTAGCGGCTACTCTTTTTTCTTTTCATTCACATGTTTCGGTTCAGGCCGAGGTCAACTTATATGCTGGAGATGTAGACTTCGCACTGTGCTATGTATTGCAGATCAATATTAGCTTCTAAAGTATACAATTGTGAGGATTTTAGTCTATTAAACATCGATTGATCGCATCTCGTACTTTAGTTTTATCACTACCAAGAAAATATCCTGGTTGTATTTGTACATTCGCAAAATTGTAAGATGTCAGTATCATTTTTAAGAGTAAGTTGTTCCCATGTCCCTGGTGTTGGCTTGTTTTGCATGTTCCTCCCTCTAATTTATTTTTTATTTTGCAGCTAGGGTTTGGGTGTCCAGGTGATTCACCGACACGCCATCGCCATCGGTGGTGTTCTTGGACTCCTCCATGGCTTATGTATATATGTTTATGCTTCCCGCCTCTCTCCTCGTGGTCAGTTTCATATGCTCTATTTTTATTCCTTGTCCTTGGAGGTATACTGTGCTTTGGACAAAGACCATCTCAATTATTTTGAGCTACATATAGTTGGATTCCCTATGCTTAATATGGAGTGTTGGTTTGTTGTAGGTCTTGGTTCCCTCCCTTATTTCTCATATTGCATGGTTCCCTATGCTTTTTAAATATAATTGATCAAAATGAGATGCTCAACACTAAGGAAAGCAAATGGTAGTAAAAGAAAATGATAATTTAGACTTTTTAGAAAGCCGTTCTTATTATTACCATCTTAGGTTTCAAGTAACTACCTGCTCATGTGTTTTTGATCTAAGGGTTGTCGTTATGTGCTTGCTGCATTACTCTGCTTTATTTGATGCTTCTTTGCGCCTGATATAAAGGAAGGCAGTTCAATGTTTGTTTAAGTGTCAGTTTAATCTGCAGCTGCATCATTTGTTTTTTAGGTCTGTTCATCACTTCTTTTTAATCGAAGTAGCGGATGATAGATACAACTGAAAGACATACACAGAGGCAGTGCAAAAGATATACAACCTTTCATGAGTGAGGACCAGCCCTCTACATGTTAACTATGAAGGCCGAAGAGTAGTTATTTATTCTTGGCATTAATTTTTTTTAGAGTTTCCGATGTGCATGAAATGTGATAAATTGGTTGATAATATAAATTGCAGGAGTCATTCCTTTGATAACAATAGTACTGAGAAAATCAAGTATTATTTGAGCACTATAGTTGTAGAAATCACCTTCTCCTCAAGTCAATAATAATTTTAGTTTATGAGGACATAGTACAGTAATGTGCACTTCATTATTGAGAATTTGTGCTATTGTGCAGGGTAGCAGGGCTGACAATGCACGTAACCAATTGTGATATTGATGTCGTATATCAAGGTTACTTTTAGATGGATGTTGAAGACCAACTAAAGGCAGTGCAAGTAGATAAAGATAGTTTGAAAAAGGAGATGCTTCTTGCTGCTAAGAAAATGGTTTCGTTCTCTCGCCAAATCTCTGATCTGACAGCTAATAACCGTTCTTTAGGGCAAGGTGACCAATTAAAAGCATCAAGATGAACTTGAGCTATTTGAGGTGGTGGCTTCTAATGTTGGATCTGCAACATGAGAAGTCCAAAAGAGCGCCGCATATATATCATCAGTTCGCAAAAGCAAGTGACCTATGCAAAGGAACATTACCTTAAATTATATTAAGTGGTACAACTGAGCTGTATATCCAAAATGATGGCCACTGTGTATTTAACTGCAGTTATTGCAAGACCATTAACCGCAAGCTTTTTGTTGGATGGTTCGTAACCATTTTTTTTGCTTTTGGGTAAAATTTCCCTTATTATTTTCATGTCTGATCTTACTTTACATTTCCCCTTATTATCTTCATTGATGGTAGCCGCATGATGTCTTCGGAAATATCAAACAAGGACAACAATATATGCAATATATAACTAAAGGTTACAGTACAGTCTTACTTATAGAAACACCATTGTCACCAACTCTCACACAAATACATTAGGGTCGGGAAACCTGGCATGCAGGAAGACATCCACGGCTTGCCGAAGAGGGACAATGCCACCTTTCACCTAGAACTGAACCATCCTACCCTCCTCAAAAGGCTCCGACGCAAGAAACTACACAAACAGGCCAGCCATCTCCTTCTAAGAGACGGTGAGAGCAGATGATATGTTGTAGAGAGAAAGAGAAGGAACTGAACTTGTGGTGCAAAGTAGTCACAACAACGATTTATATAGCAGCTGAAGGAGACGGATAAGCACTCGCTCGCCCACACACCGAGCTAACAGTACCAGTCTGTGAATAGCAAGCGTCTCAACACATTTGCCTGCAGTCTGCCTCGATTCAGAGCACTCCACAGAATCACGAACGGTTGGCATACATACAGAAACATACAAACGCACCACACTGCTCTGTACTTCAGCTATTAACCAGCGTTGACTGAACAAAAGAAAGAAACAACTCGGAATATTTAGTTCTTCCTATGTCAGTATATTGTACAGATCGGCTGCTAACTTAAGAGTGCGTGGTATATATGATCACAAGCAATACTATTTTTATGTTGAATTGCTTCAGAAGTAAGCAGTTAACAATGATTTGTAAAAGGAGCTGCTTCTTGATGCGAAGAAAATGGTTTCCTTCGCTAAAATAACTATTCTTTTGGCCAAGGTTTCTTATTTAGACAACGCTATGAGTGAGCCATTTTTTAGATTATATTACACACGCAAGTTCTTACGTGAACACGCAACGCAAGAGCTCGATTTGGTGGTAAACGCATATACAGGTTAAGAGTTTATTTTTTCTATAATTAGTAATTGAAAATACGTATGAAAATGATACGATTTTGTAGACGTGTTCACATCAAAGACAAGGCCGCCGTCTTGACTTCCTCCTTCACATTATGCGCAAGGAAAACAAAAGGACAGAGATACCCCACACCTCGGCATCATCCTCTAATATCCATTCTGCAAGTCCTTCGTTGCAGTCCACCTCCGTTACAGTCCACCATGGTTAGGGCAAAGATAACTGGGTACAAGAAGATGACAACGGGGCCTTATGCCGAACTCGAGGCAGAGAAGCGCGCGCACGCGACAAACCAGGTGAAGCGCACGATGGTAAATTCCTCTTCGAGCTCTGAGGACGAAGAATCGAAGATGCCATCAAATTGGTTTCCTAAGGAGGAGTTGCAGAGCTACGATGACCCGCTATCTGACACAGCGGACAGCGGGGCTGTAGTTGATCAAACCCCATACGTTCCACCATGTCACTGCAGGAGGCCATCAACCAGTACAACAAGATTGTAGCAGAGGACGAGAAAGAGGAAAAATATCGCTTCGCCAAGAAACTGAAGATGACGGATCACGATGGAGGGATGTACCCGGTGAAGAAGCGTAAGGGGTACAGCGACAACAAAACACCCGCTGCAGCCCTAGGCCCAGGATCGAGCTCTTCTGTTGAGATCACCGGCGATGAGACTCAGCCCAACTACCCTAACAAGGAACTTATCTACATTTGCAACGATGAAGAGTAAGGAAGTGATTCAAGTTATAGCATCCTAATCAGTTTCCTTTTCTACGAAATAATTCTGTTCAATACGATTATCTGCCCATTTCGCCTCCACTAAGCTACACCAGTGTAAGATGGTGTATGGAACATGGATGTTCAGGGTGACATTGTTTCAAAACTGAAATATCATGCATGATTAAGTTGAATCCTTAGGAATTACTGAAATATGGGGCCTGTGCTAAATGTATTCTTAATTAGGGGGCGTGCTAAATGTATTCTTAGTTATTTTTTCGGTCAATATTTGATTTCCATCACAATTCTCAGGCCTGCCTACCTGTACCATGTCTTAAAGGGTATAGTGTGCAATCATGGAACAATGTTCACTCTAAATTTCAGAACTAAAATTTCGTCAATAATTAAGTTTAGTCTTTTTGTACTTACTGGAATTAAAGGGTTTAGTGTGCAATCACTCTAAACTTTCCCTCATACTATTGTGTTTAGTGCTTCAAGATAGTACTTCTTAATATTGCACAAAATATTTTGAATGCGTTCGCGATTACAAATATTCACTTTGTAATCAGCATCAATTGTAAAGATAATCTGAACGCATGTTAATTATCAGTTATCTATACTCAAAATTAGGGAGTTCATGTTAATTATCAATTATGTATACTCAAAAT
This sequence comes from Poa pratensis, assembly GCA_947311845.1. Taxonomy (NCBI): domain Eukaryota; kingdom Viridiplantae; phylum Streptophyta; class Magnoliopsida; order Poales; family Poaceae; genus Poa; species Poa pratensis. The sequence goes on along the minus strand of CAMZMU010000033.1, from coordinate 49,350,499 downwards.
TAGGGAGTTCATCAAAATATCAGTACGGATTTAAGTTGTATATTTATGTGCTTTCACCAATTTATATCCACTTTTAAAAACATCTTATCGATCCACGTACGAATATAGAACACAGACAACAATATACATAAAATATATAATACTTAAGGCTACATTACAGTCTTCCTTACGTCAGCTGCGCCAGTGGCGCAACCGGTCATCTAGTAGTATCTAGTGACCGAGGATCTGAAGCTTCACATCAATGCTGAAATTGGAGCATCTCCGCCACCTCCGAAAATCTGTACAACATCCTAATTTGTGTCCGTTTTGGAGAGCCAAACACATATCCGCCACAATTGGGCACAATGGGGTGCATGCTCCAAAGATAATTTGCATATTTATAGCAAAAGAGGCAATTTTTCATTAAAAGTAGACATATTCCAACGAAATTTAAACTAAAACTAAACCTAATCTAAATGCCGGAAGCAACAGGGGAGCCGGGGCCAGCCTCGTTGTCGATTGGCGTTGGGACGACTACCTGAGAGAGGCCAGCCTCGTCGCCCCGGCTCGGCGAAGCCAGGGGAGCCACCCTCATTGCGGCATGCCACATGTGCGAGCCAGCGCATCTCCACCCTGGCTTGCACAATCATCCGGTGTGCCTCCGCCTGTCACGTAGCGGGCGTCTCTCTTGGCGGCCCACGCCGAGGGCTATGTGGCACCGTTGCTCCTTCTCTGCCGCCTTGTAGGCTACCCTCTCCCTCTACGTCCCCGCTGCGAACTCTTCCGCCTCCTCGAGCGCGGTTCTCCCTCTCCATCGCCTCAGCCACCAGTGTCTCCTCTCCTCTCCCCCCCCCCCCCCCCCCCCCCCCCGAACTACGCCCTCTCCAGCATCTCGGCTTTCCGACTTCTCCTCTCCACATCGGCCCGGCGGAAAGCGTCGGTTTCCTCTCTGAGCGTGGTGAGACGACGCGTCGGTTTAATGCCGGGCAACATGCCTCCGCCGCGCTGGCCTGATCCGCCGTAACAACCGATGACAAAGGGACCCCGCCTATCGGAGGGCTTTTCCGGACGTTGTCCGGTGGCCCCAAGCGGGCCTCCAAAGTTGGGGTTCCTGACATAAATGATAAATTGGTCTGGCCGGACAATCACGTGGTGCTGCTGGGCCGATTTTCTTGGTACGGACCCCAATGCTCTTTTGGGGGTGATAAGTTGCAGCGTTGAACCCAGAGCAGTTTCGTGCAGGTAAAACGCATAGAAGACAGGTACTATCGACATTAAGATCCGATCGATTCTCAACCATCGTTCTTTAAAACATGAACGATGAAAGCGTTATACACATTCAATTCTGGATTATCCTGCGGGTTCTTATCCCCGCCCATGTGAGTTTCTAATCTTCATTAGTCGCTTGCACATCATCTGAAAGCACTTGTTAAGGGACGCCATCTCTGCGTTTCAACATCTCTGTTTCAACAGAAGAGGCCTGGAACCTGCAGCGAGAGCACAAAAATTAGTTGCATGACATAACAATCTATTCCTAGTCAAAGAGTAACGGCAGAGAATTAATATATAAGATAATGGATCTATTACCAAGTGTGTTTTCAGTTGTCTTGTGCAAACACCCCAAATATCTTCCTAACAAAAACTCTTTAGAGTAGGCTGGTCAGTTGATTGCCCCGTACCCTGACAACTACATATCAGTTCTAGCTTCAACAAACTAGCTGCAAGGCTGCTTAACCATGAAGTCTCTTTCCCACTGGAACAGGCCAGACTTCTCAACGTCACCGAGTGACAGAACTGGAACACCTGGCGGCAACACAGCGCTGAAGATATTAGAAAATATAATCAAGAGGCTTCGGCAGGCCTGTTCCATTTCCATGCGCTCTATTGCGGTGTTCTGCAAAGCAGGATCTCTCCAAGGTTGATAATAATGCCTGAGATATAAAAAACACTATTAGATTATGGAACGTACGCACCCAGCATTTGTCATTATAACAAAATCATACACAAATAAGAATTGTTCACACACCATCTCCATGCAGGATTAGATTCAGCGGGACAATGTATCTTCGAGCAAAGCATTTCAATTTGTCCACGACTATCAACCAAATCTGCTTCAAAAAGATTCATGACAATAACATAAGAGAATACCGGCACTCCATTCCACGATGATATATTTTAACTAACCTAGAGTCACCAAATAATTTAGAAATATCAAGATTTTATTGTAACAGAGCACAATAATTCAAAGTTTACCTTGTTTACTGCATCTGTCAAAAAGCAACAAGCAAAGAGCCGTCACAACCGATGGCAAAGTATCGCTGTTTCTTTTCACACGATCTTGAAGGTAAAGTATAATGACAGCTAGTCTCTCGTTTGCAACGTGACTGTCCACCATTTCACCACTTTCATATGTGCGGTTCAAGAAAGACTGAAGAGTTCCAGGACAATTGCTCTTTTCAGGAGATATACGGGAGATTCTACCAAGTATTACGGAAGCCACTAACCAACGCAATATCTTTGAAAGTAGACGCTCGTTTTTTAGCGGCTCTTCACAGGACATTTCCAGTACAGATTTTTTGTTACTGAACCAGAAGATGTTAGAAGTTACCCATGAAACAACCATCACGGTCCTTGACTTATCCTGTCATTGCCAAACAAATGCAGAATTTAAAAATCCCATTACATACAATCCTTGAGAAGAAAAATATGGTGTGATTTGTACGCATACGTAGGAGGTTAACCTCATTCATGGTGATCATAAATATATACAACAAAATCAATTATACTAGAGAAAAATATGACTACTTAGTAGTAAACTTTAACATACTATGCACATAAAGTATACAACAAGAACAATTCAAGTCCTAATGAAAAAACAAAAAAATGAAGAAGGTGATCATGAAGAACTAGATACTGGCCATATACTAAAGCAATAACTTTAATCACTAAGATTTTGATAATTATCAACTTTAATCACTCAGATTTAGATTCGTATCATGATACTACAGCAATAATGTTGAACGTTCATTAGATGGGAGGAAGAGCACAAGAAAAGTACCAGCTCAGACAAAATTGGCAGAGGACCATTCATAAGAACGACATCAGTACCAAGTTCCATTGCAAGCTTATGTTCGGTGCTTCTTGAGTGGCCATCAATAGCTTGGCATAACTTAAATATGCCGTGGAGGGACAAGGTAAAATGTGGTTGGTATATCTTCCTTTTCATAGACAACCTCATTGTTGATGCAATCACATTTAGCATTGCAATTAAAATAGGAATATTTCTTTTAAAAAGTTTGTCCTCTTCAACTAGCAGATACAGGTATTTAGATATTTCCGAGAGTTGCTCAAGTGCAGTTTCTTGAAGCCATTCTGTAACGAACCTTGATAACATCAAAGCATTGAGTACCTGAACAAAGCACATAAAAAAGGACAGATTAGAGCATAGCTTTCATAAAACTATTATAAAGCATATATTTCACAGAACATAGCATGAAAAAATCATGAACAGAATGTTGGTTGTTTAGGTCTCCAACTAGGGTTGAAAACAGAACGGAAAAAAATGGAAAAAATGCTTTCTTGTTCTGTTTCCGTTTTCTGCTGTCCATTTCCTTTTTCTATGGAAACAGACGGAAAGCTTCCGTTCTGTTTCCAACCCTACTCCAAAACCTTGTGCCAAAGCTGGCCATTCATGGATGGTTCTATTTGAGCAAATTAAGCCCATGTAAAAAATAGTACACAGTACACAGGAAGGCTATCATCATTTGTTTGAACTAATACTATGTGAGCAGTTTGAGAGTTCAGTGTCGTTCCAAGTTCTGACCGGTTTTCGAGTTTAGGGTTGAGCATCAAACTCGGCCATCTGTTCCACCTCTTATACTATGATGCCCTAGCAGTATTTACATCATATGCCCATCTGTTCTAAATTGAAAGTATTTAATGTAAGGAAACATCATATGCCCAGTACCATTATGAATCTGAGATCACTTGCTGGAACACATTGCACCCATTAAAATAGAACTATTTCAGCAGGTGGATGAAATGTCACTCCCTTTCCATTCTCACACTACAATGTGGGACCACATGCAAGGTTCATTTGACCTTGTACTTATACTCAATTATTTCTCCCCAAGCCTCTGCCCTAACAATTTTCCCTAATCCATCCCCAGCCATCTTTGCGGCCATCCTCGCACAACCAGGAAAGATGCAGACACTCACATAGCCGTCAACTCCTGCGTATTGGATTGCAGGACAACAGGTGTGCGCCCGCCGGCTGGTGGCACCGTTCCACCGCACAATTAGGCAGAGGGTGGTCTTTATTCACCGCCGGCTGGCGGTTAGGGATTATGAATCTAAAGTTTATTGACTGCTTGATCTCCTAGGACATACTACCCCACCTTATGTATGGGAGAGTCTTTAACTGAAAATGTCCAAATACAAATATGAGCTATTCAACTAAGGAACTACCAATTAGGCACCACCCTAATTTCTTTGGACTCGAGGGCTCCCCCCCAGTTATGCCCACGTAACAGAGGACCTTGAGCAGCAATTGCCTCAACTCCTGTTCCGACGCTGCAGTTCAAGGCTGCTTCCTGCAAGTCTTCATCTGGCTCCCGGCCATCAACTCAAGATGAAAAGGGAAGGGCAGATGTTGGGACCCATGTTGGTGGGGACAAGAGAATGAGACACACACATATCACTATGGCGGTTGTCGGGCCATACTCCTTCTCATACTCTGAGAAATACTAGTGTATTCACTGGTCTGTTCCAGCATATGGCACTTGAATCATAACTGTACTGGGCATAGTTAAGTTCTTGCGATGGAGCTAAAGGTAACAACTAACGATGTCCAGTAACAGATCTATGAGTAATTCAAATAGAAAGTAGCACCTAACAATTGGTGCAAGAAAAGATGTAGTTAATTGAAATGATCCTCATGTTCACCAACAGAACTCTCGTGATATACTTGATGGATTGCACGTTACAACCAAGAATTCCAGATTCAGGAGGAAGATGAAAAACATATACTCGATTGTTACTTCTAAGAAAGGTGTGCACCATAGTTGAGATAGTTTTAAATACTGACTTACCTCCAATGCTAACCCAACTATTCTGGAGCTGGAGTTGTTAACACTGCCCAGTCCTTCGTCATGAGATGAAATCACAGATGATATCCACGAAAGAAGGCCACAATCTTTTACTAAATGCTGAGCCAGAACTGGCAGCTTCACACACTTCTTTAGCACCTACAATGCAAAGGAAGCATTCTAAACAAGATAATAATTTGAAAGATTCGGATTCATTAGATTCATACATGCCAAAATGGGTAGGATCGAATCAAATAACAGTACAATATATGCATGAAATGTTCCTTAACGTTAAGTGTGGCAAAGAATGGTGAATTGATGTCACCTACTGTTTTGCATGTATTTCTAGGTTTCGTTCTCTCCTGGGGTTATTGTTGGTGTGTCGACTTCGCTTCTTGGCCTGGTAGGTGTTTGCTCCCTTGTGGGTGGCTTCGTTGCTCATTTGCCATACAGGTTTGCCTATGGGCTATGGCGCACGCTAAAAAATTTTTTTGGTGGTTTTCTAAGTTCCGATCTTGCCACGCGGCAAGTGTCTTCGCTTCCTCCGCGCAGCTGCACCTGTTGCGCTGCTTCCTGGTCAATGTAAGTACCGCTGCTTCTTCACGTGTTTGTTCCGTAAGAACCTTTGAGTGTGCCGCCATCTCCGTGGCTACTTTTCTTGGATCTATGCTCATGGGGGCATGGGGAAATCGTGTTAGGAATCTACTAAGAACATTCTGATATTCGTTACTAAGGCATCGCTTGTAGTTTTATTAGAAGTTGTCAGCATCAGGAACAGCTGTTTCGTGTGTGAGATGGGGCAGTACGGGACACGTGTAGCCAGGGTTGATCTAGACCTTCCTTCCAGGGATTCCCAGGACGCGTATGCACGCGAGCAAGCCACCTTCCATGTTGTCCTCTACCATTTCGGGTTCGTGGTCTCTGGCTATGGTGAGTCAATGGTTTTACGTACAGTCCTGGACTGCGCCTCTCTGCAATGTCTATGAGATGAAGAGCCATGTGGTCCTCCGCAGAGAACTTCCGGTGCAAGAGCCCGGCGAAAACCGAAAACGAATCGACATGGATAGACATGCCCCCTCTCCTACATGGCAGTGGTGGCCAGATCTGATGTATCGTTTCTGACGTGTACCCAGAATTTATTGTTGTTGTGATTCGACTATTTATAGGTTATTACTCTGTTTCTACTATCTCTATGACAGTTTTTTTGTGGCTACATATTAGTATGGAGACTGGGATTTTTGGAACCCGAGCTACATGGAGCTCTTTTTTTGAAAAATCGAAAAATGATATTTTTGAGTTTCTAAAAATCGCGAAAAAAATCACAGATGTAGATAGTGTCGAGATCTACAAGCGTGCAAAATTTTACCTTAAAATTCGTTGTATTTTGGGCTGTACAAAAAAGACAAATCGGGAAAATTTGATCCACTCATTAGTCTTTTTTGTACAGCCCAAAATACAACGAATTTTAAGGTAAAATTTTGCACACTTGTAGATCTCGACACTAACTACATCTGTGATTTTTTCGCGGTTTTTGGGAACTCAAAAATGTCATTTTCGATTTTTCAAAAAGACGAGCTCCATGTAGCTCGGGCTCCATTATAGGTTTTCGTGAGACTGATATGCAACATTATTAAATTTATGTTCATTATTTCTGTAGCAACAACACGGACATTCAGCTATTATACAAAAACAAAAGTAAACAAGATTGTAATTAGTAAGCATACTGAAAGGTTCTTGTACTGTTGACAGCACACTGCACAGTGCACAATAATTCCTTTAATGCATCATCATGCACATCCTATAGTCAAATATATATGCTAATGACAAAATTAGTCTTACCTGAAGGATTAAACGCTTCGATTCAGAATCTGAAACAGCCGAAGAACAAAAGGAAAGAGCAAGCTCTAAGACACTTCCCCTCTTGCATACTGTAGCATCATCAGCTAGATTTGACCCAGCATATAATAACTGAAGCATCCACAACCGATCAGCTTTGAAATTCACAGAGCTACTCTTCAATAATGTTGGGAATAATGGAATGCTCTGCAAAAAAAAAGGTTACCTAGATAAACACAATACCACCAAATTAATAGTTCACATGTGTAATAAAAACAACCCACCTGCAAATTGACAGAGGCTGAATTCATCAAAAATTTGCTTATGGTATTGAATTGAGTATGCGAGCTATCCAGCAGTGTCAAAGACGCTTCTGCAGCGAAAATAGCAATAATGGAAGGTATCCTCTGCCATGGTTCAAAGATCCCATTCTGTAGATATGTCAAAAGGAGCTGGAGGTGCCATTTTTCCTTGCTTTTCTGAGAAGCCTGCACATATGTCACAAGTGTACAACATAATATAAAATGGACTTCTCAAAAAAGAAATACGAACACAAGATGTATTCCGTACTCGGATGTACTGGGCATCAAACTGCTCCAGTAATGTTGATAAGAAGTTTCTTTTCACAGCAGTTTGAGTTAAATAAACATAAAAGCCATGGCACGCGCATAACATCATCACCAAACACCAAGAAAATGTAAAATTAAGCTGGAACCTGGATATATAGATGCAAGAACATGATTGTGCTTACAGAAGTTACAAACAGTACGACGTTAAATTTATATTACGCATGTTCTAGAACACTAAACCAAAACTGTATTGATGCTAAGGTTAGCTGGTAACTAAGCAAACAAAACATAATAACAAACAAAAGTAGACAGAGCAAGGTAATAACCAATGAGATGCTTAAAATCAATAAACAAGTTAACTGATAGAATATCAGATTTAGAAAATAGCAGAGCTTACCTCAAGTGTTTTTTTGAATGTACCTAGAGATTCATAACCCAGCTTCCTCAATTCTTCATCAGGAGATGATATGCTAACGAAGGTAATAGCAAGCAGCCCAACTCGGGAAAATTCAGCAGGCTCGATGTAACCCATGACAAGAGCATGAATTGAGAAGCGCAAGATAAACATAGGATCATAAATCTGAACCGTATCCACGCTTCGAGGTGTTGTCTGTCAATTAATAGCAGAGCGGTTTAGAAACATGAGGTCACGTGTGAGTCAGGTACACACAGCAAGTGCGACTGTAAAAAGAACAATAATGAAGCCAAAACTCTATTTGACGCCACCATTCAACAAAATTACCTTCAAAATATCACAAAAGTTGTCTTGGCGAAGCTGTTCCAGTGAGAAGACAGAAGTCCTTGAAGATCTTTTATAGCAAAATTGTAAGACTGTCGTGACACAGAGCTTAGAATCAATGGGTATATTCTCCCGAAATAGCGCCCTTCGCCTACCATTACTTTCGGTGTTCTCTGTTTTATGGATTTCTGATGTTGAATAATCTAGTTTCAATTCTTCTCTATATTTAACAGCTGCAGTCCCCCATAGATGATCTACTTCAGCAATGGCTTTGCACTCATACAACTCTATCTCATTCATAAGATGAAGTATCTCCAAATCTGTTTCACTTAGAGTTGCACCATAAACAGATAAAAGCAAGAAACACAGCTCTCTTGACTCATTCAACAGGCTATTATTCTGCTGCCTAGTCTTAATGTCATACAGTACCCTGAGTAATCTGATGATTTCTATTTTTATCTTTTCTGCAATGCAAATTTGGAACTTGTTTTCCTGAGTGAAAGGAGAATCGACTGATCTTAAAATGCTTGGTGCTGGCTGTAGAAGACTCCCTGTAGCATTAAATGCAGATTGATATTCAGAAACTACACTGTAGGTTATTGATGACAGAAAATGGGAGTGGCCCAGTATGAGCTCAAGAATTCATCAGCACGAAACTTCCCTTCTGATAATATAACAAGAACACATCGAATTGCTTTTAGTGTGATATGATCATTGAATCTATGCAAGAGAGATGATTTGATGAATTGATTAAGGAAAGGTATTGAGTTCAATTGGTTCAGATAAGTTTGAATCTCTGAAGACAGTTCGACAATATGTTTGAGAATTGTATATTCCAAAGAGCAGATGACCTTTGTTGCTTATCAGAGTGGGATAAGCCATCACACCGGGGAATTTCCTGAGTATTTTATCCAAAGTTCTGACCAAGACGCTTATGAAATTCAGCTTAGCATTGTTCACTCTCTTGGACTCTCTGTCTGAGGATGTCTCATTGGCCAACAATCTTCTGGGAGGAGATAGCAACAACCTAATCAATGATATCTTTGCAAGCAGTTCATTAGTAAGCTTCAGAATACCATTGTGTGAGTCAGGATTAATATCATTGACATCAGAATCTAATAGGTCAGAAGATTGTGGGCAAACTGAAGCAACTATTTCCAAGCGTTGCTTCCGGGATATTTCTTTTAAAGACAAGTAGTAGTGCAACATGGTAACTGACTTCCCCAAAAGAGTGTCACTGAAATAATCCATCATATCTTGAACTGATTCGTGTCTAAAGTCGCTAAAATTTTCCTCAAAAACACTGGTACTAATAAAACTTTTCCAACGTGGTAAACCACCATCACCCAATAGCATTTCACAGTAAAAGTTTGCTACTGGCTCAAGGAATTCAACACACTGCATATGGCCATCACTGTGATGCTTCATGTATGACAAGGCAGCAGGTAACAGAAGTATATGCTCATGGGCCCTCGAAGAATTAGAATCATAATCCAGGCCTTCTTTTTCTAGAACTTTCATCAACATCTGGCCAAAAAAGTTCATGTGCATAGGACTTACTTCCAAAAGCAACCATACAGATTTTGCTTTAACCTTAGATGTGGGAAACATACAGTGATGAAGAATGCTAAGGGGAGTGTTGATGGCCATGGTAGATAACATCATGTGTAATGCAGTGTATTCAGTGTTCTGCCCTGCAGATCTTTCTGCATTATGAATACGAATCAGCATCTTGAGCAAGCAGACATCAGCAAATTCAAGATTCAGTTTAGTAGCAGAATGAAGAATGCCATGATATACTCGCTGAATGGTGGCAATATCAGAATTTTGAATCTCCAAACCCCATGAGCGACAGGATTCTGAACTGTGGTCAGTTTGTTGTAGATAGTCGTACAGAAATTCCATGGCAATATCAGCAATATATAAAGATACAAAAGCAGGAGGAGCAAATGCAACTGAACAGTTCAACCCACAACTTTCTAACTCTGAGAACATCCAATTTGCTAGTTCCAGAAGTCGACAGGGGACATGAATTTTGTCAACGCTCGAACCATGTAGAAATTTGGCAAAAGCAGGCCCAAGTTCCCTTTGTTCATGGAGAGTTGAAATTTCTCCTTGAACAACAGTAATATTCTTTCAAGCATGACCTTTGGGGAAGCAAACAGTAACTCTAGGGATGGACCGTCATTATCAGCCAATAGTAAAAGGTCATAAAGTTTACTAAGAAGATTCAAAACAAAACAATCTACAAGGTGCAGATTTTTCTTTGAATAACTAGTAAACACTTCTTCCACATGTTCCACACTCCTATCTGTTAAGTCCGGGCAACTGGATAAGGAACATGGCAAAGACAGGGCAATTACACCTTTTTTGCAGGGAAAGGACAGGCCAATAACAGGATGCTGGAGAACAGATTCAACAATTTCTTGGAAACATTCTGCTGAAGCGTTTAAGTCAGCAGAATCAGCAGCCAAAACTCGTATGCGCTCGAATATGCTATCAACAAGAGTGGAGCATACATGGCAAAGTTGTTCAAGAACATTTGAACACTTCACAGTGTATGACAATAACAAGCGATGGCTCCAGAATAAGATGACTCTCAGATTGAATGTCAACTCACTGATTGTACTTTCAGAAAGCTTAGCTCGAAGAAGTTGTACAAGTGCATCTACTGCTTCCCCAGTTTCCGCTGGTGCAGAGAACACAAGGCATAAAACTGAAGGTAAGAGCGCACAGAACGGTGTCACATTCAGAAATGAACTCATTGCAGCCGATTCTGTAGAAATTGAGTGGTTTTGACATTTGCCCTCTATTGTGTTGTCACGATCAACATCAAGATTACCCTCGATCTGTCTGAGACTAAAGAAGAACATATCTGGACAACAAGTAGCAAATTTAGCAAGATAATCATGTTGCAGATAAAGAACCGATGACAAGAATTGCAGATGAGAAGGAAAGTGTGTTTTCACAACATCAAGAAGCTCTGGAAAGCTACGGATGATATCTTCTGGAGGTGCACACATGATTGAAAATAAGAATGCTGTCGCTACATCCTCTGGCAAATTAGTGTGGTGCTGACTTAACATTTCTTCCACTTTTCTAGATACAGAGGACAAAGAGCTTGAATGAAGTTCAGAAGAATGTTCCATGGTCGTGAACAAAATTGTACTTTGTTGGTCGGAGATACTCCTCAAAATATGCAACAAATTTATCAATGGCCTCCATTCAGCAAAATGAGTCCTAGACTGTATTTCTTCTGATGAAAATTTATCAAATCTCTCATTTAGAATGGCCCCAATAAGGTCAAGCAATAATTGGGCGTCTACCTGTTTGATCATCATTGGTTGAATCAGTTGAATGTGCAATTAGGGGGAAGTAGGAATAGAGTATTAGGCAACATAAATGTAAATAACTTATACCTGGGATGGGGAAGTAGGAATAGAGTATTAGGCAACATAAATGTAAATAACTTATACCTGGGATTGCAGAATAAGGTAGATTGTGTTGCACACGTATAATGAAATTGTGGATTTCTCATGTAATTTCATACCTCCAGACTCCGAGTCGAGTAGCCTAAGGCATTTCTGAAGAACACAGACAATGAGAGGACTGAAAGCTGGAGAATAGCCTACAAACCACAGACAAAGGTGAGAATATGAATGAATGAATGGATGAACAAGATCACATTAGGGAATAATTCAATACTCCCTCCGTTCCAAAATATGAGGCATATAAATTTAGTCAAAAGTGAAAGCCTGCTAAGTTTTACCAAATATATCGAAATAAATATCAACTACAGTCCTGCATAAATATACTATGAAATATATTTTATTATGGATCTATAGATATTGATTTGGTATCGTAAATGTTCAGAGTTGTGTCCATAAACTTGGTCAAACTGAGAAAACGTTAACCTATGACAAAATTTCTACATCTCATATTTTGGAACAGAGAAAGTAGCAGAAAAGATATGAATACGTGATAGTATCAAGGAAGACTAGGTAAATTAAAGTCAAAGGACATGTGCAACAAATAACACATATGAAGTGCTAAAGAGTGATAACTAATTCAGAATGAAGTAAAGAAGTCCGAGCAAGGAAAACATCTGACGGCAGCATAGTATAAACAATTAATTGTAAGACAAGCAGACAAAGATTCGAGTACATCTGATGATTAACATGATCAGATGACAAAAAGATGTTTGGTACAGCATAGCTACACGACAAGCACCGAAGCATTTTGGTAAGTCTGGTGATAACATGATCTTCAGATGACCGACAGATGGAAAACTGTATGCCCTCAAATGTAGAAATGAGATAGTTATGCTGTGTTTCAGCCTTTCAGGTGACGCATGAGAAGTTTACTGAAAATAAATCGTCAAATTTCCATGCTATTTTCAGCCCTAACCTACAGCCCGCCTTCCCTAATGATTAAAGAAAACTAGAACTTGTCTAAAGTTGGGAACTCTTTCTGACTAAAGAAAAAAAAGGAAGCTATCAGACCACAGAACATAACGACCAAGCAAACCAGCTAATGGTAGATAATACAAGTTAAGTAGCATGAAGACAATTTCATAAAAGGGGGAGTTAATCCTCCATATCCATAAAGAAAATAGTACCTTCAAACTGGCCTGATTTAGAGATAAACTTCCGCATGTGCTCTTGGTATTTGTACAAATTGTTCCCGACGACTGAAATAGCATCGCAAAGGAAAGGGATCACAAGGTGAGACAATTTATTAGATGATCCGACTCCTAGGCTCTCTCTTACACACCGTTTGGCTTCATAACCCGGCAAGAAAACCAACCAGGCATCAATCTCTGCAAAGTTCTGATCGAACGCACCAGAACTTGCTAAAGCAGCTTTAACTAAAATATACGCTTCATCACGGATGCTCTTAACTTGTGAATGCAACATGATGTCAATCAGTGGTTGCAAATACTTGTACATCGATTCTGGAACTCTTTCTGGGTCCCAACGTCCCTCACATTGCCCTGAATACTCAACTAATAGAGACAATAAGGAGTGTTGCTCATCCGTGGACAATTCCAAGGGGTTAGGTGGTATAACCCTAAAGAAGTCAAATGATCCATCAAAAGAGCTGGGCATTACTCTCTGAAAGACAAATTGAAGATAATCAGTGCACAGAATTAGATCAGAATATTAAGGCTATAAGTTGCAAAGACACTCCATCCCTTAAATGCAGTAGATGCAGACAACAAAAACAGAGGCCAGGGACAAGATATCTATACAAATGTATTAAAAGGTATAGATGAAGTGTAATAAAATATAGCATGCACATACCAAATAGAGCCGGAGAACATCAAGCAACTTTGAGTGAAAAACAGTGTCTACCACTTCTGCATCTTTCAACTCCAGATCTTGCTCATTTAAGCCCCATATCTCACACAGAGTGGTAGCATGATCACTTGCCAACTCCTGGTCTTGCTCTTCAGATTCATCCTTACCCTGCTCAACATCAATTCCGCCAATAATAATATCATCATCCTGGTTCATAGCACCACGTCTTTGTTTCTTTTGAGGAGGCTGGCAAAGCTGGGCGTGTCTCTTTAGTCTACCCTGAGAACAATTTTGATGTTTCTGACTGGCGGAAGAGAGTAACTTGAGAAGGACCTGTGGATCAGGCATAGCTCCACGCACTTCATCTTGAATGTATTCTCTCAGAGATATCCACCTCTTGACACGCGTTTCGTCTCCCTGGTGAACCTGATCTACCAGGGATGCATCTGTTGCAGTGGAACAGCTAAATCCTGGGAAACCGTTCATTCTGATCTTTCCTTTCGTTGAGCCAGTGAATTCTGATGTCAATCTCGCACTTGATACCATACCACTGATTGCTTCTGTAACATACCGCAATAGGTTCAGTGACTCAGAAACAAGCCTCAGAGAACCATGCTTTACAAGATCATCAGAATGCAGCAATCCCCTATTTATCACTGCTCGAGAGCACACATGGGGCACGATGCACTTCAAAAGTACTTGCACTTGTTCATCATCGACAGATACCAGATCGTGTGATGGGAGACTATGAAATATGCTATCAGATTTTGCTGAAGATATTATATCCGCTGCTAGGGAGATGGCAGAAAACCTGCAAAACAGCAATTAGACGGGCAAAAGTGCAGTGTAGTCCAAAGAATAATTATATTCGGATGTTCAAATAACTAACCATGAGTGGAATGGCCGTGGTTCAATATTGTAGGGGAACTCATTCAAGTATGCCGAACAAAGAGAAAACCTCTTACTCACAATAACCAGCAACAAATTCTTGTGGTGAATCACCTCAGTAGCTTTCAACTTCTTCATAAGATCCAGCAAACGTTTCTCATTACCTCTCAAGTGGGAGGACGGCATCAATCCATTTTTTGGATCAGTGCAGACCATGACCAACACTTGATGGGCAAGTTCAGCTGCTTCCCCTGCATCCAAATTCCCCGATATCAGGCTCAGCTGTTCCAGTGTGACACTTCCAAAAAGGACACTCCGGAGCCCTGGTGGGACAAGTGACTCCTCTACGAGAACATTATCCCGCAATGTTGAGAGGACATACACGACAGTCTCGGTATCATCTTCTCCAATCCCGCGCAGCACCCCTGAGTAAAGCTCCCTCTGTTGAAGGACCCATCTTAGTAGCCTTGGGTTCCCAACCTCCAGGAAGGACATGGCAAATCCAACAAGTGATCGCCTTGTAGACCCAAAATTAGCACCCTTTTTCTGATTCCTCCCATCTCTGCCCCCTCTCTTCTTCTGTATCCCTGCTAGTTGCGTCACAATAGCCATCTTAAAATCAAAGCTCTCGGCAACCTCCGACGCCAACCCTCCACCACGCCTGACAATGGCAGCAAGCAAATCCAGAGCAGCATTCTGCCGCCGGAACTCACCACTCTTAAGCTCCAGGTACACATCCCCCGTCTTCTCCTTATCCTCCAGTATCGTTCTAGCAACTCCGTCCAAGCACTTCTTACACACAGCATGCTGCCGCGACTTACCACCAGGGTGACCCAGGACAGTAGCAAAGAGTGAAAGTATGTACGCCATCCCTGGTTTCTCCCGGTGCAGCCGCCATGCCTCCATCAGCTCCACGAGCCGCGGCGATTGCTGCACATACTCCCGCAGAACCTCACCGCCAGACTCACCGTCCAATAGCTCGATAAACTCCCTCGACGCGTCTGAGTAGATTTTGACCTCCGAAGTGTGGAGATTCTTGAGGATATGGACTAACCTGATCTTATGGGATGTACCAAACGACTGGTTCCAGGTCTCCATCCCCACCTTCACCAAATTTTGCTCTCGTTTCGGCTCCACCACCTCCTCCATTGCGAACGGGGCAGAGACCGCAGGGACGCGATGAGGTAGGATGGGAACGGCGACGGAGGCGACGCGCGTGTATGGGGGGCTACGGCACGGCGGCGGCGGCGGTGGCTCTAGGGCAGCGTGGGCTTAAGAGAGATTTTACAGCCGCCTTTGGTCGGACTGGAGCTTGGGCGGCCGCTGGCCGCTTTGGTAGGTCAGAACTCGGAAGCGGAAAAGTACGGAGCCCCTATTTGTCAACTCTCGTCTGAAAAAGCCCGACCCGCAAAACTCGGGCCCGAGCCAGGCCCGACCCGAATGAAAACACACAACTTTGAGCATGAACCCGGCCCTAACACACAAGAAAGAGCAGTTCAGGCCCGTCGGGTTGGGACTTCGTGTAAACTACTCCCTCCGTTCTAAATTAATTGACTTGCTTTTGTCTAAATATGAATGTATCTATACTTGTTAGGTGTCTAGATACATCCGTGCGTAACCAAGTGTGTGTCAATTAAATCCGAACGGAGGGAGTGAGGCCCGAGCCCGGCCCAACATATTGAACGGACCCAAATTTTAGGCCCGAGCCCGCCACGGCCCGGGTTCGGGCTGCCCATGTCCAGACGTAGCCTACCGACAAAAGGGACGTGGTGTGGCACTGCCGCACTGGTGGCGGAAGGATGAGAAGCTCGGCGTAGAGCAGGGAGTGGTTGTGTCGCGGCGGGTGAGGCGGTGGCGCGTGTATAGCGCAACGTAGCAGTTTCGTGATGGTAGGAAGACGACGGAGGAGGAGGGTATGTCGGGCTGGTGTGGGAGAGGAGACGGATGAGATGATGCGCGACGCGGAAGGAGGAAGTGTGTCGACGCGAGAGGAGGATAAGGCGTTGGTGAACTTGGGCGTCGCGGCTAGGGTTTGGCGTCCTGGACGGTGAGGAACGGGGATGGAGGGGACGAGGGACACGTGCTAGAGGGCGGAGACTATAGTTGGATCAGGAGTGCCAGCGTGGGTGGGAGAGGGCAGGGATTAAACTTTTTTACACCTGTCCCAAGCCATTTTATCCATACGATCATATCCCATAGTAATTTTGTACCGTAATTTTCATGCGAAAATATATAACATCGGCTCAGACCTCATGAAAATTGTCTTCACCACAGTCAAAAAAGAATTTCGCTTCACATAGGGTTCAATATTTTTTTTGAACGGGATAAAGCCTGAAAGGCCTCAAAGCTGCATTAACTCGCTGCGGTCATTTTACAGTTTACAAAAAGAACCCAACAAATAAGAGAAATACAGAACAATCTCTATCTATTACAAAAAAGACCTTAGATATAATCTTCGAATAGCAATCGGGTCTGGCCTTCATCGCTGTTAGAGAAGAGATGACCATCGCCGTGGCTTTCGTCGAAAGTGTCGGGGATAGAACCCCTTGGACCAGAGAGAAGGCGAACGCCACCGTTGGTCCTTCGATGGGCCTCCACCTCGAGGTTGAAGAGACGTCAGAATGCATGGCCGACGCCATAAATGAGCCACCTGCTGGCCTTCAGAGTCGGCAGCCGAACTTGTGCCGCCGAGTTGTTCTCCTGGCTGCAGCAGACAACCGCCACCACCGTCCAAACCCAGCAGCAGACATATCTTCCTCCACTCCCTCACCAGCACGATCGGCCAAGGGGAGAGAGATAGAGCGACCATCGCGGGAAGAACAACAGAAAACCGGAGCGCCTATTGAAGATCATGGCATTGTCGAGCTCCTTCTTACCCTCCTCCTAGGGAGTGTTATAAACGACACACATATAAACGATGAACAAAAGCAAGATCAACACACGGGGACACGGGATTTTAGCGTGCAAAACCATTCCAAGCAGGAAGGGAAAAAACCACGGGCGTCATCCAGCAAAACCTTACTATATCAGTAGTGGTTATAAACGTCGGGGACTTACAACTGTTCCACTTACATCAAGCCGGTGGCTTACAAGAGGTATAAATAGCGGTGGAACCCTAAGTCGCCAGAAGTTCGACTCGGCCCAAGTCACCGGCGACAGGTCTCGCTCCGCTCATCAGAAGTTAGCATCTATCTTTATATGAACTAGACAATTTGGCGCGGCGATACGCCGCACCCGTGTGGTGATGGTGAATGTTGTAATAGGTAAGAAGGCAGTTCTTGTTCATTCAGTTCGGTCAAAAGTGTAGTTATACAAATTACATTAGTCTAACTGAAAACTGAAAGTCATTGACCATAACACTAATTGGATCTATAAACTAAGAATAGGTAGGTCATTACGAAAGGAAGAGTAAACTGTAAGTAGCCTAATTTGTGATACTTCATGGTCAGCCTCAGCTACGACTTGCATACTTCATGTATTCAAAAAGTATTATCCTTCTCTGTCTGACTGGAAATCTATTGCTGCTCTAATTTGTAATATGAGTAGGAAAATTTGTCAGACATGCACAGTACAAAAAAGAGCGTTAAATATTATGATGTCATGATAGGGAAAAGATACGACAATTTCTTCATCTCTAGATCGGTAAACGTTAATACCTCTGGAAATTGCCAACCTTTCTTTTATAGCATGAATTACGGTATCAGCTGGAAGCAGATCAGAGTGTGAAACAGGTTCAATTGCATAAATGCAGTGTAAACGTGCGCATGCCCGTGAATTTTGCTGTATGTTTGCTAGAAATATTTCTTTAGTTGTTGCAGAATTGTCCAGGGTATTATCCATCTCAAGTAGCTACAAACATACAATTGTAGATGAGAGGAAATTTAGAATGTAACAAATTGAAAAGAAGAAATAGAAATATGAGAAGCAGTAGTCATCAGAAAATCTAATAATTATTGTACTGATTACATGTTTACCTGATAGTAGTAACGGCGAGCAAGTAGAGGAAAACCTACGGAATAGATTTCTAAGAAGAGTAAACAATTGTCACATGAAAGTACTGCTAAATGACCCCAACCCAATCCCGGCAAATGTTCCTTTACTCCAAGCAATAAGAGCACCAATTGCACCTGCTGAATAAACAAATCGAACAATTCAATACCATCTCATCAAAGTAAACATGGTAGGAGAGAAAATTATGCAGTGGAAGGATCCGAGGCAGGGTACCTTCTTGACGGACACAGGACAGAGAGAATTTCTTAGAATAGATCGAGTAAAAATATTTCATCTGTTTTATTTAACAAATAAAACTAAATATCAGCTAATTACAGTTGAGGCCCCCCTATTGTTACAACTGGATGGACGAACTAAACAAATATAAGGCAGGAAAATATGTGTGATAATTATTTAGGTAAAAAACACATGCACATATACATAAAAACCTTGAGTTCTATAAGATTATAACATTGAGAAGAACCACTGGCTACAACCCAATGTGAAAAACTTACCAAGCGATGCAGTAGAAGCAGGCAACTCAAATGGTAGACCTAAGTTGTATTACTCAAATGGTAGAAGCAGGTAACGACCGAATGAAACATTGACCGAAACTTCGGGATATCTTGTATTACCTGAAAATACAAAGCCTAATGAAGTAACTTTGAATGTACATATCAGAGTTACTGCACATAATTATCAGAAAAGAACATTTAGTTGATGGAAATTGAATATGAATAGAACTATCCTTGAGAAGTAACTTTGGCGTGACTTAGATGAATATAGAAAAGTAACCTCATGAAACTTGACAGGTTTCTACCTAAAATGATCGCATGAAGAATATTTAGCTTTGAGAAAACATGAAACATACCTACCATAATCCAGAATAAAGATGCAATTTATTCTAACCTCTGATGGAAATTTTAAAACATCTTTCACGTAGTAACCTGCTATCTAAGCCATTGAAACCCCCGAATTATACTAAAGGATATACAGTGGAGCAAATAATTGGTGTGTGGAACAATTGGTGTGAAGCCAAAGGACATGATGCAGCAGCCACACCTGACTGGATAAAAGAGAATAAATCTACAACTGAAGTAGCTATTGTAAACATGAAGAATGAATGCACAACCAATAATTAGACATTTGGTTACTTCTCCTTGAAGGAGGATGTGGCTCTAGCTTTGTTTTAAGTCGACAATTGTATTAATCTGACCATCGCTATTTCCAGTAAGATAACACAATTTTCATGAGCATGTAAAGATGGTAAAACATTAAATCTGAAAGGACAAACCGTCAATTTAGAATGCATCTTATGGTAGCTACTGGGAACGATAGCATCTGTTGATAAGAGGTAGAATGCTAGCTATTATATAGAATGAAAATTCTAGGTAACATATAAAATCCAAGTGAAATACAAAGTTGCATTAACAATAAAATAAATATGCATATCTGTTTTCATGTCCAAACTGATCCACCATGAGCGGCACGTGTCTGCTTCAGGGAAAATTATAACACCTATGGTAAACAAAAAAATTGCAGCTAAATTGGGCAAGATACAACATGTTGAATTAAGGTGAAAGAAGATAAAAAAGAGTGGTCATCTGTTAATGATATCCCGATCCCGCAAATTTTCCATTTAGTTATAATTAACCTAATTCTAATTAATTTAATTAAATTTTCCATCAGGTTACAAATAATGACATTTCTCACTAATTCAACGTCACCTGCATTATGTATTTATGGCTGCAGCATACCTATCATTACTATCAGCTAGAAGTAAAATATACATGGAGAATTTCAATGCAGTGAAGCAAAAACTTGAGACTACGGGCGAGAAAACAAAATTAATATGCATGACTGCCACATTAGCCTCTCTATTGTTTTTGTTGCAACTAATAATCAGATATGCATTATATATACTCAACGTGCTTTCGAGGATGTCAATATCAGAACTTAAATGGTTGTATTCTTTTTGTGCAGTAACTAACCTGACGTCTTAAATAAAACTGCACTTAGAAGATAAAAGGAGGTACCAAAAGACTGTTGATGCATAACAAAAGCGAGTAAATCAGTCTAGCGTTGGCTTATCTCCTGAACAATTGAAGCGGTGAAGGATTTAGAAGCAAAAGTTAAATGAATCAACTACTAAACCCAAATAAATATCACACCTGTACATAATTGGCACAACTTTACAGGGAAGAAAATACTAAAATATTTTGAGGAAAATGCAGTTAGGACAGTGTGTAGTAACACACTATGTAACAAAAGGGTCAAAGTGAGAAATATGCAGCAAAGGAAAACATGAAAAAGATAACACAAATAATTGTATTTTGGATGTACAACCATGGAGGTATATGTTGTAATACCAGGGGAACAGGCTTGGTCGACTGTGCCTTGCAATTATATTTCATTGTCAAATTTGGCACCCATAGTTTGGTCAGCATCCAACTGCGGAAGTGGGAAAATAATAGTGAAAACAGAGGAGCCGGAAAATATTGGAAGAGCATAGTCCCAGGCATGCAATGGCGGAGCCGGAAATTATTTCTGGATACGGAAAATTTATTATATTCATTGCATGCCAACAACTTCTTAAATCAATGAGTCTTACTATAGTTTACATATTCTTTAGCCGATTACTATTGCCCACCTCAGAGAGCAGGGGTTCAATTTTGTACACCAAAGATTCAAATATTAACTTAATGCTAACATATGTAGAGTTACAGGGAAATCCCTATTTATAAAATAATAAGATATCAATATATTTCAGATGTGACAGAACATCAAGAAGCATTGTGTTTACTATAAGTATGCAATATAAAGAAAATCAAAAATACCATTTTTGCACCAAGCAGACATCTCCAGCAAACTTACACTCTCGGTTATTATTTACTGATTGACACTAAAAGTAGATGGGAGGAAGCTGTCAAGATATAGTAAATTCCAGAGGAATGAATTGCATAATTGTGTTGTTAGAGAACCATACCATCCTTTTGGAGGAAACGGTTCTTCGAGAGCTCACATGTAGTAGCTATTTCAGGTATTGGAGTAGACATACTTCTATAAAGATCTTACCGTCTTCGACCTTGGAGAGAACACCTGGTTTTATACCCTACAGGAAGGACCAATGAACGAAAATCAATTACTGATAGTTAATGTCCGGATGAGCTAGGTAGTGTGGACTGCAAAGCACTTACTTGAAAAAAAATTGCATACGTACATTCATCGTACGGGTATTCACATGTTACCATTTGAAGGATGAACATCCCAAATGAATCACCGATTCATTGTAATCCCCAGTGAAGAGTTCTGGTGCCATGAGCTGTAATGTGCCTATATTTTCATGATATACAAACAATTATTGTTACTACCACATTCAGGTGTGAGCCTTTGTGCTCATCCTGCCGACCTACTACTACATTCAGGTGGGAGCCTTCGTGCTCATCCTGTTGACCCCTAGAAAAAAGTACATGCCTTCCCAAAAAGCAACTTCTTAAAACAAAGTAAACTCAGTGTGTCGCATCACTCACAGTAGACATCACATTAAACAGAAAAACATGCAGTGAATTACAGCAAAACTCCAGCTCAGATACTGAAGTTAAATTATACTCATTACTGAAATTTCATAGAGGCGTGAGAATGCAAAAGAGTTTCAGAAGTACTGAAATAATCCCAAGTTAGCTAATCACAGTCCCGTCAATGGTATCATGCCTCAGATCTGGATAGTGCATCCACTCTATCCGTGGACATAATTGATACCGGGTTGCAAATTCTTTTTGTTGGATAATTCTCAGAGTATCAATTACGGACGAATAACTAAACATATTTGTATATTGAATAGGTAATAGAGGCAGATAATGTGTAAGCAAATTACATTAGCAGCAATACACAATTTTTTTGATCTTACTAACTGACCAGCCACCCATAATGGTTAGAGAGATTTGTGGCTGCGTGAATGTACTCACTGAGTTGCCAATCTCACATGTTCAATTAATCAAGGTCAAGTGCTCCACAAAATTTGACTTAATCTCCAGATAAGTGATACGTCCATTTTGCATCACTATTTATATCATAATTTACTGCTATTCATCGATATATTTCATATTTAGAAGTGTTACTTATGTTATTTTACCTATTTTGCATGTTTGATGAATAATGGAGAATTGGACACCGGAGTCAGGATTCTGCTGGAAAAAGCACCGTCGAGATGCACTATTTCTGAAGATCAATAAATCGAAGGAGACATATGGAAGTTCCTATTTTACCAGAAGATGGAGGAGGCCAAAAGGGGAGGCTGAGAAGGGCCAAGGTGGGCCCTCCTCACCTGCTGGCGCGGCGGGCCCACCAGCCGCACCGACAGGTGGTTTGGAGGCCCTGGCCCACCTCAGCCGTTCCCCCTTCGCGTACTTGACCCCTCGAAACCCTAACACACGGAGGACGGCCATCGAAATATTCCGCCGCCTCCACGAGGCGGAAAACACCAGAGAGCGAAAAGCTCCCCTGCAGGAAGAAATCTGCCGGGGGAAATTCCCTCCCGGAGGGGGAAATCGTCGCCATCATCACCGTCATCGAGCTGGACTTCATCGGGATCATCATCATCATCATCTCCACCGCCAACACCATCATCACCGCCGCTGCACCCCGTCTCCGTTGTAACATCTAGGGCTGAATCTTGTCTATTTCATAGGGGAAACTCTCCCGGTGTTGATTACTCTTGTTATTGATGCTATTGGGTGAAACCATTGGGATAAGGTTTATGTTCAGATTGTTATTCATCATCATATCACCTCTGATCATGTTCCGTATGACGTCTTGTGAGTAGTTCGTTTAGTTCTTGAGGACATGGGAGAAGTCTTGATGTTAGTAGTGAACTATGTTGAGTAATATTTAATGGTTTGATGCTTAAGTTGTGGTGTTATTCTTCTAGTGGTGTCATGTGAACGTCGACTACATGATACTTCACCTTTATGGGCCTAGGGGAATGCATTGTGTATTCGTTTGCCAATTGTGGTGTTGCCGGAGTGACAGAAACCTGAACACCCGTTGGTATATCGATGCATGAGGGATAGCAGGATCTCAAAGTTTAAGGCTGTGGTTAGTTTATCTTAATTACTTTCTTGTATTTGCGGATGCTTGTAAGGGGTATAATCACAAGTATGTATTAGTCCTAGGAAGGGCGGTGCATTAGCATAGGTTCACCCACACAACACTTATCAAAACAATGAAGATTAATCAACTATATGAAGCGAAAGCACTTGACAATATTCCCGTGTGTCCTCAAGAACGTTTGGTCATTATAAGTACAACAACCGGCTTGTCCTTTGCTGTAGAAAGGATTGGGCCACTCGCTGCAACTATTATTACTGCATTTTATTTACTTGTACTTTATTTATCTGTCATATCAAAAACCCCTAAAAACTTGTCTGAGAGCATTTACAGTGAATCCTTCATCAAAACCGCTTGTCAACACCTTCTGCTCCTCGTTGGGTTCGACACTCTTATTTATCGAAAGTACTACGATACACCCCCTATACTTGTGGGTTATCAATAAGCTGGTGAGATAATAATCTGTAGTTGGTGACATGATCAAACATAAAAGATGGAGCCTAATAATCTAACCACAGTTCATCATCAGATGTATGTTCTTGACTCATGAGTTAAATGTTACATAAAAATAACTGAACTTTAGAAAGTTATGCATAAAGGTGCGATTGTACTGAATTAAAAGAAGCTCGCCACAAGCATTGAAAAGCAAAACATGATTTGGGCAAAGTACGAAGAGAGACTTCTAAACTATATCAAAATTTATAAGTTCACTTTTACCCCTTGTACAACATGAAAAATGTATCTAAAAGTTCTCAAATGTGCATGTATATATTTGGCCATATAAAAGTTGATTTGATATATTTATGCAAATACAAATATTAAATATTTGCTTGCAAAGCACAATGTATGATTTCAGAAGACAATACAAAATATGATACAGTCAAAGAAAAATCTATATGAAGTAAGGATGCACACAAACCAATTGTATAGGTGCTACTTTACGAATGTCACATGATGATATAGTGTGAGTGGAACAAACTATCACAATTGACAAAAGTTGGAAAGATGAAAATGTAAACAACACATACCACATAAGGTTCAGCTACCAATTCCAGGCTTTTAGCCTCTGATAATCTGTTGAGAATCACACAATTTCCACTGACATCACTATTGGCACCACAAATTTCACATTTATCATTTTCACTGAAACACGGACGATCATCTGCTCCACCACAGTAATCTTCACAGTCGCCAAGTTTAACAGATCATGTCACTAATGACGGCATGCTATCAAGCAAAGGAGTCCTCCCCCAACATTCACTTAATTCCAAATTAACAAAACCTGGGACAGAAATTCGAGTCCATGCAGTTGAATAAAATATGCAGTCAAGTATGGTCAGTCGTTTTAGAGAATCTGACATGATCCTATCAGCTTGGATAAAACAACTCCTCAGCCATAGTACTTCCAGCGCTGAGCAGCTCAAAAATTTAAGAATGTGGTCATTTAACACAACATTGCAAAGCTCCAACCTAGTCAACTGACGGGAGATGAGAGGCAACTTTTCTAGCTCAAAGGTGTTGTTATCACGACTCAAGTGAATACTGAGGATTCGAGCCTGGCAAAACAGAGCATGTCAGGTTCATAAGTGGACATTTGGTTCATCCTCGCTTCTGAAAGTACCGAGTTCTATCTCACACACATGGAGAGTTGCACTGTGGTCACGGAGGAGCAGCAGATGGTTCACAAACCTGTTGAGCCTCCTGACACCCCGCCTGTTCATTGTCCGCCCCTCGCTTGTGATGCGCAGGACTGGCATGGACTTCCAGATGCCGCGCCAACACCTAGCAAGAATGCGGGTCTGCACGGCCTCCGTTGTCGGCTCGACCGAAAACACGTGCTGCAGTACCTCGTCCGGCAGTGCGTCGATCCCATCGCCAACAGGTGCCTCAAGCCCCGCCTTCCGCCCGTAGGAAACCGTTGCTTGCTCTTTGGCATTTTGTCGAACTGCTGGGGGGCGCTGGCGCTGAGAACTGGATGAAAAATTAGAACCCAACAGAGATCAGATATGAACCCTTCGCTGCACCACATGGTACCTCGTAATAAGGATCATGAGCTCATGGATGGTTTGTACCAATTGCACATACCAATTGGAAGAAATTATTGACCGAAAAATTTCATAAAAGAAGAAGAAAAAGCAATACTGGACAGGGGACCGGATGGGGAAGGAAGCAGAAGGCAAGGAGGAGAGGAGGGCAGAGAGTAGAGGACAACCATACCTTTGTAATGTCCTTGCCGTGGATTGCTCCGACAGATTTGGGACGGTGGGTTGCGTGGAGAGGAAGTAGCTGGAGAGGGCAAGGATCAGGAACGGGACGATGCCCTTAGTTCATTCATTAGTTCGATGCGGTTACAGATACCCATCCCCGAGCTTATAACTGCACTCCCTTCTCATCTCTCACATACGCACACGACACGTCCCACGGCCCACACCACTTACAGCCCAAACAATCACTAGCCACTCTGCTTCTTCTCCGCTGCTGTCACGCTAGTCGAGCCTTGCGTAGTGCTTGCCGTGACAGTACCCGCCCTGAAGGACCAGCTTGTCCCCAAGCTGGTGCGTTAGGAAAACGCTGACGCACCACCTCATAGTCTTCCCATGTTGCAGAAGCTGCAGGTAACTCAGACCAGCGAATGAGTACCTGCAAGATAGCAGCATTACCTTTCTTCACCAGGCGCCGATCAAGGATTTCTGTAGGTTGTAGATCCTCTGTGTCCAATGGTAGAGGTGACGGCAGAGATGCATAGACAGGAGTGTGATCTGGTACATGACCCTTGAGCTGAGATACATGGAAGTGCACAAGGCTCTGATCTGGTAGTTGCAATTTGTAAGCTGCTCGTTCAATGCGTTCCAGAATCTGAAATGGCCCAAAGAACTTCATAGCTAGCTTGGGACATGGCCTGTTCACCACACTGGACTGGGCATAAGGCTGTAGCTTCAAGAACACTGATTCACCCACAGCAAACTCCCTTGCAGACCTGTTTCTGTCAGCATCTAGTTTCATTTTTGTTTGAGCTTTGAGCAGATGTTGCTTTAGGAATCCAGAGTATTGCTCACGTTCCTGCAACCACCCTTGTAAGTCTGCATGTGTTGCTATACCAGGAGATGCAATATATCCCATGTTTGGGTCCTTCCCAAACACAGCTTTGAAAGGAGTGCACCCCAATGAATTATGGTAAGAAGTATTGTACCAGAACTCGGCCAGAGACAACCACTTGTACCATTGTTTGGGAGAATCCTGTACTGCACATCTGAGGTACATTTCCAGGCACTGATTTACCCTCTCTGTTTGCCCATCAGTCTGAGGATGATAAGCTGTGGACATTTGCAATTGAGTGCCCCACAGTTTGAACAGCTCCTTCCAGAAATTGCTTGTGAAAATTTTATCTCTGTCAGAGGTGATGGTGAGGGGCATGCTGTGTAGTTTCACTACATTGTTGAAGAAAACCTCTGCCACTGTTGCTGCTGTATATGGATGCTTGAGTGGTATGAAATGGCTATGTTTAGTGAACCTGTCTACCACCACTAAAATAACTGAATAGCCATGTGACTTAGGCAGTCCTTCAATGAAATCCATGGAAACATCTTCCCAAGGGCCTTCTGGAACAGGAAGTGGGCATAATAATCCTGGATACTTACAATGCTCATGCTTTGCTTGCTGGCAGACTTGGCATTGCTGCACAAAATTCTCTACTGCCTTCTTGATGCCAGTCCAGTGGAATAGTTTGTGCAGCCTTTGGTAGCTAGCCTGAAAACCAGAGTGTCCCCCAATAGGAGATGCATGAAAAGCTTCAATGAGCTTAGTTTGTAGTCCACTATTTCCTCCAATCCATATTTTTCCTTTGTACTTCAGTATGCCTTGTACTAGAGAGAAATCTGGAACTGAGTCTGGTGCCAGTGCTAGTTTCTGTAGCAGTTCTTGTGCCTCTGCATCCACTGCATAAGAATTGAGCACTTCTTGTAGCCACACAGGCTGAGCACTAGATACTGCTTGTAAGGCAAAAACATGTCCCACACGAGAGAGAGCATCTGCTGCTTTGTTATCCACTCCTCTCTTGTACTGAAATTTGAACTGTAACCCAACTAGTTTTGTCATAGCTTTTCTCTGTAAGTCTGAGCTGAGGACCTGATCCTCCAGGTGACACAGGCTTTTGTGATCAGTTTTGATCACAAAAGGTCCTCTGGAAATGTATGGTCTCCATTTGTCTATAGCCATCATAATTGCCAAAAATTCCTTTTCATAAATCGAGAGCTTCTTGTTTGTCTGCCCTAAGGCTTTGCTGTAAAAGGCTACTGGATGTCCATTCTGACTGAGCACTGCTCCAATCCCAGAGTGACAAGCATCTGTTTCGATGCAGAATGGTTGTGAAAAATCTGGTAAAGCCAACACAGGAGTTGAAACCATTGCTTTCTTCAGTGCTTCAAATGCCTTTTGTGCTTCATCAGTCCACTGAAACAATTGCTTCTTCAATAAATCAGTGAGTGGTTTTGCAATGAGTCCATAATGCTCCACAAACTTTCTATAATAGCCAGTCATTCCTAGAATTCCTCTCAGTTCAGTCAGATTTGTGGGCACTGGCCAATTTACCATTGCTGCTGTTTTCTGGGGGTCTGTTGCCACCCCTTTGTCAGAGATGATGTGACCCAAATATTCTAATTGAGGCTGGGCAAATGAGCATTTGCTTTGCTTTGCAAACAGCTTGTTATCCCTCAAGATCTGCAACACCTGATGCAAGTGTTGTGCATGTGACTGTAAGTCTTTGCTATACACCAGAATATCATCCATAAAAACCAGCACGAATTTCCTGATGCAAGGGGCAAATACTGAATTCATCAAGCACTGAAAGGTAGCAGGGGCATTGGTCAAACCAAATGGCATTACTCTGAACTGAAATTGTCCATGGTGTGTTTTGAAAGCTGTTTTGGCTTCATCATCTTCCACCATCCTGATTTGATGGTATCCTGCTCTCAGATCCAGTTTGGAAAACCACTTGGATCCAGCCAATTCATCCAGTAACTCATCCACAATAGGCAAAGGAAATTTACTCTTCACTGTTATATTGTTCAGTCTCCTGTAGTCCACGCAGAAACGCCAAGTCCCATCTTTTTTCTTTACCAGCAATACAGGGGAAGCAAAAGGTGACATACTAGTAGTCACCAGTCCAGAAGCAATCATCTCATTCACTTGTTTTTCTATCTCATCTTTCTGTTGTGGGGAGTACCTGTATGGCCTGGAATTGACAGGTACACTGTCTGGCAGTAAAGAAATTGCATGATCAAAAGCTCTATGTGGTGGTAGTGTTTTTGGGTCTTGGAACACGTCTTGGAAATTATCCAATGTGGACTGAATTAACTGTGGTAACTCTGTACCATCTGCTTGAGTAGCAAAGGAAACCACTGCTGTAGCCCAAATGTCATTGCCCTTGCATGCTTTCTCAATTTGTTCTAAGGACATTTCCTTGAGCTGCATTGTTTTTTGGTCTACAATGCCCTGTAGCTGTACTGGTTGTCCTGACTTGTTGAATTTAATCCACTTCTCTGCCAGTGGCATGTCATTTCACCCCATTGTGACAGCCAGTCCATACCCAGAATTGCATCATATCCACCTAGAGGCACTACCTTCATGTCAGTGGAGAAGGTGTGTCCCTGAATCCACCACTCAAGCCCTTGTACCTCCTTATCACAGAGCATTTGCTCTCCATTTGCCACTTTTACTTGTAACTTTCTCTCTAAAGCAGTTGTTGTACATCTCAGTTTGTCAACCAGTTGTTGGTCAATGAATGTATGGGAGCTGCCTGAATCCACCAACAGCAGCATCACTTGATTTCCAACCAGAGCTCTCAGCTTAATGGATTTATTATGTGTAGTACCAGCAATTGCATTTGCGGTCAGGTAAGCAGCTGCTTCCTCTACTGCTTCCTCCACTGCGATAGCATCCAACAGAGCATCACTGAGAATTTGTCCATCTGCCTCAGTTTCAATTGCTTTTATTTGAGCTCCTTTATTGGCACAAGTATGTCCTGGTGTGTATTTCTCACCACAACCATAGCACAGACCATTGGCTCTCCTGTATTCCTTCAACTGCTTGGCTTTCCAGACATCACCAGCTGCAAATTGTTGCCTGCCTGTATTATCTCCCCTGAAGGTAAACGTTCTGTGTGCTGCCGGCGCGCCACAGTACTCCCATGTTGTTTGCCTCTGCTGAGCATTGCTTCCTGAACCAAAGCATATTCAGTAGCTGCTTGCACTGAGTTGGGCAGTTGGATCTCCACAGCAGCTCTGATTTCCTCCTTTAACCCAAGTATGAACTGAGTTACTAGCATTGTTTCGCTTACCCCACCTTCATACAGCCTCACCTGATACACTAACTGATTGAACAACACCCTGTACTCCTGCACTGTGTTTGTCTGTTTCAACACAAGCAGGTCTCTCATACAAGTCCGGTGTATGTTCATGTCGAATTCGGTGAGTACAGCTGCACAGAATGCTGGCCAACTTGCACACACATCTGTGAACTTCACGGACTGGTACCAATGCGCTGCATTACCATGCAGATGAAGAGAAGCTGATATGAGTTTGAAATTTTCTGGAATTTGGTACAGCTGAAAATAAGCCTCGCAATTGTCCAACCACATCTGAACCCCTTCCCATCAAATCGAGGGAATTCCATCTTCGGCATCCATGATTTCCTTCCACTGTTCCCCCCTTCGCCTGCCCTGTCCTCGACGGTCACAACCGTCTGGCGTGCGTCTGGTGGTCGAGCGTGATGTCTCCATCGCGGCGGCGGCGGCGGTGGTGGTCTCCCCAGCCCGTTCGTTGCCAATCCTTTATCCACTGAGGATGGCGACGCAGCCGAACACCCCATCTTCGCAAGCCGATCGGACTCCGGCACTCTGGTTGCTGCGGATTCCTTCATCGCCCGTGCCGCGTGCACTTGTTCCTGGTGGATCTGACCAATTGAGCTTGCCGAAAGGTTTACCTTAGCCTGAACTTGGTCGAGCCGATTGACTTGCTCGCTGAATTTTGCATCCAGATCATCGAGCCTGGTCTGGATCGTGGAAATCCCGCCATCTGCTCCTGAAGAGAGCGAAGGGCCTCGAATTCCTTCAGCACCGCTCCTCAAAGGTAGCCATCACGTCGACCAGATGCCTTGTCTGCGCGCTAGCCTTAAACGGAGCCGTCGCTGCTCACTCTCTGAATCACCCTAACGCCGATTTCGGATTTACAACGAATTCTCTCCGGGGAGCGAATTCACAACCGATCGGTCGATGTTACAGGTCGATATCGAGTTGCGGAGCGCGGATCGGACCGGCAAAGCTCTGATACCAAGTTTGTAATGTCCTTGCCGTGGATTGCTCCGACGGATTTGGGACGGTGGGTTACGTGGAGAGGAAGTAGATGGAGAGGGCAAGGATCAGGAACGGGACGATGCCCTAAGTTCATTCATTAGTTCGATGCGGTTACAGATACCATCCCCGAGCTTATAACTGCGCTCCCTTCTCATCTCTCACATACGCACACGACACGGCCCACGGCCCACACCACTTACAGCCCAAACACTCACTAGCCACTCTGCTTCTTCTCCGCTGCTGTCACGCTAGTCGAGCCTTGCGTAGTGCTTGCCGTGACAACCTTGAGGCGGCGCAGTACGATCTCCGGTGGTGTGCGGCTTTCCTGGAGGCGACGGCGTGACGGCCGAACGACGGAGGCGGCGGCGGGCTGGGCTTGCTAGCGCATGGCGCTGGGTCGTGTGTAAGGCCGGTCCATGAGGATAAAAGGAGCATAGGGCTGTGGAGGCTCAATTTCCGGCCGACGCACTGCCGGAGACCGCCGGAATAGACCTTGGAGATCCAGAAGCTGGTGCTCCACTTCCCGAACCCAGAGTTGCCTCCGTCGTCGAGGTCGTCGATGGAGAGCGGCAACAGGCGAGCGAGGTCGACTTCGTGCTTGCCGAGATCGAGCGCGGAGGTGGCAACAACAACGACGAAGGCGTGAGGCTCGTAGTTGCGAGAGGAGGAGGAGGGCTTGAGCTGCCTGGGGTTGTTGTGGTCGGCGTGGAGCGGGAGCGGGCAGCGGCGGCCCGAGGGTTCGAGGTAGAGATCCTTCTGCGGAGGGCGGCGCGAGGACATGGGGAATTTTGGGGGAGAGACAACGCAGTGCGAAGGGAGGAAAGCGGGGAGAGACCACCGCCACCGAGTGCGACCGGTGCGCGGGCGGAGGTAACCGGGCAACGTGTCGCAACGGGATTGGTAGAAAATCGTGGATGAACAGTAGTCGTCCGGAAAGGGGTGGCGTGGGCTAATCTGGATCGTCCGTCGCGGCGATCCGACGGCTGACGATCGCGCGCGACGTGGATAGCGGGAGACGCCATCAATCTGACGCGCCTTTATATATAGTACCTATTTGGATCATATCAAAATAACATGGAGCACACCGAAGAAAAACGACAACTTCCATCCCACACCGCGCCCAAGCGCGAGATGGAACCAACTCAGACTCATGGCGTTATTGAAGGAGATGTCGGCGATGGCCTCCCTCCCCGCCTTTGGCTCCGACCGCTGGAACTCCACGGGAAGGAACAAAACCGCCGAGTAGTGTGGCCCAAAAACTCCAGCTCTCTACCCCTAAATTTCGGCATCACACCTAACACACAAGCTGCTAGAAGAAACCTACATCTACTATAGACAGAGGGAACTCTGACACATCCCCTTCGCCATCTCTGGCCAACGCCGACATCTCCATCAGCGTACTGCAACCATGCAACACTTTTCATGAATGGCTCATTGGATAGCTAAAAAATTATCAAAAATATATTTTCGTTTTGCCAAAAGTAACCGCTGGAAAGGGGGCGTCCGCTAGTTCGGCCTGCCTGCCAAACACGGCCATAATTATTTTATGTCTAGATAAATGCAAATTTTAACTAGGTTGAGACATCTTTTGTGAATGGAGGGAGTAGCTTTTTTGAGATAAGAAACAGCCATAGCTGCTGGGAGCGCATTGACGCGGATTGGAAGACGCGCAAGCATGTGTGTAAGAAAAGTACGGCTACACTTTTGAGTAGGCGGGAAAAAATAGCACACGAGGCAGGGTCCCACTCCCAGTGGGTGCCTCAACCCTAATCCGAAGCCCGAACATGCCCCTCCTTGTCCCTTGCCTACTTTTGCCGAAATTGTGTAATGCGCGTGGCGGGCTGGATTTCCGCGTCCCCCCATGTGACCTCCCCTCCCCTCCTCTCACCTCGCTCCCTCCCAAAAAAAGCACCGCACCAATACGGGAGGGACCTCCAGAGGAATTGGGAACCGCTTGCGCCTCTGCAGCGGATCGGCGCGGCGGTGGTGGTGGGATGTCCACGCGGTCCAAGTCGGTGCCGGGCTCCGTGGGCGCCGGCGGCAGCGCGGCCGTACCGCTCGCCGTGCTGCTGCGGCGGGAGGTGGTCAGCGAGAGGACCGCCGCGGAGCGCCCGGACCTCCAGCACGGCCACTTCAACCAGGCCAAGAAGGGCGAGGACTTCTTCCTCCTCAAGCCCGACTGCGAGCGCCTCCCGGGCGTCCCCTCGTCCTCCTTCTCTGCCTTCGCCGTAAGCCCCACCCCCGCACCCTTACAAAGGGGCGGTGATGCTTGAAATGTGATGAGCTGGGTCGATTTTTGTTGGCCTCGGTTGGTGGCCAATTCTGAATTATGGAATCGTTTGTGGGGAAGGTTTGATTTTAGGACATTGGAGATTTCAATAAAAGGGGCTTCGCTCCCCCTTTTCGAAAAAAATAGGACATTGGAGATTGAATGGACACACGTGTCCAGTGGAATTATGTGATGCTGGAGCTGGACTGCTGGATGCTGGTTATAGAATAAAGTAGCTATATTTGTTATCGTTCCAGCTTTTAAGTTTTCTATAGGCAATTTGGAAGCAATGGTTTTGACGAAGGATGTTTACTAGAAGCAATTATTCAGGGCCTCTCAGCGCTGTGATTTAACTGCAGATTTTTGATGGGCACAATGGGAGTGGAGCCGCTATATATACTAAGGAGAATCTCTTGAACAACATCTTGAGTGCAGTCCCTGCTGATCTCAACAGGGAGGACTGGCTTGCTGCGCTCCCAAGGGCGATGGTTGCAGCATTTGTCAAAACCGATAAAGATTTCCAAACAAAAGGTCTGTCAAGTGAAAATTGAAAACTTTTCCTAATCCTACAATATTTTTAGTTAACTTAGGAAAAAGGGGCTTGACATGTCACCATATCAATCAGAAGGAGATCTTTTGATCGCTCACTGAAAACTACAAGTAACGGAGAATCTTTCATACATTGACATGGATGTTGTTTTTTCCTTTTCTTATTCTCCCTCCGTCCATAAAAGGATGTCTCTACTTTGCCTAAATTTGCATGTATCTACACACGCTTTAGATACATGCAAATTTAGGCAAAGTAGAGACATCCTTTTATGGACGGAGGGAGTACTTTCTGATGCCATACATATATGAAACATTTGGACCAGCCCACATGTCAATATGATTAGCATCAAACAAAGTTAGTTGTTTTGCTGGATTGTATGGCCATAAATATTTGCCATAGAACTTTATGGCCACCCACAATTTTTTCATTAGTCGGTCCATTTAGCATATCTGACATGTCTATATCATTTATTCCTTACAGCTCGCTCTTCAGGAACAACAGTGACATTTGTGATAATAGATGGATTGGTTGTTACTGTTGCATCTGTTGGTGATTCACGTTGTGTATTAGAAGCTGAAGGTTCAATTTATCATTTATCTTCCGATCATCGATTTGATGCAAGTAAAGAGGAGTAAGTTTGTCTTATCCTGATTTGTGCCCACTCACTTCTCTCATTGCAACAACTTATCTGTTATCACTTGATGTGCAGGGTTGATCGTGTAACAGAAGCTGGAGGTGACGTTGGGAGGCTAAATGTTGTTGGTGGTGCTGAGGTTTAAACTTGCTTACTTTGTCCTTCAAGTTAATTTTCTCGTGTCGAGGTTCATTGTAGCCATTTTTACTGCTTCAGTTTACTCCAGGTTATACTCATGCTCGTGCCTGGGATATCTGTATGTTTATGGTGTCCGTTAGAGACAGACTAGCCTCTTATTTTGTGCTGCAAAAGTTATGCAGTCTTTGGTGACATTAATTTATACTGACCACCAAATATATCTAGCATTCTAGTTGCATATGTTAATTCTATGTTGTCCCTTTTTTGTACTAGTTCATTATTTTATTTTCATGTTAAATCTATCTCCTGTTATTGAATTTACTTTAGAACTTGATATCAAGTTTTGGGTACATAAGCTTATGAATGTCAGATTTTGAGAACCTTGCTCAGTATATTTTAGAGGTCCAATGGCATATAACATATTAGTACATGCAAGAAACTTGGTTTCTAATCTTTGCATTCATGGTAGGAGTGAAAAGGGAGGAGTAATGTTCTGTGTAGGTGGAGGTATAAGAAGGGACATTGGCTAATCTTTTGTTGATAATTTTTATGTTAATATCTCTACCAGTTTTCATTATTGTCACTTGCTTTACTAATTCTCTTTTTGCTGTACCTTCAGATTGGCCCCCTTAGATGTTGGCCGGGGGGGTTGTGCCTATCGAGGTCAATCGGAGATCAGGATGTGGGTGAATTTATCGTTCCTGTTCCTCTCGTCAAGCAAGTAAAGGTATGTCCTGGAAAATAAGGAGCACTTATTAACATTACATGAAGGCTGAAGCCAAAAAAATAATTATCCAAGTAAATAGTAGCATACGAGCTGTTGTATTGCTTTGACACTTATTTGCCCCTTTTTCTGTGCCTCCTGCTTAGATTTCATATTCCAGTCTATAACTAGCTAATTATGTTTTTGCACAGGAACTATTCCTTCCCCATACGATCAAATTCATGTCTAATTTTCACAAAATATGTCGGTCATTTTCTCTGATTAGAGTTCATTGAAAAATATAATGCTCTCTCTCTCTATCATCATCATCATCATCATCACCACTAGTTACATGATTTCATATGTTTGAGGTTTTGTTCATGTTAGTCCGATCCATCGATTATGAGAATACTAATGTTGTTTCTAAATTGCATAGCTCTCTACTGCTGGAGGCCGGCTTATTATTGCAAGTGATGGTGTTTGGGATGCCTTGACTGCAGAACAGTCACTAAACTGTTCACGAGGACTTCCTCCTGAGGACGCAGCTGAGAAAGTTGTGAAAGTACAACTCTCTCTCTCTCACCCTGAGTTTTTCAAGATACTCTTCCTTACATTTAAAATTTATTTCAGGAAGCAGTGCACTCAAAGGGACTGAGGGACGATACCACTTGTATTGTCGTTGACCTAGGACAAGAGAAAGGCAACCCAGATATGCCAGCTCCTAAAAAGCAACCAGGAATGGGTGTTTTCAAAAATATGTTTCGCAAGAAAACATCTTGTGACTCATCATCCCATTCAGATAGAGAATATATGGATCCAGACGTTGTAGAAGAAATATTTGAGGACGAATGTGCATTCCTCTCTAGACGGTTGGTTCTAAAAATTCTACTTTTGTTAATTAAAGAGCAAACAATTGTGAAGTTAAAGTGCCAACACATTCAGCTCATGATTAATTCAAACAGCATAAAGTTGTCATGTTTGGAGTATTTGGATCACCTTCCGGTCTATTCCATGCAAAACAAGAAATAAATTTGACTATCCTTTTGCTACAGTAAATAAGAAATCCATCTGCCGCTGAGTGCAACCTTGTTTGATCAACATTCCAACAGTTACCATTAAGACTTGCACTTAGGGTTCAAATTCTATTTGTTTTGATTGCAGGCTTGATTCTGAATACCCTGTTCGAAATATGTTCAAACTCTTCATCTGTGCCATATGCCAAGTAGAGTTAAAGCCAAATCAAGGGATATCGGTACATGAAGATTCGTCGCAACCTGGGAACTTGCGTCGCTGGGATGGTCCGTTCCTTTGCCAGAGCTGTCAGGAAAAGAAAGAAGCTATGGAGGGAAAGCGCCGTTCGCGAGGTCTTGTTTGCAGAGCTGTTTTATATACTTATGAAGTTTCAAAACGTTTTTCTTATATACTCTTAACTTACTGCAGATTCTTCATCGAGAAATAGCGGGTCTAGTGAATAATCCTCAAGTTTAGAGTTATTTGGTGTTAAAAAGGGTTAGTGATAACAGGGACCTATGGACCTGACAATGCCTCAGTCACCCAAGAGACAATCATTTTTGCAGCATTTTGCATTGTTTCGGCACTTCCCTGATCAGACGGGCTATTTGGGTGTTTTGATCTAAGATTGAAATACGAATTACCGTCAAGCAGGTGGTTACTGGGGAATAACCTACATGCCATTTGAAGCGACGAGCATACTCTGTCTTTGATTAAAGGGACAAGGAACTTTTTGCTTGACCATTCTACTCAGATCATTTAACCGTGGTGGCACATACAGGTCCAAAGATTGTTGGCGAAGAGCTGCATGACATATCTATTTTTAGGTCAGACTACAGTGTGAATTACTGATCATATAGAGCTCCGGTGAACAGAAAAGGTGTTGTAATTCTTGGTACGGGTAGGTGAGTTTCTTCAGACCGACCTTGAATTATGGTCGAGAAATTCCACCCCTGTTGAAGTCCAGCTTTCCTAACTCCTTTGTAATTAGCGTTTAAAAAATTCTTTCAACGAGCTGTGGCCTGATTCATCTGCAAGACATTTCCATGTTTGTGTACAAATGTTGGCAACCAGACATATCTGTTCCTCCATTGTGCCTTGTGGCCACAGTGTGTTACTAACTGTCAGCTAAGTGCTAACAATTCCGTTGTTGACCAATTGGAGGAAATGGCTACTACCTCCGATCCACAATAAGTGTTGAACCCTAATTAAAAACTGCGACACTTATTTTGAATCGGAGGGAGTAGCATTTTTTTGTTAACTGAAGATTTAACCGGGTAGATCACGTTTCCAGCATGAGTTATCCATTGTAAGAATCTCTATCTGCCGTGGGAATTCATCAATCAACGTAACCTCATACTGCCTGAAGAGTATAGAAGAACATTTACAGCGTGCGATGCAAGCTCTAAAATATAACGTAAGTTTTTCGTACAAATCCGGAAAGTGTCTAGTGCCCCCTTCATTTTTTTTTGAAAATCATATTTATGAGTTTCAAAACGTTCTGAAAAAAAAACCCGGATTTAGCCAATGGTGTAGCACACAAGCGTGCAAAAAATTAATTTAAAAAACTTATATTTTAAGCGACGCAAAAATAACAGAATCTGATAAAATTTGGACTTTTGAAAATATGCATACTCAGATCCACACTTTTGCAATTTTTATGTAGCTAAGAATGAGGTATTTAAAATTAATATTTTGCACGTTTGTGGATATACCATTGGCTATATCAGGAGTTTTTCAGATTTTTTTGAAACACATAAATATGATTTTCCAATTTTTATATGGAGAGAGCATTGGAGTTCGGGAGTCAAAAATCTCTACTCAGTACAAATCGTACTGATAGAAATAGATCTTCTTCATCGGTTGTTTAGATGGCAAAGTTCCAATAAATTTGGAGAAGAGTTACCGAACATCCAGCGAAAATTTCTTTTTTTCAAATTTTTCTTGAGAAAAGACTTCTCCCACACTCACCAACCAATCTCAGCCACAAATGAAAATCTTCTTCCTTCCTGCTCTCTCAAGCTCAACTAAAATAGCCTCAAGGAAAAAAAAACACGAATCCCACGCAATATCCACAACACCTCAAGACACCACCAGAATGCAGCCATGATCACCTCCTTCCTCCCCCTCCCCTCCCTCCCTTCTCCCCGCAACCGCCTCCGGCCGCTCCATTCCGCCCCGCACCACCGTCCCCTTCCCCAGAACACCACTCCGTCGCCGCCAGATCTACACCTCTGCGTCGACGGTAAGCAGCGGCGCAGGCGAGGAGGAGCGCGGCAGCAACAACGGCTCGCTGCCCGGCCTGCCCCCCGTGGAGGAGGACGACGAGTTCTGCCCGGTGGAGTGCGTGACGGAGTTCAAGACGGACGAGGAGTTCACCCGCTTCCTGGAGCGGTCCAAGGCGACGGGCGCGCTGGTGGTGGTGGACTTCTTCCGCCCCTCCTGCGGCAGCTGCAAGTACATCGAGCAGGGCTTCATGAAGCTCTGCAAGGGCTCCGGCGACGAAGACTCCCCCGTCGTCTTCCTCAAGCACAACGTACGTCCGTGAACTCAACGACACGCGCGGCATTGTTACGCCTGGCCGTGTTCTTGATTAATTAGCCCAATGAACTAGTAGTAATTTGCATACGTACGCGTGCAGGTTATCGACGAGTACGACGAGCAGTCGGAGGTGGCTGACCGGCTGCGCATCAAGGTGGTGCCGCTGTTCCACTTCTACAAGGACGGGGTCTTGGTGGAGTCCTTCGCGACGAGGGACAAGGAGAGGATCATCGCCGCCATTGCCAAGTACACCTCTTCTGAGTAAGCCATCATCACGTCACACAAACTCATTATTTTAATTTTTTCGCAGCTGCTGTAGATCACACGAATCCATTATATATTGTACGTATTGGAGCTCTACTGAACTGATCAAGAGCTCCTCAGTTGCCTAAACACGCTCCTGGTTGCAAACAATGAAATGATTTGCTCCCATGTAATTTGAACCGCAGAGCAAGTTAACTAATTTGAACTCCAGAGCTCCTCAGTGTACATGATCTGCATCACTCTATCTGCCTGCCTCTTTATTCGGACTGAATCTAGGTTGACATTCCCCTTTTGCAGGCCGGAATCGCAGGAGTAATTTACTAATTTCCAATCCAACTACAGTCTACACACATCAAGACTCGAGAGCTAGCTAGCTAGACCGGCCTTTCGCCTGATTGATGCTGCCCGTCTCTGCAAACACAAAATGAACGTGTACTGTAATAGGGACGATTGGAATTGATTGTAATAAAGCAGAGTGCGTATCGTTGAAATTACAGTATTCTGTACTACAAAGAGGATCCATGAGAATGGTGAGATGGTCGTCTCTCATCTATGTGCTGCTAGGCGCCATACGTGCAAGCTGTAGATTAAGAAATCTAACGGATTTTCAAACGTTATAAATTTATAGTCTTTGGTTATGGATTATGATATGCTCCAGAATAAAGGACCGTGAACTTTCGTTTGTACAACTGAAATTGGCGGCCTTCCTTTTGCTCTGGGAGGAGCGGCAGCGGCGGCGCGCCGTCGACACGGTCTGCAGTTTGAAGACGAAGGGCACCCCAAAGATCTCATTGTAATTTTCGTTTTTGTTGAGGTGATTTGTACGGTTCGATGTTTCTTTTAATTCTAGAGTTTTTTTCCGCATAAAAATAAAAATAGCTAGAACGAGAAAATCGACGGCAGCTCGATTGCACTAAACAAAAAGAGTAAATAAGAAGTGAAGAGTATAAAGCCACTTACTCATAAACAACATTTTTTTCCGAAACAAAGGCACAAGCTTTACCTCGCTCTTTAATTTAATAAAAAAGAACATAATTGTCCGATTGGCTAGCGAAAAAACGTCACAAACACCTCGCCCGATTGTCATCGACCGCGAGAGCCTCAAAGAGGATGTGGGCACGATGGATGCCTGACCACCGGAGGTGCCACACCAACCGTTGTGCAGAGGCTGAGATACACTACACATGCGAGAAGAGCGGACCTCAGAACATTTTGACGTTGGTGTCACTACTGAAATTACCGGCGTCATT
>CAMZMU010000033.1:49084660-49258255 GCA_947311845.1 Poa pratensis | reverse complement strand
TAGTCATATAATTTGCTCATATTAGTATGGGATGCCTCATCAACGAGATGACTCCGTTATGCATGAGGGGATGTTCGGTGACCTACCCTGACCCGGGTCCTCGCTCAAACTCTATGAAAGATAAGGAGGAGGAAAGAAGGATGTCCCCTATACACCGCCGGGCAAAACTGTGAGTCCTCACACTTAAATTCCGACGGGCTGGGTTAAGTGTTGATGGAAAGTGTCATATGGGCAGGGTCCTATACTAGCATGAGCAAAGGACAGGCTAGGGTCGGTGACTCAACTTCGCATACACCTTGTATGGCGGGACGTGGCTGACACGATGATCGGATGGTGTGGGAAAAGCGTGCTACCTCTGCAGAGTGTAAAACTATTCGAATAGCCGAGTCCTCGGATATGGACAGTTGGAAGGCCCTACTCAGACCATGTGCAAGTTTTGCAAAGTTTTAAGAGTTGAAAAGAAAATGGAGATGTTTTATATATGCAACTATACCGACGGGCTGGTATGAGATTGCTGGAAAAGAGGAAGACCATGAAGGCTATGGTCGAGAAGTGCAAAGTTTTGTGATTTGAAAGTGGAAAATGTTTTATGCAACTATACCGAAGGGCTGGTATAAGGTTGTTGGAAAATGATTTGACCATGAAGGGCTATGGTCGGAAAAGGAGGAGTTTTGGAGAAATAAACAAAATGGTGATTTTCCGGGAAAACATTTTAAAAAGAGACTTCTTACTTTTCAACAAAGATAAATTTTCGGGAAAAAGTATTAAAGGTGACTTCTTACAAAGACAGATTTATGGGAAAAAAGTTCTAAAAGCCTTCTTTCCTTTTCAATTAAAGTTATAGAGATTTCAACAAAGTTTTATTTAAACAAGAAAAAGAGTAGCGCATGCTCATTCCGGGGTAGTACGAGTACAATCAAATGTACTCATATTGGTTTCGTCCCTGGCTATTGTCTTAGCCAGATTCTGAAGCGGAGCAGTTCGAAGGAGAAGTTGTCAATGACGTCAATGCGAACTAGGGCGCTTCCCAGTCAGCTGCCTGTGGGGTTGTGGCAAATGACTTGGGCTGCACGTTGTTTGGTGATTACCGCTGCAAGTACCTGTTGAAGTTACGGCTTCAATCAAGTAAGTATATACCTTCGGTATTTATGGATGTTCTTTTGATACCAGTTCGATTGTGCTCAGCGACACACTGATCATGGGATCGCTGATGTGTAGGCACAAGGGTATTTCGGACAGCTAGTCCGGGGTCCCCACAGTCAATTTCTCAAGCAAACGTTAAGGTCATGATACTCCACCGAATTTCGGTTTCCAGTCTTTTTTTTTCCGCCGGTTTTTGACGGTTGACTGCTTAACCAAAACCGTCATTTTCATTTGGGATCTGCCCTATTCTCTCCACAAAAATTCAGGTCTTCGAATTCCCTTCAGCTCGGCTTTACAGCAACTCTATGCTACACATTGTTCTTTCATTTGATATTTTAGATCAAGTGAAAAGAAGTAAGTCGCGTCATTGTGAGGTGCATATCTTCTGGCGCTTCTGCCCGTCAACGTTCCTTTAGAATACTTTCTTCGTTCTGAATTATAAGATGTTTTGAAATTTCAATGTGGACTACATACGAAGTGAAATGAGTAAATATACACGTTGGTTTAGAAAAAACTAAAACATCTTATAATTGACGGAATATACTGTATTGGTATTCCACAAAGAGGTACATCTTGTGTATACATAGAGATAAAAAGGGTGTATTTTCAATTACCTAACGATCTCCATTACCTCGTCATTTTTGAATGTGTGGTTTTGTTTTGCGAGTTGCTAGTTAGAGCATCTCCAGCCTCTGATTGGCCTTTCCCATCGGCCCAATGGGGCCTCGACACAAAAATGTCCCCCAACAACGCCCCTTATCGGCCTAGAAGGACCAAAAAACATGACCTGCATCCCCTTGCCCGTCCCCAACTTTCGTACAGGACACGCCCGCCATGTAGACTTTGATAGGTGGGGTCAACATGGCCTCGACTCATGTAGGGTAACCTTGTTTAACGGCGCCCACCCACCACGCAAGTTCGCTAGACGGGAGCTGCTCTGCTTCCTCACGTGTCGTTGTACTAAATGTCACCGACATTAAATGGCGTCACCAGCCTCTCACCTACCACCCCGACCTTTGTCTGCACCTCCCGGCTCGCTGCGTGGACATTCACGCCTCCCCCCTCTCTCTCTCTCACTCTCCTACACCAGTCACCATCGTACCCTCCCACGGCGCACAACGATGAGGCCGACGGCTCGATGTACCGGTCGCCGCATAGTAGCCTCACCATTGAGGAGTCGAAGCGTTTTACACCAACAGTTTCCTCAGGTCGCCGGATCTACAGGCTGCCAAAGGGGTGGCATATATATCAACCAAGGCGGCCTTGTTGTGCCACCCCTCCCCACCGGCTCTGAACTCCGACTGTAAGTCCTCAAACGCGGGACCACATGACGCCGACGGATAGGGCCAACCCCTTCAACAACGCCCACAACGAGCGAGTGTGGAGCGCCAAGGGGCGGAGGTTCTGGTGGAGAGCCCTCAACGGACCATGGAGGGTGCCACCGCAGAAGCACGCAACTGCGCCATCGGGATGTAGCTCTCACCGATGCTGCCCGAAGTTGGAGCCATGGTCGCCACCAGGGCAGCGGGGAGCCAAAGGAGAAGCATCCACCCAGAGGAGGGCATACCGGGAGATTTTCACGTCTCGTCACCATTCCGGGACGCCGCCGATGGGGACTTCCCTGACCTCACAGAGGCCTTGCTTGAGTCGACGACCATGAAGCAGCCGCCGCGGCTGCATCCCCCGACCTGCTGGTCAGCCCCGGCCTGACCCCTCACCTTGTGTGTGTCAGCGATGGAGCAACCGCAACAGCAGTCGCCGGCGCTGCCGTGTATCGTTCGTCGGACTGATCTAGCGGATGCCAACATCATATACAACTCCGATGGCGAGGATAAGATCTAGGGTTTAGATTTACGTTTTTACATTTCGTTCAAATATAAAATTTCAATAAATTTGAATGAAATTTGTTAACGTCGTTTAAATTTGGGTGTTCAATTTTTTTTTTGTGACGCCGCTTGTGGAGAGCCGGCCCTATCCTTATCCTTCTGGATAAGTGTCCGGCACCCCGTTCCCTATTAGTTGTCTAAATAGATAAGAGGAAATCTTATAACTAAAACTATACAAGGAGTAGTGATTACCATACAACGGATACACTAGAGGATACAAATGTATAAAATCTCTCTAATGAAACTATTGTGGGTGCATCCAATTTGCTTATTCACGAAAATCTAGAACATTTAAATAACCTCATAATTGAAACTAGGGGACTATGCGCGGGCTTCGCCGCGCCCGTTGGATTTGAATTTTTTTCGAATATGTTTTTTAAAAAAATCATGTTGAATTTGAGTATTATTTGAACTCGGAAAGTTTGCGATTAGAAGATTGGTGAGATTGTGAAGGTTTGACGTATTGAAATGTATTCATATTTGTATTCTTTTAATGTTTACGAAAAATGATCAGATTTGGAAGGTATTTGAAATTCTGGAATATGTAAATTTGAAATTTGAGTTGAAATGCTCGAATGTAGATTTTAGGAACTGAACGATTTGGAGTTTGTTGAAATTTGAATTTTGCTTTAATGTTTACGAAATGAGCAGGTTTGGAAGTCGTATGACACGTCAAAATATTTGAATTTGTAATTTGGGTTTGAATGCTCAAATATGATTGTTTTTCCCATGTTTAAATGTAGGCCAATTTGAGTTTTCAAAACGTATTTGTTTTGTGTGAAAATAGTTGACAATTTTTTCCCTAGCATTTTGATATTTTCTTATATTTTGTTGGTGTGCAAATTAAAATTTTCAAGTTTTGCAATAATTTGGAAAAGGTTGCAAAGTATATGTAATGATTATTTTGATTGTTACATATTTGAATTTGCAAAAAAAAATTGTTTTGTGTGAAAAATAAAATGTAGGCCAATTTGAATTTTCAAAACTTATTTGTTTTGTGTGAAAATAGTTGACAATTTTTTCCCTAGCATTTTGATATTTTGTTGGTGTGCAATTTAAAAATTTCAAGTTTTGCAAGATGTTCCCAAAGTATTTGCAAATGCTATTTTAATTTACGCGAAAACACCTGAATGACATGCCATCTTAACTAATTTTGTTCAACTATA
The DNA here is from genome assembly GCA_947311845.1 of Poa pratensis. Lineage (NCBI taxonomy): Eukaryota > Viridiplantae > Streptophyta > Magnoliopsida > Poales > Poaceae > Poa > Poa pratensis. The sequence goes on along the minus strand of CAMZMU010000033.1, from coordinate 49,254,060 downwards.
GATGCATAGCCAAATTAAATGGGTTATAAAACATACCCATGTTTTAAATTTAGGGTTTATTAGTGTTTGACTAATGGCATCAATGTGAATATTTCAAACATGTATGATTATGACATTAAAATAAAGATCTCATTTTTCTGAAATTTTGATATATTGTACATGTTTTTCTGATTTAGAATAAGATATGATTTGTTAAAGTTTAAACAATTTAATTCATTTCAGAGATTAAAAGAATAAGGAATTTTAAAAGGGCTGACGTCATAATGACGTCAGCAATGGATTGGAGCTGCGCACGGGCGCGCACGGGCGCGACGCTCCGGCAAGCGAGCGCAAGCGCCGCTGGGCACGTGTTGTGCGCCTGGCCGCGGGCCACCTTTAGGTGGTGGCGCCGCCCCTAAATGGTCGCCGGAGCGGCGCCGCCGGCGCGCGGACGCGGCGGAGAATGGCGGGGACGGCAGAAGCTATCCCGGCGACGGTGCGCCGTCTCGCCGGCCGATCTGCGGCCAGCGGGTAGAGGGCGTGGCGGCGCACCTCCCCGCTGTCTCCGATGCGCGCGGGGCGCAGCGTGGTGGCGGCGATGTGCGGCGGCGACCCGCGGGGCCGCGCGGGGAGAGAGAGGGAGGGGTTGTGCCGGCAATTTTGCACGGACGCCCCTGACGTTTTCACATTTTACGGATAGGTCCTTTGCGGGGGGGTTTCGCAAAAAGATCGCGCCAAAATTCGTGCGGAGGGGGTCACCGGCTGCGCGCGGGATGACCGGCCGGGTACCGGGCGACGTGGCGGCGTCCCATTGGAAGAAAATCAAGTGCTACAGTACCGCGGGTTTGGGGGCGACGTGGGCGCATCTCGGTCGTCGATTTCGCGGATCGGACGGCTACGGTTTGCCCGCGACGTGGAGGGCTGGAGGAGGCTGCGATTCCACCATCTTTTATATATAGTAGAAGTAGAATATACAGATATGTAACAGAGGGGAGGGAGTACCTTTCTGTCTTCTTATCGAATGTTTACATCCTAAACTTGAGTAAGTACTATGAGGACACGATGGTCCACGTAGAATCTTAGAAAAGCAATATGGTTTCTAGCTAATTGGTGGGGCAGAACCTAGTCATATAGGCCCCGGCACTCGGCTCTGAGAGCATCTCCACCGGCGTACCTAATACATTGTCTGGCAAGTGTGCCGGATAAGTGATATTGGACACGCCATCACGTGTTGCCGCCTATTGGGACCGACTCGCCCCCCGCGCTCCCAATAGTATTTTTTCCAAAAAATTAAAACGACGTAATAATTCAAACTTCCTAGATTTCATGCATTTTTTATAGATCTTTATAAAATTCGAACGGAATTTAACTAAAATAACCCTAAAACTAATATCCAGTGTAGTACTGGTCCCAGTCGTACGCCGCCACCACGGCGTCGACGTCGAATGCGCCGCCCTGCTGCGGCGCCTCCTCCGGCTCCTCCTCCTTGACCGTTGCGTCTGTTCGGGGCGACGGTGGCGCGGCGGCCTGCTCCTCGCCGTCGTCGTCAGGGATGACGACGATGTCATTGTCGATGCACGACCAACACTCGGCAAACTCCCTCGACGCCGGCTGGACGGTGTCGAAGGACTCCTTCATGGCCTCGGCGAGGTCTCTCCGGAAGATCGCCTCGGCGAGGTCTCTCTGGAAGATCGCCTCGGCCTCCTCCTCCGTCATGACCCGCTGAGCCGGCGGTGGCGCGGCGCGCTTCTTGCCGCCGGGCGCCGCCGCCTCTGGCTCAGCCTTGACCTTCACTGGGGACGGCGGGCCGAAATAGCGGATGGTCACGCCGCCGCCTGTCCTTCGCGGCGGCGCTGACCATTCCGGCTCGGCCTTGACCTTCACGGGGGCGGCGGCGCCCTGCGTGAGGAGCTGCCCTCCTTCTTGGGGACGACGAACCTCAGCGTCGCCGTCGTGCTCCGCGCGCTGGATGAGCTGCGGGAGGAGGAACTCAGAGGCACGTCCCACAGGTCGTTCCCCCCGTGCTCGCGTGGCGCGACGTACCTGTACAAGGTGACGTGGCGCGACGTACCCGTACTCGGCCATCACCTTGTACAGGTCGCGGCAGTCCCACCAGCGGCGACGCCACTTGCTGTTGGTATGCGCCAGTCGTGGGCCACCGCTGCACCGCGAGGAGCACCGCCCAGTTCGGGCTATTCTGGCTATTCTGGCGTACTCGGCGTCCGCCAGCGCAGACAGATGAGCGTGCGGAGCCGGTTCCCCTACTGCAGAGGAGGGACGACGTACCCGAGCGCCGAAAGCGTCATACCGCCGCCGCTGGGGAGGCGCATCCCCGGCGGCACGGGGATGCGGTGCTTGTAGAAGAACGCTTCTTCGTCCTTCCGCAAGCATCTCTTCGCCGCGGCGCTGCCTCCCGCTACGCCGCTGTGCGCCATCGCTGCTCGCTAGTGAACTGTGGAGCAAGGGGAGAGAAGATGCGACGGTGGAATGATGTGACAGGGAGAGGCGCCGGTTCCCGAGGCGACGTAACTCTCGTGACGCACGTCGGGAAGACGAGACGCGACACGTCACACCGCGTCAGAAACCGCCCAGCTGCCGCAATAAATTGCGCTGACGCGTCGGTCCCCGCGTCAGGATCCGACGTGGCACCAGTTGCCGCGGTTGCCGACACGCTTGCTTGTCTCTCTAAAAACATGGTGCGAAACGGGGTTGTCGATTGGGACGCGTCGGCAATATTTGGTCTATTGGACTCGCCGCTGTGGGCGGGGCCGTTTTTGTGTCGGCGCACCCAATAGGCCCATTAGGAACGCTATTGGGCGGGTCGGAGATGCTCTTATGCCTTAGTTACAAAGTGACCTAGCCTACCACTAGTACCAAATTGCACACTGCGAGCTCTGTGACACCACCAATGTGGTTGATCTAGCAAGAAATGAAGTCCATATGGTTTGATTTTGAAGTGAAGTTTTTATCTAAATTTTTGAAGTGAAGCTCGATGAATCAGGGGTCCATTTTCGTTTCTGCCACTAGGTCGGCCTACCAGCCTTATACGGAGTACATTTCACCTGTACTAAAAGCTCAATCAGAGGTGATGGTTCCTGTTCATGGGGCAGTGGATCGCTGGAGGCGTTGGCACGTTGCCGTTGGCGCAAGCAGGCACATAGCTAGCTGGCGGTTGGGCCGTGACTACTCTTCCCGCCTAACGACACCTAGCTAACGTAACGTGCACCATGTTCATGCTCCAAATCTCCCATGGTTCTTCTCAAACAGCGGAATAGTTTATGCTACTTGTTGCCGGTCGACGAATCTCCTTTAATTTCATAGTCCACTGCATTGACAAGAAAAAAAAATAAAGTTCTCAACTGTCTTTGACTCCCATCTCTCATCGTTTGCCGACCTGTTTTTTTACTTCTCTATGTGCGTGCTCCTGTCCCTGGGGAGAATCTTTGCTTCAGCCATTGCATCCGCGAGGGCGAGGCGCGAGCGATGTTCGCGCGTGACCTAATTCGGCACAACTAAGCAAGAACAGCTTGCGATCGACGCTAATGATTTACTCCCTCCCACGTCATGTCGCATGATCAAAACATCCGAGAGTGCGTCCTGCCCAACCGCTAAACCGCTCGTACATGAAACATCCAAGTGCATTTCTTCAAGTACATCCAGTTTTTCTTGCAAACTTATTAATGCTTCGAAAACATATGAATCCAATTGAGTTAAGTAAAATTTAGGAATCCAGTAAATGGATAAAAATAGGCATAAAATAAATAAAGAAGGTGCTCAGAATCAAGTAGCTGGCCAAGATAGAGAAGAGAGATAGCTAGCGCGAAATGGAGTTGACAAAAATAAAAGCGTGTTTTAAAAAGAGAAATCCCAACAAAGGAGGCCGCCCCCAGAATTTCAGACAGCTACACAAAACAAACTCGACCAGCCCTGCCTGCTGCTGCTGCCGGTCACCGCCGCCTGAGTACTCCCGCCGCCTGCCTCCCGCGCTATCTCGTCTCGAATCTTCGTTCTGCTGAGTCGAGGAAGCTCTGCTTGGAAGATCGACTCAAGAAGTCGAGGCCGAGATTCAGCGGCGGGATTGATTGATCGGGCGCCAGGGAGGGAGAGCCGATGAAGGGGAAGGCCGGGGCGCTGGAACGGAGGTCCTCCGCCGCGAGGTGGAGGCTGCTGCTGCTCTGCGCCTTCAGCTTCGGCCTCGGCATGCTCTTCACCAACCGGTGGGTCTCGCTCCCTCCCTCCTACCGTCTCTTTCGGCACGAGTCCTCGGATGGATCTCGCCCTGAGCTCTTCTCCGCTCGGGTTAATGGCGCGGCGGCTCGGATTTCTTTCTGTTTTTGACTCGCCTGAGACTTGCAGTTTAAAAAGCTTTGCTTTGTTTTTTGTTTTTTGTTTTTTTAGTCCTAGCCAATGGCTATGCTACTGCTGGGTGGCTTTGAATTCCTTGTCGTGCTGAGGTTTAATTTGGAATGAGATTGGATTTTAAACCTGTCTTCTTCTCTTTGGTCTTTCCTCTTCCGAGCTCATGGCGATCTGGGTTGGTGGAAAGCTCGCGTTTCCCTTTATTTATTTATTTTAAGAACAAGGGAGATCGTGTTTCGATGTGGACTGCTGCATGTTTCCCCATGTTCCATTACATCCAAGCTCTGTGAGAAGAAGGAATCAGCTGCTGTTGCTTGCGTAATCTGTGAATCTAAGCAAGACTGGATTGATTTTGCCGTTTCGCGAAACGCCCGCATGAGATCTACCATAAAGAGAGCATGAGATGCTTGTTTTTTAGGAGAATGTTCCATTTGGGTCGCGTGCTACCTGCTTGCTTCTCTTAATGGACTGAGGGGCCCTTTGGATGGTTTCGGTCTTGCTAATGAAGTATGAATTTACCTACCTACTTGCTATTTAGTTAAGCTTGTTGGAAGAACTCCCTGTTTGTCCTTGTGCGGTTGGATTTGTACTTTACTTGCAAGGGTAGCTGTGTTGAGCAGGTTTTATCTGGACAACAACTTGCTAGAAAAAAATTAAACGGGATTTAAGGTGAAAGTTGTTTGCTTTAGTTGCTTTTCGAAACCTTCAGGTGCTGAAACTGAAACAGATGACAGAGGGCAAGCATCGTTTTGGTTCTTGATCTCAAAGGGACTTGAAGTGCTTGTTCTTGTTGTTCTTTGGCATATCTTGAGTCTTGACGAATCGTTTCCGTTGCTTTTACAGCTTCTGGACGGCACCAGATACCAGTAACCACATCATGTCTCAACGCAGGAGGCAGGATCAGGAGTTGCAACTCGTCTCAGAGGATTGCAATACGAAGAGGGTGGGATTCCAAATTCAATAAATTCGCATGATTACACCATCAATTTTACATTGCTTTTGGACTGAACACTTTAATCTTGATTGGATTACAGAAGCATGGGGCAGACAAGGATATAATGGGAGAGGTAACCAGGACCCACGAAGCCATACAGTAAGTTCATTTGACTCCTTCCAGTGTTAAATCTAAGAGTTCAACGGTGTTTGGATTATTTGTATCTGAAAAATCCTGTTGGGATTTTTTGTGGTCTTAGATTGTTGGATAAGTCCATCTCAACGCTGCAAATGGAGCTTGCAGCCAAGCGAAGCACGTTGGAACTGGTCCGTAATGGTGTGCCGGTAACTTCAGAAACTAGCCAACCAAGGAAAAAAGCATTTGTGGTTGTTGGAGTTAACACCGCATTCAGTAGCCGCAAGCGTCGCGATTCAGTTCGGGAGACATGGATGCCTCAAGGTTGGTAATTCCTTGTTGTTAATTCAGATGAATAGTGCTTACTGAATTTGGGTGTTGATGAACTAATTCGTTTATTGTGGTTTTGCTTCATGCCACAAGCCATTTGTTTACACTTAGCAGCATCACGTCTCTTTATCTTGACTTAAAAAAAAATCTGTAGTCACCATTGTTTGCTATCATGGCATGATGGGTGTAAATCTATTGGACTAATTATCGGTGCACAGCCCTGATGAACCACATGGCACTGATAAAGTGATAGTCATAATAACTAAGCTGTGTTGCTGGCCTTATAACTTGTATCTGCTAGTACCGTAGAGATGTCGAAACTGGTGGGCAATGGTGCAGCTTATGAAGTTAGTGGTTTTGTAGATATCTGTCCCCCCCCCCCCCCCCCCCCCCCCCCCCACCCCACCCAAGGAAAAAAAGGAGTTGGTACACAATACTCCCTCGTCCCAGATAATGCTGCATATACTTTTTGGTCAAAGTTTATAAAGTTTGACCAAATATAAAGAGAAGAATATCAACATCTACAATACCAAATGTACGCAATATGAAAATATATTTCATGACGGTTCTAATAATATTGATTTGATATTGTAGATGTCGATATTTTGTGTATATACTTGGTCAATTTGTTTTTGACTTTGACCAAAAACTATATGCAGCATATTCTGTGAAGGAGGGAGTACTTATCTAATAAGCTAGCTTACTGAGTTTATAAAACATAATCCCTATGTACCTGTTTTTTAGCTGATGACTACTTTGTAAGATAACTTACTGATTCTTTTCTTGTAGCAATGCTGTTCATTAAGTAGGTGTGCGTTCTCTTTTCCTATATTATCCCTTGTGTATTTTTGTTAAGACAACCATAACCTTTATAATAACCTCCATCTTGATATTTTTTACATCATTATTGAATTCCAAATATTATCATAGTCCACCATTTTGTTTCCACTAAAGCTCTGTTTCTGCACTTAGGTGAAAAGTTGCTGCAGCTTGAAGAACAGAAGGGAATAGTTATTCGCTTCACTATAGGGCATAGGTAATCAGTTGATTCTTGTTATCCCCAGATCATTTGTAATGTTTAATCATTTATGGTGTTCCAGTTTTTTCTGTCTGGAGCCTGTATACATATCAGTTTGATGCATTTTTCTCTTCTAGTTTAGAATGAATCAACTTCTGTTAACATTTCTACTGTCATGGTCTTATAGATAATCTGCTCCAGACTCTACATAAGTTGGCATTGCTGTCTTGCTGACATATTAAAGAATATAGTAGTATTCCTGCAGGCATCCATAAATAAGTTATAAACAACAGTTTTCACGAAATTTTGCACCCAGAGATGCAAAAATTTCTTGCTAAGTTGCGATTTGGCCATTTGCAGCAGGACATCTCAACTCTCTGAGTTGCAATTGCTAACTGATTTAATTCAGTTTCCTCTTTCTGTGGAACACGGGTGTTGTGGACTAGCAGCAGGGAGTCACAGGGGGGAGATCAGGACTCCTTTAGGCAATAGTGGTGTATTAGGAAATCTAGGATTGAGGAGTCTAATATGTTAGGAATCCGTACCATATTAGGAAAGGTCAAGGTCCTAAGCATCCACTATATAAGAATGTCATGTATCTATGTTTGAGGCAAGCAAGAAAAAACCAGTGTATTCTCTCTCAAATATTCTCTCACCATCTGTTTCGCTATCTTCACTATGGTAGTTATCCTGTTGTGGGTGAAGGTTCACAACAACGGGTCTTAGATTTCTTGTTCTTCCATGTTGTCTTTCCTATCTGCTTCAAAATTCGGTAGTAGTTCCTTACAAATGTGAACTATTTTGGTGATTGTGCAGTGCTACATCCAATAGTATATTGGACAAAGCAATAGATGCAGAAGATGCGCAGCATCACGACTTTCTTAGACTGGTAAGAATCTACCCTTCACTGATGTTATCACCTTAAACCATACTTCTTTGGCGCTAGCACTGATCATGTTCCGCTGCTGCTCATTTGTCATCCAGGATCATGTTGAAGGGTATCATGAACTGTCCGCAAAGACAAAAATCTTTTCTCCACAGCTGTGGGCATTTGGGATGCTGACTTCTATGTCAAGGTCGATGATGATGTGCATGTGAACTTAGGTGCATTTTATTTCTTTGATGTTATAACCTTCTTTTGGAGAAAAAATCGATTCAGTCTGTTTATCACCTTATCGGTATGCTACACGTGTAAAAAACAGGAATGCTTGCCACTACCCTTTCGCGGCATAAATCGAAACCAAGAACATATATTGGCTGCATGAAGTCAGGCCCAGTTCTTGCTGACAAGTAAAGTTTTCTGGAAATTAAATGCTGGCTTGAGGTACAACTACAAATTTCCTGTTTGAACCTGCTCTTATCATGTAGGAATTTGAAGTACCATGAACCTGAGTCCTGGAAATTTGGGGAGGATGGGAACAAGTACTTCCGCCATGCTACTGGACAGATATATGCCATCTCAAAAGATCTTGCGACCTATATCTCAATAAATCAGTATGTTACTTTGATGGTCATGTTGTAAAATGGCCCTCTGGATACAAAATGTAGTAAATCTAATGATGCCTATGATCTTTGGCAGGCCTATCTTGCACAAATATGCAAATGAAGATGTATCACTCGGATCATGGTTTATTGGTTTAGAGGTTAATCATATTGATGAAAGGAACATGTGCTGTGGAACTCCGCCAGGTCTGTCTGCTTCCTCACCGTGGAACAACCCTTATCATACACTTCTCTAACCTCTCCTAACTGTATATCGACATCTTTGCAGATTGTGAGTGGAAAGGGCAAGCCGGCAATGTCTGTGTTGCGTCCTTTGATTGGAGCTGCAGCGGCATATGCAAGTCTGTCGAGAGGCTAAAGGATGTACATGCTCGATGCGGTGAAGGCGACTCCTCTGTTTGGAGTGCTCTCATCTAGCAAATAGCTTCCCTGCACGTAAATATGTAGCATGCTCAGTACACCCAGATGACCGTGCCTCAGATGGCTGAAACTGAAATTGGCTGAAACTGAAATTGCACAAAACGGGTCCGAGCTGATGGACTTGATTTCTGGTAATTGAAGTTCGGCTAGAGGCAACACGTGTAGCGTAGATGATACTGGTTCAGTCGTTGAGAGAATTGCTTTATGTCACCACCGATGACCTTAGGTTTATCCAAAGTCAGGTTGGTGACTTTAGGTTTTGCATCTTACATGTAGTACGGGTGATTTCACAGCTGCTGTGTAACAAATTAGAGATCAAGTGCTGTTGAAAAACATCTTGTGCAAATTTTGATCAATTCTTTCTATGCAAATTCCCTTGGTTATTGTTTCCCTCATCAAGAGGAACTAATAGTGCACATGTGTATGCTCCAATATTTAAGATATTTGAATGAAATCACCACGGTTGTCACTACAAAGTTCAGATTACCAATACTATAATGTTGGTGCATTATGAATTTTGAAATGTGCCCAGACATTTAGAAGTTAATACTCCCTCCGTCCCAAAATAAGTGTCTCAATTTTGTCTAAAAGTGGATGTATCTAGACATGTTTCATGTATAGATACATCTACTTTTGAGTAAACTTGAGACACTTATTTTTGGACGGAGGGAGTTTATAGGAGTTAGATGTCCAGCTTGTAGTAGTTTGCACACAATCATCCGGTGAACCTGGTTGTGTGCAGGCAGATATTTAGAACACCACCACTCAAACCTGTAGCCAACTCAAACATGTTGGCCAATCAAAAATTAAGTATTTTAGCTAGAGCATAGTATTGTAAATTGTAAACCGCGACCAAATGAAGCGCACATTGTACCAACATCGGTCTGCGTTGAAGCGCATGACGTGATCACTGGGCGCCACGGCGGCGCTTGCCCTTGCCACCGCCTTCAGGTATGAGCACCTGCGCTGCGTACGCCAATTCCTGCTGCGCCTTGGCGAGTTCCCTCTTCTTGGCATTGCCCAGCTCCTTCTTCAGCTGGCTGATCTCGCCCTTGGCCTTGGAGAGAGCATCTTCCTTCACCTGCAACTCGGACCGAAGCACGTCACCACCATTGCCAGCAGCCATCTTCGTCTTCTTCCCTGCCCGCGATGCCGCACCTTGGGAAGCTCCCACACCTGCGAATATAACAGTCAAACATTAGAACATCTGTACTCCATGTACACAATGCCGTTCTTCACATGTGTTCGTACCGAGACTCGCTGCGGCGCGGCTAATCTTGGCGGCGACCAGGTTACTCTCGGACAGGAACGTCTTAAGGTCCACAACGCCATGCCCCTGCGACAGTCGGTGCACCACCGCTGCGTCACTATCGGTGAGCACAGGGTCGCTCATCGCCTCCTTGGTCGCGACGCCCCATTTCACGGGGCAGCGCCACGGCGCGCCCGGCGGGGGCGACACGAGAAGGAATTCTTCTTTCCACCCCTTGATGGACGTGGGGAGACCGGTGAAGAGCGCCGGAACGCTCTCCCTGGCGCGGAAGGAGTACCACCCCTTACCGTTGGGCAGCGTCGCAAGGGCGAAGAAGCGTCGAAACACAGGCAGAGTGGGCGCGCCGGCGCCGCGGAAGTGGCAGAGCACCGCGAACCCGACCAAGAAGCGCCACCCGTTGGGCGCAAGCTGCGACGGCGCGATGCCGAAGTGGGTGAGCGCGTCGCTGACGAACGGGTGCAGCGGCAGGCGCATGCCCGCGGCGAAGGCCTGAGTGTGCACGCAGATCGGAACCGCCGCAGCAGCACTGCCTCGGGACCCGCGCGCAGGAGGAGGGGGCGGCGCGCAGGCTGCCTGGGTGGCGCCGGTGAGGTGCAGGCCGAAACCCTCCGGGATGCTGTACTTGGTGCGGACCCCGGCGAGGGCCTCCTGCGTTCGCAGCGTCGACTTGAACTGCTCGACCATCGGCCAAGAGAGCACCGTCTGATGATCATCCTGTACACCAAATCTTCCTCCTCCTGCTCCTCCACCACACGGACGCGGCTGCTTCGGCGGCTTGATGTCTTCCACGGCGCCGACCCCGCCGTCGGCATAGTCACGCCGCTCATCTTTTACACGGACGCTTCCTCCCCCCGGACGCGGGCGCGGCTGCTTCGCCGGCTTGACGTCATCGTCGTCGTCGAAGGAGGAGTGGAACCACGACGACGACATGGCGCTCTGGATCCGTATGGACTTGGACGGAGGGCGGCAGCGGTTTAGATCGCGATTTGCGAGAGAACGAACGGGCACTTTAACGTTGGTGCGCGACGCTTGGGTTGGGTTGGGGGTTCTTCCTTCCGGTGGAAGATTGATCGGTTTGCTCTATGGAAACGGATCAAGCGATTTGGATTGCACGAGAAGATTGCGTCCGTTCTAGGGACTATTTCTCTTCTTTTGAAATTCCTGGAAACTTTCCATGAAATGTGGGCGTCCCGGCCTTTCCACACACCGTTTGTTATCCTACAGTAACAGTACGGCCCCTAGCATTCCTTTCACATAACATATCCTCCAATTATTTCTTATCCCGTTCCTTGATTCAGAAGTTTTGGAGCACGTTAAAAAAATCGTTAAAGTGTTAGTCACTTTTGAGCATTGATAAATTTCATATACACTTTTCATTACCATCGACAGTGATAAATGGACGAAAGAAATCAGGGCTCCATGTACATGCCTATTAATGGAGACTACGTCTACATCATGAAACAAATCATTTTTTTTAGAAAGCCCACGTATATTCAACAGAGTACCACATACACCGTATGAAGTACAAGAACAGAGTACAGAAATCCATATGCAGGGGATACAGAACCAGAGCAAGCAACATCAGCTCCACCGGCGATGAAGACGAAGACCGCCGACCTCCTTCTAGCCACGGCCCGAGGGCACCTCCTTCCTTGAAGATCGCCACAGGGCCCGTCCGCCGCGCAGCGGCGGAGCTTATGCCGGTGATGAACCGGAGAAATCCGAGAGATCCGAAGATCCCCGGCCGCCAAAAGTCGCACGCGCCACGCCGGAGCTCCGAGGAGCGCCGCCGCAGAAGGGGAAGCGTGCCGACCCCCACCTAGCCACCGACACCATCGCCACCTCCACGACGCCGCCGGCGGGGTTCCTACCACAACCTACACTATATATAGGCCGGGATCCGGGGATCCCCCACCCTCCCGCCGCCGGAGCGGCCGACGGAGGGGAGGAATCCCACGAATCGCCGGCGAGCGAGGTGGTCGGGGAATCATGAAACAAAATCATGTTTACTGCAAATCCCAGATTGGACTGACAAATGGGATCCACTATCCGTTTAGGTGTTAATTAATTCTCTCCGAGCTGGGGACGTCATCTGACAGGTGGCCCCGGATGATCAGTTTTGCTGTCAAATCGTCATCAAGGTCGGATTTGGTTTTTTTTGCAAAAAGTTCGAAAAAATCTGGTACTTTTCTGTGATTGGAACCAAAAGTGATACCAAAATGGAATTGAGTCGCGGAAACTGATAGTGGACCCGAAACAAATCACGGGGATATTGCTAATAGATGAACCATAAATTTACAAATGCCTCGTCTAAGAATCAAGTCTAGTTGTTGCCTTTGTGTTCGGTTTTTCCCTCCTACCAGTGGAGGATGTCCACTGTCGTTTGTTGATGCTAGCATGATTTAAGGGTATGTTAAAAACTAGTGCCCTTAGACCATCCTAGCAGATACGTAGAAAACATTTTGATAACGAGCGGGTCTACTCTCATAACAGATCGTAAGTATATAGGTACAATAATTCATTTTATATGTTGGTCCCACCAGTCGTGCCTATCATTTTTTTTCCTGTCACATCACATTCTTCCCGCAATGTCTTCCCGTCTTGTCACTGGCGCACCCGCCGGCTGGCCAGCCAACCGATAGGCAGCATGCCCGTCCAATCGTTGTCGCCTGTAGCCAACCCGCCCAATTGTCGCTGCCTGACCATCGAGTAGGCATTGGGGTTCCTAATCCTCCGACAAGGCTTGGTCCGGTGCGATCGACTCACTATCTTTCGTCCCTCCCAACCCTAGATTTCTAGTCCCGACTAGGCTGACCGTGGCCGCTGCTTGAGCGAGTAATATATGAGTCGCGCCCACGGATAAAAAAAAAGCCACGGGAAATCAAAGATTGACACCGGAATCGAGCCTCTCCGCCATGAGATCCATTGGCTGCATGAGCGCCATCGCCACCTTCGAGCCTAAAACTTTCCTCCCACCAACAGTTTCGTGGTTTTTATTTTAGTATGCTCAAAAGCTTGCCCCCACATAGTTTTTTGTTGTTGAACAATGTACGGTCCCGAAGGATCGAGAGACACTGCATTAATCATCGCCGATGGGATTACATGTTACATTAAGGACCTCAACTTAGAAGAAAATTACAACCAAGTCCTCATAAATTGCAAAAAGGACTATAGATCTTATAATAGGAATGCAATCAGCCTTCTCCACCGCGAGCTCGGATCGAAGCCTCGAAGCGCAGTCATCTTCCTAGTCGTCGAACACAAGACTACTTGGGACCGGATCAATGATGCACGACGTGCTGAAGCTGCAAGGGGGCCTCCCTATTGGCACGTCGGCCAGCAGGTTGAAGAAGAATTGACGGTGGGAGTCAACTCTCAAGGTGGGCGACATGAGAGAGGAAAGCGGCGAAGTGGATCCACTCCCGCACTGTGAACATTCAAGAAAAAAATTACCAACATCATACTACATCATCATCATTTAGGCGTCTCGCTATCGATGGGAACGTCGCTTCCCACTGAATAATATTTCGACTAAATGAGAAAGGTTTGACGCTCTGATGGTCTGGGCGTACAACTGATGACCCACAAGTATAGGGGGTGTATCGCAGTACTTTCGATAAATAAGAGTGTCGAACCCAACGAGGAGCAGAAGGTGCTGGCAAGTAGTTTTGATCAAGAATTCACTGTAAAAGCTAGCAGACAGGTTTTCAGTAGTATTCGAAACAGCAGGTAAAAACAGTGCAAGTAAATAAACGAGCGCGGCAACAAATGCAGCGAGTGGCCCAATCCTTTTGAGTGCAAAGGACAAGCCGAGTGTGTTACTTATAAAAGACAAATGTTCCTGAGGACACATGGGAATTTCGTCAAGTGCTTTCGCTTCGTGCAACTGGTTAATCTTCATTGTTTTGATAAGTGTTGTGTGGGTGAATCTATGCTAACGCACCGCCCTTCCTAAGACTAATACGCACTTGTGATTATACCCCCTGCAAGTATCCGCGAATGCAGAAAAGTAATTAAGATAAATCTAACCACAACTTTAAACTCTGAGACCCTACGCTCCCTCGTGCACTATCTTACTAACGGGGGTTCAGGTTTCTGTCACTCCGGCAACCCCTCAACTAGCAAGCTAGGTACACGATGCATTCCTGTAGCGGACCTGCACTTAAAAATTGGCAAGATCCCTGTGTATAGTGCAAACCCCTGGATCGATTCATTTGCACACACAGTCTAAGATGAATACCATGCAAATGCGTCAAATTTTATTACATCGCATGATCCAGACTTACAATTTTCATTACAAATTGCATAGCTCAAGGCTAGCATTTTACAAAGTTTAGCACAGCGGAATAAAAGTAGCAGTGAGTCTCCATCATCTTCATGTGCCACAGGCGAAAACATGTTGGTTGTAGACTCAAAACCTTATACGAAACCTCACTCATCGTCTGAACATCCTGCAACAGGAAAAATGTTGCAACAAGGTGGGTCAGAACCATATAAAATGGATCTGGCAAGTGACACTCTGTGGACACTTAATGGAATAACTCTAATAACCTATATGCATATTTGGCTGGTGGAGCTCATAGGCTAATTTGCATAAAGCTAGTTTTATCTTATCACTTTGTAAAACATTTTGCATCTATTAAATTGGTAACACTGGTAAAACCCCAGTGAAACCGTGACAACACATGGTAAAACCCCAGTGTGTCAGGTGACTACCTCCGGTAAAACCCCGGGGAGTCCCTAATGTTGTTTACTAACAAGTTTTATTTTGAAGTTGGCATGTTGAGATCCTCCGTTGACGTCCTTGATCAGCTGCTCAGAATTGTCCGTAACCGGGGACACGGCTAAGTACTTAGTTTTGACACTCTCGAGAGGTTGTGCACTTTCACCATTTGACCCAATCAACCCAAACTATCCTCTACACTCATTTAGTGAGAAGGAAAAGGAGAAGATCGAGACGAGACTTTTCAGAAGTTGTGTTCCCATGATCACCAGGAGACCACCGCCCACCTATCAACCCTACATCTGTCGATCTCCGGACCCAGGTTCACACCAACGTACTCCGTCAAGACAGAGCCCATATGACAAATGGTTGCACGGGAAGCAATCTTCACTTGGAGTTCTTCAGATCCCTTTGTTCCTGGGTGGTCATCCACAAGTGAATATCCCTCAGGTAAAACCCCTGGGGACAACACTCAACTCTCAACAGCCAATCAAGCCCAAATCCACCCAGGTGTTCATTTAACTTAGTAGAATTTAAGCTTTTCAATAAAACACATTTGCATAGCATCAATAATTCTACTAAGTTATCATAGGATTCTAGACACAACTAGTAAAAAAGGAGATAGTAGTTTTAGCATAGCAATACTATCCAACACATGCATATAAAGAAATAATTCTAAGTCATGCATTGAAAAATACTTAGGAAACTTATGGGGGTGTGCCACTTGCCTTTGATAGTTGTTGTTGCTCACAAACTCTTTTCAACAAGGAAAAACGTTGCACTCCGTTCAATCTATACATAGAAAACACAACAACAATAATATAAACAAGCATGCTAACAATCATACAAACAAAAAGAAGAAACATTCAAAGAACAAACATAGCAAACGAGTTTTGAACAAGTTAGTTAGAAACTGGTCAATGTTCAATTCTCAAAAGAGTTATGGAAAAAGGGTTTATGGTTAGCTACTAGGGCATGGGTTGGTCAAGGTTTAAGTTTGAAAATAAATCAAACTCTAGTGGATCCCTATTTGTTGTGCTTCACCTTGGTCTTCTTGAGGTTCCTCTTGTTTTCTTCTAAGTGCTTCCACTTCTTGGAGATGGCTAAGTCATTTCTTGGGGATGGCTAAGTCATTCCTTGGTCCTCCTTGTAGTAGCATCGTGTTAAAAATCCCAAGTTGACAAATGGGGCACCTTCATTGCATTTCATGGTTTTTCACAAGTCCTAACTTGGTGGTTTTTCAACTGGGAGAGTCAACTAGGCAAAACATACATGGACTTGGTTTCATGGTGTCCAATGGCTTAGGCCTTGGTCTCTCTGGTCTAAAGTTAGTACTTAGAACAATTTTGCTAAAGAAAACATATTGAAAATATTGTCAGAAATTAAACTAAGTCAAAATTACACTATGCCAATTATTCAAATATAGTTTCTGATTTTTAATACAGTTTAAAAATATCCAAAAATTATTTCTAACAGTGGCTAACAATTCTACAGATCCAAAGGTTTCCAGAAATATTTTATTTGCAAAATTTGAATTTGTAGATTTTAAGTTATGCCAAATATACTCAAATCACACATTTGAAATTTGAATATTTTAAACTATGTCAAAACAGAAAACTAACAGTGCTACAATATTCTACAAGTCCAGAGCTTTTCAAAAATATAAAGTTTGTTAAATGTGGCCAAACCAATAAAAAGTTCTAAGGGTTTGAAGTTACAGGGGTTTTTCTGCAAAACAGTCAATTAAATCTAAATAGGAAAATCATTTTCCACGCGGGCGCTGACTGGATCTGACGTGGCGCTGACTGGGACGCTGACTAGATGCTGACGTGGTTAAGTGATTGAATCTGAAGCGTCGGATCTGGATCTAAAGGCTGAAAACAAAAGATACCTCTTCGCTTGAAAATTCTAATCTTGGCCGTCGAGATTAGATCTGACGGCTGAGAGCCGTTGACCAAAACCAGGCAGTGGACCTCGCCGGAGAATGGAGCTGCGGCGGTCGGCGGCTCGGGCGTGGTCGCGTTCGACGTTCTGGTGACGCTCGGGCTCGGGGAAGACCTCCACGAGGTGCGGCACGTCGCGGGGAGCTTGATGGTGTGGTCGTCGACGAGAAGCGCTTCCTGGGGCGGCGTCGCGACGCGGACGGAGTTGCCGCGGCTCCGGCGAGCTTCGGGTGGT
This sequence comes from Poa pratensis, assembly GCA_947311845.1. Taxonomy (NCBI): domain Eukaryota; kingdom Viridiplantae; phylum Streptophyta; class Magnoliopsida; order Poales; family Poaceae; genus Poa; species Poa pratensis. Next base: position 49,237,211 of record CAMZMU010000033.1, on the reverse strand, counting down.
TGACGGAGAAGGCGTGCCAGGGGGTCTCCGGGCTCGGCGAAGGCACGAGGAGGCGCGGCGCATCGCGGGAAATACGATGGTGGAGACGGCGTCGGCTCGGGCATGGATGTTGGCGGCGCTCCGGTGGTCCCTGGGCTCGTGGAAGGCCACCACGAGGTGCGGCGTCTCGCGGCGAAGAAGATGATGGTGATGGCGCCGTGGCTTGTTTCCTCGAACGACGACGCGGTGCGGATGCGGTGGTGCCGGCGAGCTCTGTCGCGGACGGGGGCGGCGCTCCAGGTGGTCTCCGGGCTCGGCGAGGGCACGAGGAGGCGCGGCTCCGCACGGGGAGGCAGATGGTGGCCACGGCGGCATGCTACGCTTCCGGGAACGGCGATGGCGAGCAGCCGGAGGCACGGCGGTGCCGGTGACCTTCGGGTCGACCTTGAACTCGATGAAAACGGCTGCAGAAAAATCGTGGAAGAGGTCAGGAGCGTGCGCGAGGACAAGGGGAAGAATATGGGAGGGGTCTCGTGCTCCGGGGGTTGCTCACCTCGCCGGAAATGGCGATGGACGGTGGCGGCAGTTTGGACTTCGGCAAGCAAATTGGGCAGCCTGGGGGCACGATTCGGACGGGAAGGAGAGGGGAAATGGAGAGGGGCTCGAGGGCTTTAAGTAGAAACAAACGGTGCCAAATTTGGTGCACTAAATCACCCGCAATCAACTCGAGAAGAAACGGGCAAAGTTTGACTGTTTTCGTGCGTGAAAAACGTTCGGGAGCTGGAAGACGACGATGACGTCATCAGTGACGTCAGCAATTTTTTTTTTTTTCTATTTTCTGGTTTTTCTTAATTCTTTCATATCTTTTGTTTTAAGTTTGCAAATGACCTCAAACCAATTTCTAAAAATTTGTAAAAACAATCTCTGTCTTTTAGAGTATTCAAACACACTTTGCAAATAAGATTTTAGGTTTAATAAATATCCAAAAGCTAAATCAAATGATGGGAATAAAACATTTTATGAGATGAAGGTTTCTTTGAAAAACTTTGAATAAAATAATTTTAAACTAAACTTAAATTTGAAATAAAGATTACTTGGATATTTAAACTATTAAAAAGAAAATTTGAAGATACCAAATGTCTTCTATTATTTGGTTTCTATTATAATTTGAATGGTTTCTTTTTAATAAAAACAAAAGTTTCAATTTTTAGTGATTTTTAAACATTCCAAAATATTGGGATGTTACAGACTACCACCCTTAAAAGGAATCTCGTCCTCGAGATTCGGGAAGGCTAGAAAGATAGATGGGTTTGGGCAACTGGTTTTTAGAACCGTTGGGTGGGCTACCACCCTTAAAAGAAAATTTTGTGGCTGATCTAGAAATCTTGTATCATCTTACAAACAATATCTAACAAACATCAAGCAACATGTTCAAACATAAACAAACAATCTAGTATGGTCATACAACACTAAGTTGGTATGATCAATACACTATCACGATGTCGTTGTTCTAATTTAGTGGTGACTCTAGTCTATATCCTTCTTGAGTGTTTCAAGTTCTGCTTCAATTTTCTTCAAAATCAGCTAACTCTGGGTTCTTCAATGGTCTTCATGCATGTAGTGCTTCGTGTTGACCCGTAGAATTGCATATGAAGCAGTAGACTCCGACTTTAAGGACATGGTCATCTATAATAAGAGAAGGAAATTTCTGGAGGTTCGACAATAGATGAGAGTATGAGAAAGATTAAATGAAAAGTTTTGTTTTTAGAAAACTGAATAAAAATAGATTTTTAATCCTAGGGTCAAAACCTATTTCTATCCAAACTTAGGGTTTCGAACCTACAGGCAACACAGTGCTCTGATACCATCTGTAGCGGACCTGCACTTAAAAATTGGCAAGATCCCTGTGTATAGTGCAAACCCCTGGATCGATTCATTTGCACACACAGTCTAAGATGAATACCATGCAAATGCGTCAAATTTTATTACATCGCATGATCCAGACTTACAATTTTCATTACAAATTGCATAGCTCAAGACTAGCATTTTACAAAGTTTAGCACAACGGAATAAAAGTAGCTGTGTGTCTCCATCATCTTCATGTGCCACAGGCGAAAACATGTTGGTTGTAGACTCAAAACCTTATACGAAACCTCACTCATCGTCTGAACATCCTGCAACAGGAAAAATGTTGCAACAAGGTGGGTCAGAACCATATAAAATGGATCTGGCAAGTGACACTCTGTGGACACTTAATGGAATAACTCTAATAACCTATATGCATATTTGGCTGGTGGAGCTCATAGGCTAATTTGCATAAAGCTAGTTTTATCTTATCACTTTGTAAAACATTTTGCATCTATTAAATTGGTAACACTGGTAAAACCCCAGTGAAACCGTGACAACACATGTAAAACCCAGTGTGTCAGGTGACTACCTCCGGTAAAACCCCGGGGAGTCCCTAATGTTGTTTACTAACAAGTTTTATTTTGAAGTTGGCATGTTGAGATCCTCCGTTGACGTCCTTGATCAGCTGCTCAGAATTGTCCGTAACCGGGACACGGCTAAGTACTTAGTTTTGACACTCTCGAGAGGTTGTGCACTTTCACCATTTGACCCAATCAACCCAAACTATCCTCTACACTCATTTAGTGAGAAGGAAAAGGAGAAGATCGAGACGAGACTTTTCAGAAGTTGTGTTCCCATGATCACCAGGAGACCACCGCCCACCTATCAACCCTACATCTGTCGATCTCCGGACCCAGGTTCACACCAACGTACTCCGTCAAGACAGAGCCCATATGACAAATGGTTGCACGGGAAGCAATCTTCACTTGGAGTTCTTCAGATCCCTTTGTTCCTGGGTGGTCATCCACAAGTGAATATCCCTCAGGTAAAACCCCTGGGGACAACACTCAACTCTCAACAGCCAATCAAGCCCAAATCCACCCAGGTGTTCATTTAACTTAGTAGAATTTAAGCTTTTCAATAAAACACATTTGCATAGCATCAATAATTCTACTAAGTTATCATAGGATTCTAGACACAACTAGTAAAAAAGGAGATAGTAGTTTTAGCATAGCAATACTATCCAACACATGCATATAAAGAAATAATTCTAAGTCATGCATAGAAAAATACTTAGGAAACTTATGGGGTGTGCCACTTGCCTTTGATAGTTGTTGTTGCTCACAAACTCTTTTCAACAAGGAAAAACGTTGCACTCCGTTCAATCTATACATAGAAAACACAACAACAATAATATAAACAAGCATGCTAACAATCATACAAACAAAAAGAAGAAACATTCAAAGAACAAACATAGCAAACGAGTTTTGAACAAGTTAGTTAGAAACTGGTCAATGTTCAATTCTCAAAAGAGTTATGGAAAAAGGGTTTATGGTTAGCTACTAGGGCATGGGTTGGTCAAGGTTTAAGTTTGAAAATAAATCAAACTCTAGTGGATCCCTATTTGTTGTGCTTCACCTTGGTCTTCTTGAGGTTCCTCTTGTTTTCTTCTAAGTGCTTCCACTTCTTGGAGATGGCTAAGTCATTTCTTGGGGATGGCTAAGTCATTCCTTGGTCCTCCTTGTAGTAGCATCGTGTTAAAAATCCCAAGTTGACAAATGGGGCACCTTCATTGCATTTCATGGTTTTTCACAAGTCCTAACTTGGTGGTTTTTCAACTGGGAGAGTCAACTAGGCAAAACATACATGGACTTGGTTTCATGGTGTCCAATGGCTTAGGCCTTGGTCTCTCTGTCTAAAGTTAGTACTTAGAACAATTTTGCTAAAGAAAACATATTGAAAATATTGTCAGAAATTAAACTAAGTCAAAATTACACTATGCCAATTATTCAAATATAGTTTCTGATTTTTAATACAGTTTAAAAATATCCAAAAATTATTTCTAACAGTGGCTAACAATTCTACAGATCCAAAGGTTTCCAGAAATATTTTATTTGCAAAATTTGAATTTGTAGATTTTAAGTTATGCCAAATATACTCAAATCACACATTTGAAATTTGAATATTTTAAACTATGTCAAAACAGAAAACTAACAGTGCTACAATATTCTACAAGTCCAGAGCTTTTCAAAAATATAAAGTTTGTTAAATGTGGCCAAACCAATAAAAAGTTCTAAGGGTTTGAAGTTACAGGGGTTTTTCTGCAAAACAGTCAATTAAATCTAAATAGGAAAATCATTTTCCACGCGGGCGCTGACTGGATCTGACGTGGCGCTGACTGGGACGCTGACTAGATGCTGACGTGGTTAAGTGATTGAATCTGAAGCGTTGGATCTGGATCTAAAGGCTGAAAACAAAAGATACCTCTTCGCTTGAAAATTCTAATCTTGGCCGTCGAGATTAGATCTGACGGCTGAGAGCCGTTGACCAAAACCAGGCAGTGGACCTCGCCGGAGAATGGAGCTGCGGCGGTCGGCGGCTCGGGCGTGGTCGCGTTCGACGTTCTGGTGACGCTCGGGCTCGGGGAAGACCTCCACGAGGTGCGGCACGTCGCGGGGAGCTTGATGGTGTGGTCGTCGACGAGAAGCGCTTCCTGGGGCGGCGTCGCGACGCGGACGGAGTTGCCGCGGCTCCGGCGAGCTTCGGGTGGTTGACGGAGAAGGCGTGCCAGGGGGTCTCCGGCTCGGCGAAGGCACGAGGAGGCGCGGCGCATCGCGGGAAATACGATGGTGGAGACGGCGTCGGCTCGGGCATGGATGTTGGCGGCGCTCCGGTGGTCCCTGGGCTCGTGGAAGGCCACCACGAGGTGCGGCGTCTCGCGGCGAAGAAGATGATGGTGATGGCGCCGTGGCTTGTTTCCTCGAACGACGATGCGGTGCGGATGCGGTGGTGCCGGCGAGCTCTGTCGCGGACGGGGGCGGCGCTCCAGGTGGTCTCCGGGTTCGGCGAGGGCACGAGGAGGCGCGGCTCCGCACGGGGAGGCAGATGGTGGCCACGGCGGCATGCTACGCTTCCGGGAACGGCGATGGCGAGCAGCCGGAGGCACGGCGGTGCCGGTGACCTTCGGGTCGACCTCGAACTCGATGAAAACGGCTGCAGAAAAATCGTAGAAGAGGTCAGGAGCGTGCGCGAGGACAAGGGGAAGAATATGGGAGGGGTCTCGTGCTCCGGGGGTTGCTCACCTCGCCGGAAATGGCGATGGACGGTGGCGGCAGTTTGGACTTCGGCAAGCAAATTGGGCAGCCTGGGGGCACGATTCGGACGGGAAGGAGAGGGGAAATGGAGAGGGGCTCGAGGGCTTTAAGTAGAAACAAACGGTGCCAAATTTGGTGCACTAAATCACCCGCAATCATCTCGAGAAGAAACGGGCAAAGTTTGACTGTTTTCGTGCGTGAAAAACGTTCGGGAGCTGGAAGACGACGATGACGTCATCAATGACGTCAGCAATTTTTTTCTTTTTCTATTTTCTGGTTTTTCTTAATTCTTTCATATCTTTTGTTTTAAGTTTGCAAATGACCTCAAACCAATTTCTAAAAATTTGTAAAAACAATCTCTGTCTTTTAGAGTATTCAAACACACTTTGCAAATAAGATTTTAGGTTTTAATAAATATCCAAAAGCTAAATCAAATGATGGGAATAAAACATTTTATGAGATGAAGGTTTCTTTGAAAAACTTTGAATAAAATAATTTTAAACTAAACTTAAATTTGAAATAAAGATTACTTGGATATTTAAACTATTAAAAAGAAAATTTGAAGATACCAAATGTCTTCTATTATTTGGTTTCTATTATAATTTGAATGGTTTCTTTTTAATAAAAACAAAAGTTTCAATTTTTAGTGATTTTTAAACATTCCAAAATATTGGGATGTTACAATTCCCCTAGGCCCATAAAGGTGAAGTGTCATGTAGTCGACGTTCACATGACACCACTAGAAGAATGACACCACAACTTAAATATCAAACCATTAAATATTAACGCAGCATTATTTCACTACTAACAACATGACTTCCCCATGTCCTCAAGAACTACAAACTACTCACAAGACATCATATGGATCATGATCAGAGATGATATGGCAATGAATAACAATCTGGACATGAACACTAATCCACCAAACAAACTCAATAGCATCAATAACAAGGAGTAATCAACACCGGGAGAGTCTCCCCAATGAACTAGACAAGGTACAGCCCTAGATGTTACAGCAAGATGGATGTGGAGTCGGTGGAGATGATGGTGATGGCGCAGTGGATGATGGTGATGATGATCCCGATGAAGTCCAGCGTGATGACGATGACGATGGCGATGATTTCCCCTCTCCGGGAGGGAATTTCCCCGGCAGGATCTCCCTGCCAGAGAGCTCTTTCTCTCTCGGTGGTTTCCGTCCCGTGGAGGCGGCGGAATATTTCGTGGACGTACCCCCCGTGCTTAGGTTTTCGGGAGGCAGATATACGCGAAGAGGCAACCTGGGGGGTGGACCCAGGTGGCCACGCCATAGCTGGGCGCGGCCCACAGGCCAGCCGCGCCCAGGTGTGGCGTGGGGCCCACCTGGCCCACCTGGCTGCCTCCTTTTGGCTGCCTCCGGCATCTGACATTATAAGACCCCCAGAATTGGTTTCGTGATTTTTGGAGTTCCGCTGATATGTTGACTTGACGACGCTTTTTCCAGCAGAAACCTGACTCCGGAAGGATAATTCCCAATAATCATCAAACATGCAAAATAAGGCAAAATAACATAAGTATCATGTATTAATATGAAATATAAGGATAGATAATGACAAATTATGATATAAAATAGTGATGCAAAATGGACGTATCAACTCCCCCCAAGCTTAGACTCGCTTGTCCCCAAGCGAAAACTGAGCTCAGTAAACAAGTCCACATGTTTATGGAGTGAAGTGTCGATAATAAAGAATACGGACAAGAAGCATCAGTATTTACTCAGCTAAACAAGTCATTTTAAACAGCAGTCTCTACACATTCTACTTAACTTGGAACAAGTAATGGAACAACCACAAATAAAGGTACATTAAGCAAACCAATTGGATGTGGCAAACTGTGTTCTTGGTCAGAGAACAATCAACATTCTAACTTATCTTTCAAGAAGAGTCTTTATACTAGAGCTATATTGCAGAAATAGAGTTGCTCAATCATCACTGTTCCTTTCACATTCCAAAGAAAACTGTCAAAGTCATATTCTCAAAGATAAAACTTCATGTGCTCAAGCAAAGTAGACAAAACATGATAGGAAATATTATGAACTATAAATGATTGTATCTATAACAATTCGAGTGCTTGCTCGGGATAGAGGGAATAGGTTTACTGACTCAACAATAAATAAATGATAGGCCCTTCGCAGAGGGAAGCAGGGATTAAAACGTGTGCTAGAGCTTTTTAGTTCCCGAAGGCATAGAGAGTGTAAAAATATTGCTTTGAGAGGTGTATGCTATTGGTCAACAAATCAGTGGTAGAATCCTTGTCATCTTCCATACTAATTAACTTTTAGAGCGGTTCCGAGAGTTTATAGAACTGCACTTGTAACAAGCACTTATTGATGACACTCCTCCCAACCATTTCTTTCCACAAACCATGGCTTGACCGAATCCTCGGTTGCCGACCAACAATCACCGTGGAGGAGTGTCTATTTATTTATTTATTTATTTATTTATAGGGTGGACTAACCAGCTCTTTTAATGCAAAATAAAAGGTGGAGAAGCAGATGAAGCTGCCAATCCTTGTAAATCAGTTAGCATGGAAGATGACACATCTGCTACCACGTCCTTATGAGCTTGGTGAACAGTGACACAAAAAGGGATATAATAATAGTTTTGAATAGTTAAAGGTAGCACACGAGAAAATGTACTTGGAGTAGTGCGAACACTACATGATAGGTAGTTATGGTGGACACGAATGGAGTGCTTTGGTTCAGGGTTTTGGATGCACGAGAAGTATCTCCTCTCAGTACAAGGTTTTAGGCTAGCAAGGTTTAGTAGCAAGCACAAGAATTGAGAGAGACAAACACTTATAGATCTAATAGAACAACCATGCTATCTACTTTGTGGGCACAAAACACTTTAATTCAAGAATAATAAACTCATTGGCCAACAAAGAGGAAAACAATAGGGATAATGTTATTGCAACCAGTTCCCTCTTTTCTACTTAAGTGTAAAAAGTATTGATACTACTGACCAGTCTAAGTTTGCCACAACCAACTAAATTTACTTGCTGCACCCAAAGTGATGCCAATACTAATGTAACAAGATCAGCATATGACAAAGGACTTGCTGGCTAAAATAAAGTGTGCAGAAAGTAAAGATAAAGCTTCTCATTAATATTCCATCACAATAAACCTCACACCAACGGATACAACGATAACCAACTAAGGAGTGATACTCCACATTGCAAACTATCTCATATGATAACTTCTCTACTCATGGTACTAAGCAAAAATATAAAGATAAAGATAAAGATGGTGATACTGAAAACACCCCCCCCCAAGCTTGAAACAAGCTGGGAGTGTGTTGTTACCCATGGTGAATTACTCCCTTGGCGGTGATGGTGGTGGCGCCCCTCTAATGAGCTTCTCGGCAAGCTCCATTAACTCATCAACTCTACCAATGAGGGTGCGGACAAGCTCTGAATTCTGCTCAATGCGGTTCATCATCCTGTCAGAGGGTGAATCCCAGCTTTTGGAGTTGTTACCCCACTTCTCTTCAGCTTTGGAGCTCCCTTTTCCTGCATGGTCAGAACGATCCATATCCCAGCTACTGGGCAATTCTGATTCTGGAACTTTTTCAAAGGGATACTTATGGATGAGAGTGTGAAAAGGCCTTTTGGTATCTGAAGGAAGTGTTCTTGGAGCTAGGAAGCGACGAGGAACTCTCCCACCAGTGCTCATCCTCGCGCCCTGCCTGGCCCTGGGCTTGTTCTGCACCACTCCGATGCTTGCAACGGTAGCGGTGGGAATAGGACTTGGATCTTCCTCTTCTTCACCGACAGCTTCAGTCTTCTCCTTCTCCTCCTCAGCATCTTGGTCTTTCAGATCTTTCTTCAGGCCCTCCTTGTCAGGGTTGTTGGAGGCGACCATGGTGCTCTAGACTTCTACAACCCTGGCAGAAACAGCTCGAAAACAAACGCGACGAAAACACGAGATACGGACCTCGGGAGATCCGGGTAAATATATAGCAGAAAATAACGCGTGAAAAGGAAAGCACAGGGCGAAGCGGAGTCGGAGGGGGTCTCCGAGGCGACCACGCCATAGCTGGGCGCGGCCCAGGTGGGGCCCGCGCCCTGCTGTGGCGTGGTGCCCTCGGGCACCTCCTCCGGCACTTATTCGTCTTGATATTTCCAAAATTGTATAAAAATAACTAATATAAAAGTTTCGAAGTAAAACGCGGACTTTTTCTTACCGAAACTCATACCTACTTCAAATCAGACTCTGCAGTTTCCTGTTTCTGAGTTTTAATAAATTCCTCCGGAGATACCATTTGAATAATATCAACATTTTCATTATAAGATTCTCCAGAAATATAATGTTTAAGTCTCTGCCCATTAACAACTTGAGGTTTGTCACCGTCAAGTGAATTAATTTTTATTGCACCAGAACGATAAACTTCTTCCACAATGTAAGGTCCTTCCCATTTTGAGAGTAATTTTCCTGCAAAAAATCTGAGACGAGACCTATACAATAAAACTTTATCACCTATGCAAAATTCTCTTTTTAAAATTCTCTTGTCATGCCATCTCTTAACTTTCTCTTTGAAAAGTTTAGCATTTTCATATGCTTCACTTCTCCATTCATCTAGAGAGCTTAACTCTAGCAACCTTTTCTCACCAGCTAATTTGAAATCTCTATTAAGCTCTTTGATTGCCCAATAGGCCTTGTGTTCTAATTCTAGAGGTAAATGACAAGCTTTTCCATAAACCATTTTATAAGGAGACATGCCCATAGGATTTTTATATGCTGTTCTATAAGCCCACAAAGCATCATTAAGCTTTCTAGCCCAATTCTTTCTAGACCTATTGACAGTCTTTTGCAAAATCAACTTAATTTCTCTATTTGATAACTCTACTTGACCACTAGTTTGAGGATGATACGGTGAAGCAATTCTGTGATTGACACCATATTTAGCAAGAGTTTTTCTAAAACCACCATGAATAAAGTGTGAACCACCATCAGTCATGAGATATCTAGGCACACCAAACCTCGAGAAAATAACATCCTTAAGCATTTTTAAGGAAGTCTTACCATCAGCACTAGAGGTTGGTATAGCCTCTACCCACTTAGTAACATAATCAACAGCAACTAGAATATGAGTATAACCATCTGAAGCGGGAAAAGGACCCATAAAGTCAAATCCCCAACAATCAAAAGGTTCAATAACAAGAGAATAATTCATAGGCATCTCATTACGTCTACTAATATTCCCAACTCTCTGACATTGATCACAGGTCAAAACAAATTTTCTTGCATCTTTAAAAAGAGTAGGCCAATAAAAACCTGATTGTAGAACCTTTTGTGCAGTTCTGTCTCCGGCGTGATGTCCTCCATAAGCACTACCATGGCATTTATCCAATATTTCCTTCTGCTCATGCTCTGGAACACATCTTCTCATAATACCATCAACTCCTTCTCTATATAAATGTGGGTCATCCCAAAAATAATGCCTCAAGTCACAGAAGAATTTCCTCCTTTGCTGATAAGTAAAAGTTGGAGGCAAATACTTGGCAACAATAAAGTTAGCATAATCAGCATACCAGGGACAATCATTCGAATTTACCTTTATAGAAGCCAACTGCTCATTTCGAAAATTGTCATCAACAGGAATAGGATCATGCATTATATTTTCTAATCTAGACAGATTATCAGCAACAGGATTTTCAGCACCTTTTCTATCAACAATATGCAAATCGAACTCTTGTAACAGGAGAACCCATCTAATAAGTCTAGGCTTAGCATCCTTCTTATCCATAAGGTATTTAATAGCAGCATGATCAGTATGAATAGTTACCTTAGAATCAACAATATAAGGTCTAAACTTATCACAAGCAAACACTACTGCTAAAAATTCCTTCTCAGTAGTAGCATAATTCTTTTGAGCTGCATCAAGAGTCTTACTAGCATAATGAATAACATTTAACTTTTTATCTACTCGCTGTCCTAAAACAGCACCTACAGCAAAATCACTAGCATCACACATAATTTCAAATGGTAAAGTCCAGTCTGGTGGTTGAACAATAGGAGCAGTTATTAAAGCCTTCTTCAAAATTTCGAATGCCTCTTTACACTCGTCATCAAAAACAAATGGAACATCCTTTTGAAGAAGATTGGTAAGTGGCTTTGAAATTTTAGAGAAATCTTTAATAAACCTTCTATAAAAACCAGCATGACCAAGAACACTACGAATACCTTTCACATCTCGGGGGCATGGCATTTTCTCAATTGCTTCCACTTTAGCTCTATCAACTTCAATACCTCTTTCAGAAATTTTATGCCCAAGAACAATGCCTTCATTAACCATAAAATGGCATTTCTCCCAATTAAGAACAAGATTGGTTTCTTCACATCTCTGCAAAACTTTGTCAAGATTGTGCAAACAGTTATCAAAAGAAGTTCCATAGACGGAGAAATCGTCCATGAAGACTTCCACAATTTCTTCACAAAAACCGTGAAAAATAGCAGACATGCATCTCTGAAAAGTAGCAGGAGCATTACATAAACCAAAAGGCATACGTCTATAAGCATAAGTACCATAAGGACAGGTAAAAGTGGTTTTCTCCTGATCTTCCTTTCTAACAGCTATTTGGGAAAAACCAGAATAACCATCAAGGAAACAAAAATGAGTTTTCTTAGACAACCTTTCTAACATCTGATCAATAAAAGGCAAAGGATAATGATCTTTCTTAGTAACCTTATTGACCTTACGAAAATCAATGCACATTCTATAACCAACTACAACTCTCTGAGGAATAAGCTCATCATTTTCATTAGGCACAACAGTTATTCCTCCTTTCTTAGGAACACAATGAACAGGACTAACCCATCTACTATCAGCAATAGGATAAATTATACCTGCTTCAAGAAGTTTTAATACCTCATTTCTTACCACTTCCTTCATCTTAGGAATTAAACGACGTTGATGCTCAACAACAGGCTTGGCATCAGGCTCAATATTAATAGCATGCTGACATATAGCAGGAGAAATCCCTTTTAAATCATCAAGAGTATAGCCCATTGCGCCTCTATGTTTCTTCAGAACTTGCAATAATTTTGCTTCTTCATCTCCTGAAAGTTTAGAACTAATAATAACAGGATATATTTTCTTATCATCAATATGAACATACTTAAGATTATCAGGTAAAGGCTTAAGATCAAAAACAGGGTCTTCTTTAGGAGGGGGCGCAATTCCCAGGTCCTCCACAGGTAAATCATGCCTAAGCATTTGAGGTTGACGCAGAAAGATGTCGTCAATCTCCCTTCTTTCTTCTGCAAAAACTTCACTTTCGTGGTCTTCCAAAAATTGCTGCAAAGCATTGTTAGGACCAACAGCAATAGAAGCAAGCTGTTCAACTTGAAAGTTCTCATTAGGCATTTCAGGTTCATAATGATTCTTAGCAAATTTTGAAAAATTAAACTCATAAGACTCTCCATCGAATCTAGTAAAATTTTCTCTTTTTGACAGTCAATAATAGCACCACAAGTATTCAGGAAAGGTCTACCAAAAATAATAGGACAAGAGTCACTAGCAGCAGAACCGAGAACTAAGAAATCAGCAGGGTATTTAGTCTTACCACATAAAACTTCAACATCTCTGACAATGCCAACTGGACAGATAGTTTCCCTATTAGCAAGCTGAATAACCACATCAATATCTTCCAATTCGCAAGGATCAATTTCCTTCCTGATTTCCTTGTAGAGAGCATAAGGGATAGCGCTGGAACTAGCACCAATATCACAGAGACCATAATAACAATGCTCACCTATTTTAACAGAAAGCACAGGAACACTAGGCTTTCGAGCTCTTTTAGGATGTGTAACCATGTTAGAAGCTTCTTCACAAAACACAATATGACCTCCTTCTACATTTTCAGTTACAAGTTCCTTAACCATAGCTACTTCATGTTCTACACTAATTTGCTCATCAGGTTCCCTAGGTTTACGTTCACTTTTGCTAACCACACTAGCCAAAATAGAGTGTTCTTTTACTTTAACAGGAAAAGGTATTTTTTCAATATAGGGTTCTGGTATAATGCGATCAACAGTTTGAACTTCAACATTTTTAGCAAGAGCAAAATTAGCATTATCTTCATAAGGTTCATGATACTTTTCCCAACCTTGTCTAGGAATATCGAGATACGAGGCAAAGGCCTTAAAGTAATTAACAACAACTTGAGAATCAAGACCATAAGTAGCATTAAAATTACGAAAACTATCAGTCTCCATAAAGGATTTAATGCATTCGAAATCATAATTTATACCTGACTCCCTACCTTTGTCGTTCTCCCATCCTTCAGTATTTTCCTGGATACGATCAAGAAGATCCCATTTATCTTCATCCTTCATACGAGTGAATGACCAAGAACAAGAAGTGTCCAATAAATCTTTATCATGATAGGAAAGTCTTGCATAAAAGTTATTGATGACAATATTACTTGGAATCCCATGAACAGGGCATTTGAGCATTAATAATTTCAATCTCCCCCAAGCTTGGGCAATACTTTCTCCCTCATAAGGCCAAAAAGTGAATATAGAATTCCGATCCTTATGAATCTCACTTGGAGGATAAAACTTGTAATAAAAGAGAGGGACAATTTCAGCCCAGCTCAATGAAGGACCATTCTTCAGCAGACTATACCATTCAGCAGCTCTGCCATCCAGCGACAGAGTAAATAATTTCCTTTTAATAATGTCCATCGAAATACCTGCACACTTGAACAAACCGCATAGTTCATGTATATAAAGCAAATGATTACCAGGATGAACAGTTCCATCATAGCGGTTATCCATAATACGTCCAACAATTTTCGTAGGTATTTTAAATGGAACAATCTCAGCAGATGGAGGATCATCTACTACCGTAGCAGTGGTAGTAGTCCTCCCAAACAGCGAACCAAATGGATTTGACTCCATAACAGTCATTACAGTAAATAATTTCCTTACCAATAGCGCTTCACTCCCCGGCAACGGCGCCAGAAAATAGTCTTGATGACCCACAAGTATAGGGGGTGTATCGCAGTACTTTCGATAAATAAGAGTGTCGAACCCAACGAGGAGCAGAAGGTGCTGGCAAGTAGTTTTGATCAAGAATTCACTGTAAAAGCTAGCAGACAGGTTTTCAGTAGTATTCGAAACAGCAGGTAAAAACAGTGCAAGTAAATAAACGAGCGCGGCAACAAATGCAGCGAGTGGCCCAATCCTTTTGAGTGCAAAGGACAAGCCGAGTGTGTTACTTATAAGAGACAAATGTTCCTGAGGACACATGGGAATTTCGTCAAGTGCTTTCGCTTCGTGCAACTGGTTAATCTTCATTGTTTTGATAAGTGTTGTGTGGGTGAATCTATGCTAACGCACCGCCCTTCCTAGGACTAATACGCACTTGTGATTATACCCCCTGCAAGCATCCGCGAATGCAGAAAAGTAATTAAGATAAATCTAACCACAGCTTTAAACTCTGAGACCCTACGCTCCCTCGTGCACTATCTTACTAACGGGGGTTCAGGTTTCTGTCACTCCGGCAACCCCTCAACTAGCAAGCTAGGTACACGATGCATTCCCCTAGGCCCATAAAGGTGAAGTGTCATGTAGTCGACGTTCACATGACACCACTAGAAGAATGACACCACAACTTAAATATCAAACCATTAAATATTAACGCAGCATTATTTCACTACTAACAACATGACTTCCCCATGTCCTCAAGAACTACAAACTACTCACAAGACATCATATGGATCATGATCAGAGATGATATGGCAATGAATAACAATCTGGACATGAACACTAATCCACCAAACAAACTCAATAGCATCAATAACAAGGAGTAATCAACACCGGGAGAGTCTCCCCAATGAACTAGACAAGGTACAGCCCTAGATGTTACAGCAAGATGGATGTGGAGTCGGTGGAGATGATGGTGATGGCGCAGTGGATGGTGGTGATGATGATCCCGATGAAGTCCAGCGTGATGACGATGACGATGGCGATGATTTCCCCTCTCCGGGAGGGAATTTCCCCGGCAGGATCTCCCTGCCAGAGAGCTCTTTCTCTCTCGGTGGTTTCCGTCCCGTGGAGGCGGCGGAATATTTCGTGGACGTACCCCCCGTGCTTAGGTTTTCGGGAGGCAGATATACGCGAAGAGGCAACCTGGGGGGTGGACCCAGGTGGCCACGCCATAGCTGGGCGCGGCCCACAGGCCAGCCGCGCCCAGGTGTGGCGTGGGGCCCACCTGGCCCACCTGGCTGCCTCCTTTTGGCTGCCTCCGGCATCTGACATTATAAGACCCCCAGAATTGGTTTCGTGATTTTTGGAGTTCCGCTGATATGTTGACTTGACGACGCTTTTTCCAGCAGAAACCTGACTCCGGAAGGATAATTCCCAATAATCATCAAACATGCAAAATAAGGCAAAATAACATAAGTATCATGTATTAATATGAAATATAAGGATAGATAATGACAAATTATGATATAAAATAGTGATGCAAAATGGACGTATCAACAACCACCCTCCTAACCATACTATCACATGCAGGTTCTCTTAAATGTTGGTAATCGTTGCGCAAGAAAGCGTCAAACCTGGGTTTTCTTGAGTTACTCTTGCTCTACCTAAACCCTGCATGTGGAACTCCCTCGTTATGGATTACTAGTTGAATGCCCGTGCGTTGCTACGGACTCTCAATTATTTTTCCGCATGATTAAAATACTTGGTAGTCATCCCACTCAAACGGAGCCACCATTGTACTATGTAGTCCCCTACGCCAACAATATCTCACTGTCTGCTGCTCAATGGTGTTTTTTCCAACGCTATCAAAATGTCCTTATAATTTTCAACAACCCATGATTTTGGAGTTGCTATGAGATAACTGAAGAGAAATATTGTGGCGCCCTGACCCGACTGCTATACAGTGATGCTGCGTGTCACCGGTTAAGCGATACAACCAGAGGTTACGGGTTTACCAATCCCCGGCCAAAACCTTTGGCAGGCGTTGCTGGGTACACCTCACTCCAGACAACGCAACACCCCGACTGATGCCTTAACACAGGCACAACTATCAAAGCATAATAGTAAGATCAAGACTTGTGGAACAACTGGCACATCACAGACTCTACGACACAAAAATATTATAAGCAACTCTTATAATAGAGAAAGATAGCAAAAGATACAAACAGGGGTCACCGACCCAACAATACATCAAGCGGAAGCGAAGGGCGTTGTTCTAAACAACAAGAACCAAATATGGCCTAAGAGGCCTACAGATAAACATCACAGCGCCAGCTATTCCGAGATGTCCCAAGCTGCCACCTGGGAACCCCAGACTACTCGTCGACGTCCACAAAGAACCCACCTTCGAGGTCGGTGAAGTTCTCTCCTGAAAATAAGCAAACGACGTTGAGTTCGACGAACTCGCAAGATTAAGAGCTAATATATGCTCGATGATTGGCTTTCAAGGTTTTATGGCTGTTTTGCATAAAGCTGATTTTATTTTAAAAAGACATAACTCCATGGCATCGACTAATCAGAATATTTTCAAAAGAGGTAAGGAGTAACTCTTTTCTCTTGAATCACATTTCTCACCAGTCATCACCATTGTACCTGTTCATCAAAGGCACCTCCCCGAATCACCCTCGAGGAAGTCAACCTTACAAACTTGAATGGTACCTCTAGTACCCAGTTTTTAATCATTCCGTTAAAGTTATTCTATGATCTCTGAATCCGTCACCAAGTCGTCCATAACCGCGGACACGGCTTTTCGAAAAGATTTATCCCTGCAGGGGTGTACAATGTGAAAGTCGCCAGGTTCCGCGAGGGACCTCCCAGCTCCTTATCCACGCGTACCGCCAGACTCATTGCCAGACATTAGCTCTCTTCCTGGGAAAGCCGGCTGAGTGTGAAACGGCTACAACCTTTACCTCGATTAAGACTATCCAAGGATCATCAGTGGCGGTAGGACAAGAGGTACCTTCGCGCACCCTGTCCCGCGGCCACTTATTTTCCTGACACAACAATCCTCATCTCAGTCTTGGCCACCATCTCCAACGCACGCGCAAATGGAAAGCCAAACTAGAGGACCCTCGGCTAGTCCGCCACAAGTTAGTCGGTCGACGAGGTTCCATATGCCCACGCATGGTTGCACGCTCAACTTGGCTCGTAGGCGAGAACTCGCACTTAGGCGGCGAGAACGAGACAACCCACCACATCCCATGTGGCCTCTCATCCCCACCTTTAGCATTTTATTATCCATCACCACAATTTCTCCACCATCATTTACTGTCACAAGTCAACACCTGTTTCCAGCATGTACCAACCATAGTACAACTAGGCATTTCACTAAGCATGGCTAAGCATTTGCATAGCATAGTAATTATTTCATGGCCAACCATACAAACCTATGGTATTAGGAGGGGAAACAGGTAATTGGCATAGGGGATTTAATGCAACTGTAGGATACTCTAATCCAAGCAGAAAATGACATTTGGAACCGCATGCAATAATATAGTGGAGAAAATAATTGCGGAAAATAGGATAAGATATGCTCAGAGGGGGATTACGCTTGCCTTGACGAGATAAGAGGTAGTAGGAGTCGTCGGAGGATTGGAGTTGCACCTCAACTCCTCGATCTAACGAAGCACAAACAACACCGGAAAAGAAACAACCATCAACACATGGCATTGTGCAATGCATACAAAAATGATGATATGACATTTTAATGCAACTAGGAGATCCTAGACATGATCAACAATTTAAATGAGCGGTCCCAAATTATTTGGCAATAATTTGGCACAATCCATATTTATCTTAGTGATTTAATACTACTAGAGTACATTATTGTAATCGTGATCAAATATGCATGATGAGGATGATTTTGGATAGTTCACATTTTTCTGAACATTTTGGTACCTCGGACACATTTTTCTGATATCCGGGTAAAAAGTTATTAATTTTAGAATTTTCCTCTTTTTAAATGTTTACTTTTAATTATTTTAGTTCCACCACAAAAATAAGATTTACTCGAGTTCGAGGGAGGGAGATGGAACACGAGGGAATCATCGGAGTTCGATAACCCTAAACGCGAGAGGGGGAGCGGGGATCATGCGCGAGATGGGAGAGGAAAATGGAAAAAGAACAACAACAACAAAAAGAAACAGTCTGCCCGGCCTCCAGCCCGGTTGGGCCGGCTGGCAGGCCGGCCTGCTAGCAGAGGGGGCCGGCAGTGAGGCCGGCCAGGGCCGGTTGTGAGGCCGGCCTCGCCACAGAGCCTTCCGGCTCTCAGCCCGGCTGGGCCGGTCCAAAGGCCGGGCGCGCAACAGAGGTGGACGGCCTCGAGGCCGGTCCTGGCCGTTTCCACGACCGGGGCGTGCGAGGAAGGACGACGATGAAGGCCGGCGTACGGGCGGCGACGGTGGAGCACGGAGCAGTGCGAGAGGGAGAGGGGGAGGTGCACAACGGCACGGGGATCTCACCGTGAGCGGTGGAGGTGGTCGTGGTGGCCGGAAACGGTGTGGCGGCGGCGTATCTGGGCGGCGGAGCTCCGGATGGTGGCGGCGACGAACTCGAGCGGCGGTGGCGATTCGCGGCGACTCCGATCGATTCCTTTGGCGTGTAGGTGGAGCGGACCACGGCGGACCTTCTGGTGGTGCTGGATTCGCCCGGGGAAACGTCAAACGGCGGCGACGAGCTCGTCCATGGCGCGGCGGTGTCGGAGATGAACTCGAGCGGCACGGTCGATTCACGGGTCCTCAGCTCGATTCCTTGGGCAGAGTTGAAGCAGGCGATGCGGCGGAGATGGTGGGGGTCGCCGATTTGCTCGGGAGCTTCTCAGGCAGCGGCGACAGGCGGCGGTGAGCTCGGCACCTTGGCGGCTCGCAGGGAGAGAAAGGTGGGGCACGGGGGAGAAGCAGGGGTGGGGAAAATGGGGTGAGCAGCACGTGGTGGTGGTCTCCGAGCAGTGGAGGGCAGAGAGGGGGCCAGGGGCGAGGCGCACGGCACGGTGCGGCGGGAGCAGCGCGCGCGGGCGGTCGCTACAGGAAGGAGAAAGATGAAGTTTTTCCAAACAAGTCCCTAGCAGTTTTAAAATCATCACGAACGAGTCCTTTCCTGTTCTGGAATTAATTCCAGCAGCTGTATTTGATTTTAAAGAGCAGCTTCAACACTTCCAAAAATTATGCGAATTTTTGGGGAGTCTCTTTATAATAATATGAAGCTCCCCTAATTTTTCCAGAATATTTGAAACTCATTTGTTAGGAAAATAAAATAAGAAGAGCTCACAGACAATTTTGAGTTCCCTCCATATATTTTAATTTTACCAATCAAAATAGTTTGTCGAAAATATCTTTGGAACTTTTGGAACTTCCTTGACAATATAAGATGTCGAGGTAATTTTGTTTTGCAAGTTTAAGTGCCTCACATTGTTGTGAAAGTGGTTAAAACAAGCTTGGCATTTGTCTTAAGGTGGTGCCAAACCAAGTGTCTTATGGGTTTAGCAATTTAATAAAGATGCTATGATGCAATGCAACACAAAAGTGGAAAATTTTAATCGGGTTTTTAGGTTTTCAAATTCCGGGCTGTTACAATTCTACCCTCCTTACAGGAATCTCGCCCCGAGATTCTAAGAGTAGGAAAGAGGGAAAGGTTACGACGGTCTTCAACGGTCTTCTCGGTGTAGATTGATTCAGCGCATCCTGAAGATCTTCATCGGCTACACTTCAAGGTCACTACCAACGTACACCATCGGAAAGAAGGAAACCTCACCGGGAGGATGGATCCTGGTGGAAATACCACGACCAAGTACCTCCTAGTAGAACTTAGGACGTGACTTCAAGCATCCCCTGAATTGACAGGTAGGAGACACAAGCGGGTGACGGGAGATTGACAAGGAGTTTCCAGTTGGTAGACAACTGTTTTCTCAAAGGATTCTGGATATAAACTTTGCACAAGGCCTTGAATTTCTGAAGACGAAGGTTTAACAAGATTCCAACAGATGAAGAGGTAACTTGCACTAGTCGGCTTGAGTAGAACTTTCCTCACTGAGGAGCATTTCAGATCACAGGAGAAGTGTCGGTAAGATCGACATAGAGAACTTCAGAAACTCCGCAAACGTAAATATTGGGAACACTTCTTGATTTTCCAGACATCGGGACCAACTCCTTGAGGATCACCAACTATCGTTTTCGGATTGAGGATTCAGATCTGGTTAAGAGTAGAGATACTTCCGTCTCAACACGAGTAGGAATAGGAAGCTTTTACAAAGGGTACCAACGAATTACAAGTGCTAGGACCCAAGAGTTGGACTACGAGGTCTCACTCCTAAGGAAGATCGAGATTGCGGAACTCACGTATTAGCAACTTGTCAGAGGACATCTGCACCTACATGAATTGCTTGCAACGAGACAGCGTTGAGTTCTTGATGGGAAACACCATAGAAGACAAAGAAGTTCTCAGACTTCCTCTCTTTCGGGAACAATTCAAACAGCGGTTTGGATGCATAGATGAAATTCCCAAGGAAGGGAGGTAACAACGTACCATTCCGGGAATATTCTGCACATGCAGGATGGAGTTGAGATGATTCCGAGGGAACCAGACAATTTACTCAGATCCACGGCGACATCTTTCAGCAATTGCACGTGAACCAGAGAGAATCACTTCTGACTTCTAGAGCATTGCCTTGTGACGACACAAGGTTAGTTCTAACAAGTTTCCAATGCTAACGCCCACTATCCAATATAAATCTCCTCAAACATGGAGGAAAATAAGAATGTAGTTGATGGGCTCAACAATAAACTTATCTAGTTCTCCAAGGCGGTAGACTCATCTTTCACATGAACGGGGCATAAGTATTGGTCAGACTAACGCATTCAATAGGTTAGCCTGAGTTTGATTTGACGATAGCCCGATTCAAATCAAAAATTTGTAGGATAGTATATCCACAAAGGAGATACCACCTTGCTTCGACACATAACACTAGACATCCCATTGAGAATGAACTATATCAGATAGAGCTTTTGGTCTTTCAACTCTCCAAGTTGTTTAAGCTCAACCGAATAATTCTGGACATCCAGCCTGATTTTCTTGGAGAAAGGAGTTGTTCAGAGAACCAGCTTACCCGTAAGCTCAATCTTTCTTGGAGAAAAGAGTTGTCCGTGATGTTGAGCTTGGTCAGGCGACAACCTGGCGATACTTCTGGAAGGAACAACAGGATATCACGATCCATCTACAGGATATCACGATATAGCGGTGGATCTTGAGTTCGCGAGAGGATCATGCCGTTCGGGGCACGAGGAGATGGTTTTGGGAGCTTCGGCGTAAACCTAGCTCTTTGACCGAGGGAGTGCATCAAAGCCAACGGACTTGGTAGCACTGCCAAACTCAGCTTATTGATCGGATAACCAATCATACCAAGGAGGACAAGGAAGGTCTTTGGATTTCAACGCAGTAAGAACTGCTGAGAATATCCGATAGCCACATCATTGCTCACGTCTTATCATTCTCGAGTAACAAGTCACTCGGAGAACGAAGAGTAGCACAGTGTGCGAGCATCACTTCATCCAGAATATCATGATGTTAAGCACGATACTTTGATATAAAAGAGTGTGACACTCTAAGGTGGAGCAGAACAAAAACTAGACAAGCCCGTATTCTGCAGATTCCATTACTTTGACTTGATCCGAGAAGTGGACAGGATACGGGAGTTCATCCCTTCCAACAAGACGAAGTGGAAGTCTGGACGGTTAAAGAGTGTGACTTGCATCGGAACACACCAATGCATGACCACAACAAGACGGTCAAACGGAAGACACATGACGAAAAAAGATCAAGGATAACAACCATGCTCGGAGAAATCCTAAGATGTCGAAGATGCACCGGTTATTACTCAATTGTGATAGCCATGCCCGAAAAGGAGAGAGGCAGCAGAGTCACGAACCTAGTTGGGAGACTTGCTAGGAGAATCCTGGCTGTAACCCCGATGGTTCCAAGACAGAACCTAACACAAGGCTAAGGGAGAAATGAAGTTACATAGCCAGCTGAGGTGTGGTAGATCCATATTCGACCATTTACCACACAGACCACGGAAAAGACTTGGGTTGAAGATCAGCATCATGTGCTACTAGCGAGAGTTAAGAAATCACAACTTAACACACTCTAGTTGGCACAATCCGGGACCTTATGTTCAAGTCCTTGGGTTAAAACCCAAAAGAAAGGATGAAGAGATTAAACTTGATAGGAATACACGGGTCCGTAAACAACTGAGTTGATAGGAATCTTCGTCGTACTCCCGATGGTTTCTCGGCACATGAAGCTTCGGATTGTAGCGCGGCGGGAGCAACTGGGCACATAACACTAAAGGTCAACATAACACGTAGGATTGGGTTCTACCTTTAGCGTTCTCCTAGTCATTTTGAAGTAACAGATGAGAAGAAAAACTTTAACTCAAATCGAGGTAAGTTTGCTCCGAGATTAGAAGGTAACCAGATAAGGAGTAAAAAGAATCCTAGGATGGTTTTCACAACTCATTTTTAGGTTAAAAATAATTTTCACAAACACTAGACTCAACGTCGACCAGTAGAAGGGTTTCCTACAGGCAGTCCTGCTCTGATACCAACTTGTGGCGCCCTGACCCGACTGCTATACAGTGATGCTGCGTGTCACCGGTTAAGCGATACAACCGGAGGTTACGGGTTTACCAATCCCCGGCCAAAACCTTTGGCAGGCGTTGCTGGGTACACCTCACTCCAGACAACGCAACACCCCGACTGATGCCTTAACACAGGCACAACTATCAAAGCATAATAGTAAGATCAAGACTTGTGGAACAACTGGCACATCACAGACTCTACGACACAAAAATATTATAAGCAACTCTTATAATAGAGAAAGATAGCAAAAGATACAAACAGGGGTCACCGACCCAACAATACATCAAGCGGAAGCGAAGGGCGTTGTTCTAAACAACAAGAACCAAATATGGCCTAAGAGGCCTACAGATAAACATCACAGCGCCAGCTATTCCGAGATGTCCCAAGCTGCCACCTGGGAACCCCAGACTACTCGTCGACGTCCACAAAGAACCCACCTTCGAGGTCGGTGAAGTTCTCTCCTGAAAATAAGCAAACGACGTTGAGTTCGACGAACTCGCAAGATTAAGAGCTAATATATGCTCGATGATTGGCTTTCAAGGTTTTATGGCTGTTTTGCATAAAGCTGATTTTATTTTAAAAAGACATAACTCCATGGCATCGACTAATCAGAATATTTTCAAAAGAGGTAAGGAGTAACTCTTTTCTCTTGAATCACATTTCTCACCAGTCATCACCATTGTACCTGTTCATCAAAGGCACCTCCCCGAATCACCCTCGAGGAAGTCAACCTTACAAACTTGAATGGTACCTCTAGTACCCAGTTTTTAATCATTCCGTTAAAGTTATTCTATGATCTCTGAATCCGTCACCAAGTCGTCCATAACCGCGGACACGGCTTTTCGAAAAGATTTATCCCTGCAGGGGTGTACAATGTGAAAGTCGCCAGGTTCCGCGAGGGACCTCCCAGCTCCTTATCCACGCGTACCGCCAGACTCATTGCCAGACATTAGCTCTCTTCCTGGGAAAGCCGGCTGAGTGTGAAACGGCTACAACCTTTACCTCGATTAAGACTATCCAAGGATCATCAGTGGCGGTAGGACAAGAGGTACCTTCGCGCACCCTGTCCCGCGGCCACTTATTTTCCTGACACAACAATCCTCATCTCAGTCTTGGCCACCATCTCCAACGCACGCGCAAATGGAAAGCCAAACTAGAGGACCCTCGGCTAGTCCGCCACAAGTTAGTCGGTCGACGAGGTTCCATATGCCCACGCATGGTTGCACGCTCAACTTGGCTCGTAGGCGAGAACTCGCACTTAGGCGGCGAGAACGAGACAACCCACCACATCCCATGTGGCCTCTCATCCCCACCTTTAGCATTTTATTATCCATCACCACAATTTCTCCACCATCATTTACTGTCACAAGTCAACACCTGTTTCCAGCATGTACCAACCATAGTACAACTAGGCATTTCACTAAGCATGGCTAAGCATTTGCATAGCATAGTAATTATTTCATGGCCAACCATACAAACCTATGGTATTAGGAGGGGAAACAGGTAATTGGCATAGGGGATTTAATGCAACTGTAGGATACTCTAATCCAAGCAGAAAATGACATTTGGAACCGCATGCAATAATATAGTGGAGAAAATAATTGCGGAAAATAGGATAAGATATGCTCAGAGGGGGGGATTACGCTTGCCTTGACGAGATAAGAGGTAGTAGGAGTCGTCGGAGGATTGGAGTTGCACCTCAACTCCTCGATCTAACGAAGCACAAACAACACCGGAAAAGAAACAACCATCAACACATGGCATTGTGCAATGCATACAAAAATGATGATATGACATTTTAATGCAACTAGGAGATCCTAGACATGATCAACAATTTAAATGAGCGGTCCCAAATTATTTGGCAATAATTTGGCACAATCCATATTTATCTTAGTGATTTAATACTACTAGAGTACATTATTGTAATCGTGATCAAATATGCATGATGAGGATGATTTTGGATAGTTCACATTTTTCTGAACATTTTGGTACCTCGGACACATTTTTCTGATATCCGGGTAAAAAGTTATTAATTTTAGAATTTTCCTCTTTTTAAATGTTTACTTTTAATTATTTTAGTTCCACCACAAAAATAAGATTTACTCGAGTTCGAGGGAGGGAGATGGAACACGAGGGAATCATCGGAGTTCGATAACCCTAAACGCGAGAGGGGGAGCGGGGATCATGCGCGAGATGGGAGAGGAAAATGGAAAAAGAACAACAACAACAAAAAGAAACAGTCTGCCCGGCCTCCAGCCCGGTTGGGCCGGCTGGCAGGCCGGCCTGCTAGCAGAGGGGGCCGGCAGTGAGGCCGGCCAGGGCCGGTTGTGAGGCCGGCCTCGCCACAGAGCCTTCCGGCTCTCAGCCCGGCTGGGCCGGTCCAAAGGCCGGGCGCGCAACAGAGGTGGACGGCCTCGAGGCCGGTCCTGGCCGTTTCCACGACCGGGGCGTGCGAGGAAGGACGACGATGAAGGCCGGCGTACGGGCGGCGACGGTGGAGCACGGAGCAGTGCGATAGGGGAGAGGGGGAGGTGCACAACGGCACGGGGATCTCACCGTGAGCGGGTGGAGGTGGTCGTGGTGGCCGGAAACGGTGTGGCGGCGGCGTATCTGGGCGGCGGAGCTCCGGATGGTGGCGGCGACGAACTCGAGCGGCGGTGGCGATTCGCGGCGACTCCGATCGATTCCTTTGGCGTGTAGGTGGAGCGGACCACGGCGGACCTTCTGGTGGTGCTGGATTCGCCCGGGGAAACGTCAAACGGCGGCGACGAGCTCGTCCATGGCGCGGCGGTGTCGGAGATGAACTCGAGCGGCACGGTCGATTCACGGGTCCTCAGCTCGATTCCTTGGGCAGAGTTGAAGCAGGCGACGCGGCGGAGATGGTGGGGGTCGCCGATTTGCTCGGGAGCTTCTCAGGCAGCGGCGACAGGCGGCGGTGAGCTCGGCACCTTGGCGGCCATGGCGGCTCGCAGGGAGAGAAAGGTGGGGCACGGGGGGAGAAGCAGGGGTGGGGAAAATGGGGTGAGCAGCACGTGGTGGTGGTCTCCGAGCAGTGGAGGGCAGAGAGGGGGCCAGGGGCGAGGCGCACGGCACGGTGCGGCGGGAGCAGCGCGCGCGGGCGGTCGCTACAGGAAGGAGAAAGATGAAGTTTTTCCAAACAAGTCCCTAGCAGTTTTAAAATCATCACGAACGAGTCCTTTCCTGTTCTGGAATTAATTCCAGCAGCTGTATTTGATTTTAAAGAGCAGCTTCAACACTTCCAAAAATTATGCGAATTTTTGGGGAGTCTCTTTATAATAATATGAAGCTCCCCTAATTTTTCCAGAATATTTGAAACTCATTTGTTAGGAAAATAAAATAAGAAGAGCTCACAGACAATTTTGAGTTCCCTCCATATATTTTAATTTTACCAATCAAAATAGTTTGTCGAAAATATCTTTGGAACTTTTGGAACTTCCTTGACAATATAAGATGTCGAGGTAATTTTGTTTTGCAAGTTTAAGTGCCTCACATTGTTGTGAAAGTGGTTAAAACAAGCTTGGCATTTGTCTTAAGGTGGTGCCAAACCAAGTGTCTTATGGGTTTAGCAATTTAATAAAGATGCTATGATGCAATGCAACACAAAAGTGGAAAATTTTAATCGGGTTTTTAGGTTTTCAAATTCCGGGCTGTTACAAATATCGAAGAAACATTAGTCAAAAGTTACACTTGAGTGTGCTTTCTGAACCATTATCCTTCTTCCACTCCTTCCC
The DNA here is from genome assembly GCA_947311845.1 of Poa pratensis. Lineage (NCBI taxonomy): Eukaryota > Viridiplantae > Streptophyta > Magnoliopsida > Poales > Poaceae > Poa > Poa pratensis. The sequence continues at coordinate 49,210,657 of CAMZMU010000033.1, read as the reverse complement.
ACCGACCATTTGGCTAGGCGGCCACTGATACATTGTCACTTTGTTCAAGCATCCTTGCTCTAATACATTGTCACTTTGTTAAAGCATCCTTGCTGTGAACTTTCTCAGCTTGTACAAACCAGTCGTTCTTATTGTGCTTCTCTCACTTTAATATAGATGTAAACATGTAACAATGACAACATTTATCCCTCTATATATGCCATGGGTGCCCTAACAGTGTTGAACATATGAGCATATCATTTGTTAGCCTTCCTTCGTCACCACAATCAGGACCTGCCTTAGCCCCCACCACGTGTTTGGCTCAACTGCTCGTGGGACTTCATACATGTATTTCCATAGGCCACAAGAAAAATATTAAATCCAAAATTCTCAAATATATATGAATTATACACGTCCAAGCAGTAACAGGAGATGTCATCCAATGCTCAACACGAGGAACAGAAATGCAGCTTTAGAACATTTCAAATTTTCTCATATATGATTGAAGTTTCTTATAAATATGCAGTAAATTCCCCCGCAAAAAACAAATATGCAGTAAATAATGCAGGTGATGATGAAGGGTTTGCTTATTCAAATTAGAAATCTAAAACAAAAACCCTTTCAGAAAGGGAAGTAGGGTAAACAAAAGACATGCATATCTTGGGGGTTGATGCGTGCTAAGTTACACGTCCGTTGGGAACCCCAAGAGGAAGGTATGATGAGTGCAGCAGCAAGTTTTCCCTCAGTAAGAAACCAAGGTTTAATCGAACCAGTAGGAAGTCAAGGGTCTTCTGAAGGTTGTTGGTGGCCGAATGTGGCACGGCGCAACACCAGGGAATCAGCAGCAACGTGGAACCTGCACACAAGACAATCAAACTACTTTGCCCCAACGAAACAGTGAGGTTGTCAATCTCACCGGCTTGCTGAAAACAAAGGATTAAAAGTGTGGTGTGGAAAATGATGTTTGCTTGCAGAGAATTAAAGAGAACAATGATTGCAGTAGGTTGTATTTCAGATGTAAAAGAATGGACCGGGGTCCACAGTTCACTAGTGGTGTCTCTCCATAATAAAATACTAACATGCTGGGTAAACAAATTACAGCTGGGCAATTGACAAAATAGAGAGTGCATAACAATGCATATACAAGTCATGATGATCACTATGAGATTTACTTGGGCATTACGACAAAGTACACAGACCGCTATCCAGCATGCATCTGTGCCTAAATAGTCCACCTTCAGGTTAGCATCCGCACCCCTTCCAGTATTAAGTTGCAAGCAACAGACAATTGCATTAAGTATGGTGCATAATGTAAACAATACAAATATCCTTAGACAAAGCATTGCTGTTTTACCCCTAGTAGCAACACACATCCACAACCTTAGAACTTTCTGTCACTGTCCCAGATTAAATGGAGGCATGAACCCACTATCTAGCATAAATACTCCCTCTTGGAGTTACAAGCATAAACTTGGCCAAAGCCTACACTAATAACGGAGAGCATGCAAGATCATAAACAACATAGGCATGATAAATCAATAATCAACTTGACATAGTATTCAATATTCATCGGATCCCAGCAAACACAACATGTAGCATTACAATAAGATGATCTTGATCATGATAGGCAGCTCACAAGATCTAAACATGATGGCACAAGAGGAGAAGACAACCATCTAGCTACTGCTATGGACCCATAGTCCAGGGGTGGACTACTCACACATCACTCCGGAGGAAGGCATGGCGATGTAGAGCCCTCCGGTGATGATTCCCCTCTCCGGCAGGGTGCCGGGAAGAGCTTCAGAACCCTCCCGAGCTAGGGTTGACGACGGCGGCGGCTCTGGAACTTTTCGTGGATGGAGGCTCGGGTGTTTAGGGTTTTCCCGAGAAAGGCAATTTATAGGCGAAGGGGCGATGTCGGTGGAGGCCCGAGGGCTCCTCACCACGTGGCGGCGCGCCAGGGGTGGGACCCGCGCCACCACATGGTGAGGGCGCCTCGGTGCCCCCCTTCGTCTCTCCTTCGGACTCCGTGTACGTGACAGAAAAATAGGACCTTGGCTTTTTGTTTCGTCCAATTCCGAGAATATTTCCAAACAGCTTTTCTGGAATAAAAAACAGCAGAAAACAGGAACTGGCACTGTGGCATCTTGTTAATAGGTTAGTCCCAGAAAATGCATAAAAATGCTATAAAGTGTGAATAAAACATGTAGCAATTGACATAATATAAGCATGGAACATAAGAAATTATAGATACGTTGGAGACGTATCAAGCATCCCCAAGCTTAGTTCTACTCGTCCTCGAGTAGGTAAAACGATAACAACAAATAATTTCTTAGGTGACATGCTACCACATAATCATGATCAAATAATATTGTAAAGCATATGTTATGAATGAAGTGACTCAAGGCAATGGTCTATAGTTTGCTAACAAATAGATAATGAGTAAACAACTGAATCATATAAGCAAAAACTTTTCATAAATAGTACTTTCAAGACAAGCATCAAAAAGTTTTGCATAAGAGTTAACTCATAAAGCAATAGATTCTAAGTAAAAGGCATTGAAGCAACACAAAGGAAGATTTAAGTTTCAGCAATTGCTTTCAACTTTCAACTTGTATATCTCATGGATAATTGTCAACACAAAGCAATATAATAAGTGCAATAAGTAAGCATATAAAAATTGTTGCACACAAAGTTGACACAAGTGTTTGCTTCTGAGATAGAAAGGAGTAGGTAAACTGACTCAACCTAAAGTAAAAGAAAGGCCCTTCGCAGAGGGAAGCAGGGATTAAATCATGTGCTAGAGCTTTTTAAGTTTTGAAATCATATAGAGAGCATAAAAATAAAGTTTTGAGAGGTGTTTGTTGTTGTCAACGAATGGTAGTGGGCACTCTAACCCCCTTGTCAACCAGACTTTCAAGAGCGGCTCCCATGAAGGACGTTATTTCTACCCAAAGGCAGATCATCCCTCTTCTCTTTTGTTTACACATGTACTTTAATTTGGGTGACACTCCTCCCAACCTTTGCTTACACAAGCCATGGCTAACCGAATCCTCGGGTGCCTTCCAACAATCACATACCATGGAGGAGTGTCTATTTTAAATGATCAACTTTTTAAATTGCTTACTGATAAATCAGGGCAAAACATGTGAAGAGAATTAAAGGTGAAAGTTGTAATTAATTGGGACTGGGCACCCCATTTGCCAGCTCTTTTTGCAAAATTATTGGATAAGCGGATGTATATGCCACTAGTCCATTGGTGAAAGTCTGTCAGGAGTAAATGACAAGGTTGAAAGATAAAACACCACATACTTCCTCATGAGCTATAAAACATTGACACAAATAAGGGATAATAGCTTTTGAATAGTTTAAAGGTAGCACATGAAGTATTTACTTGGAATGGCAGAAAATACCACATAATAGGTAGTTATGGTGGACACAAATGGCATGGGTTTTGGCTCAAGGATTTGGATGCACGAGAAGCATTCCCTCTCAGTACAGAGTTTAGGCTAGCAAGGTTGTTTGAAGCAAACACAAGATATCAACCGGTACAGCAAGACTTACATGAAAACATATTGCAAGCATTATAAGACTCTACACTGTCTTCCTTGTTGCTCAAACACTTTTACCAGAAAATATCTAGACCTTAGAGATAGCAAACATGCAAACCAAATTTCAACAAGCTCTACGGTAGTTCTTTACTAATAGGTTTTTAACTACATGATGCAAGAGCTTAAACATGAAATACTTGAGAGCTCAAAACAATTGCCAAGTGTCAAATTATCCAAGACAATGATCTATATGTGTGTCTTTTCGATATACCATCTACCACATGTTGCATTTTCTGTTTCCAACCAAACACCAATCAACTTATTTCAACAAAAACTCTCCAAATAATTTACAAATGAAACAAGAGAGTATTACTCTACAAGAACTAACAGCTCTGAATAAGAGATGCATGAAAAACAGGAGCTAAAAGCATAGCAGTAGCTAGATAAGAATACTCAACAATATAAGTGAAGAATATGAGTATTCACATGAAAAAGCGGAGCGTGTCTCTCTCCCACACAAGAATGCTAGGATCCAATTTATTCAGAAAATAAAAATAACAATGCGAAAATAAAAGCACACAGACGCTCCAAGTAAAGTACATAAGATGTGGAAGAATTAAAATATAGTTTCACTAGAGATGACCTGATAAGTTGTTGATGAAGAAGGGGATGCCTTGGGCATCCCCAAGCTTAGACGCTTGAGTCTTCTTGAAATATGCTTGGGTGACCCACGGGGGCATCCCCAAGCTTAGGCTTTTCACTCTTCTTGATCACATCATATCATCCTTCTCGCTTGATCCTTGAAAACTTCCGCCACACCAAACTCAAAGTAATTCTCATTAGAGGGTTAGTGCATAATCAAAAATTCTCATATTCTACAGTGACACAATCATCACCAATACTTCTGGACATTAGCTACAGCCACTGATGTTTTATGGAGCAAAGAAATCCAATCAAACATAGTAAAAGAGGCAATGCAAAATAAATGGCAGAATCTGTCAAAACAGAACAGTCCGTAAAGACGAATTTTTTCGAGGCACTTAAGTTGCTCAGATTGAGAAACTCAAAACTAATGAAAGTTGCGTACATATCTGAGGATCACGCACGAATTTTTCAGAATTTTTCAATTTTTCTGGAGTGAATAAAGCTCAAAACCGTGGACAGCAAAAATCTGTCCCTGTGCAGAAATCCAAATCTAGCATCAACTTTCTACTAGAGACTTTACTTGGCACAACATTGCAAGAAAATAAAGATACAAAGGAGTTGTTACAGAAGTAAGCACACTCCTTGACTCAAATAAAATAAAAATAACAGGAAATAAAATGATGGGTTGTCTCCCATAAGCGCTTTTCTTTAACGCCTTTCAGCTAGGCGCAGAAAGTGAAAATCAAGTGTTCTCAAGAGAAGAAGCATCAACATCATAATTTGTTCTAATAATAGAATCAAAAGGTAGCTTCATTCTCTTTCTAGGGAAGTGTTCCATACCTTTCTTGAGTGGGAATTGATACCTAATATTCCCTTCTTTCATATCAATAATAGCACCAACAGTTCGAAGAAAAGGTCTTCCCAAAACAATAGGACAAGATGCATTGCATTCAATATCCAAAACAACAAAATCAACGGGGACAAGGTTATTGTTAACCATAATATGAACATTATCAATTCTCCCCAAAGGTTTCTTCATAGAATTATCAGCAAGATGAACATCCAAATAACAGTGTTCCAAAGGTGGTAAATCAAGCATATCATAAAGTTTCTTAGGCATAACAGAGATACTAGCACCAAGATCACATAAAGCATTACAATCAAAATCATTCACCTTCATTTTAATGATGGGCTCCCAACCATCTTCTAACTTCCTAGGGATAGAAGCTTCATGTCTTAATTTCTCTTCCCTAACTTGCATGAGAGCATTTGTAATATGTTTTGTAAAAGCCAAATTTATAGCACTAGCATTAGGACTTCTAGCTAGCTTTTGCAAGAACATAATAACTTCAGAAATATTACAATTATCAAAATCAAGATCATCGTCATCTAAAGCAATGGGACCATTGTCCCCCATAGTTCGAAAAATTTCAGCACTTTTATCAGGAACAGTTTCAGTGGTTTTAGGCAATTTCAAACGTTTTAATGGAAGTGGAAACATTGCCAACACCAATAATGTTACCATTGATAGTAGAAGGTTTACTAACATGTGATGCTTCAGCATTACTAGTGGTGGTGATAGTACAAACTCTAGCTATACTATTTTCTCTAGCAATTTCATCTTCTCTTTCCCACCTAGCATGCAATTCAGCCAACATCCTAATATTGTTATCAATTTTAACTTGGATAGCATTGGCAGTAGCAAAAGTCTTAGTATCTTTAACTTCATTAGGCATAACTTTCAGTTTCAAAAGATCAACATCAAGAGCAAGGCTATCAACTTTAGAAGCAAGAACATCAATTTTGCCAAACTTTTCCTCAACAGATTTATTAAAAGCAGTTTGGGTATTGATAAATTCCTTAAGCATGACTTCAAGATCAGAGGGTACACTCCTATTATTGTTATAAGAATTACCATAACTATTGCCACTATTAGAAGGATATGGCTTATAATTGTTGTTACCAAAATTATTCCTATAAGCATTGTTGTTGAAATTATTATTTTTAATGAAGTTCACATCAACATGCTCTTCTTGAGCAACCAATGAAGCTAAAGGAACATTATTTGGATCAACATGAGATTTACCATTCACAAGCATAGACATAATGACATCAATCTTATCACTCAAGGAAGAGGTTTCTTCAACAGAATTTACCTTCTTACCTTGTGGAGTCCTCTCAGTGTGCCATTCAGAATAATTAATCATCATATCATCAAGAAGCTTTGTTGCTGCACCCAAAGTGATGGACATAAAGGTACCTCCAGCAGCAGAATCCAGAAGGTTTCTTGAAGAAAAATTCAGTCCTGCATAAAAGGTTTGGATGATCATCCAAGCAGTCAGTCCATGGGTGGGACAATTCTTTACCAATGATTTCATTCTCTCCCATGCTTGGGCAACATGCTCATTATCAAATTGTTTAAATTCATAATGCTACTTCTCAAAGATATAATCTTAGCAGGAGGATAATATTTCCCAATGAAAGCATCTTTGCATTTAGTCCATGAATCAATACTATTTCTAGGCAAAGATAGCAACCATTCTTTAGCTCTTCCTCTTAAAGAGAAAGGAAATAATTTCAGTTTAATAATATCTCCATCTATATCCTTATACTTTTGCATCTCACAAAGTTCAACAAAATTATTAAGGTGAGCAGCAGCATCATCAGTACTAACACCAGAAAATTGCTCTTTCATAACAAGATTTAACAGAGCAGGTTTAATTTCATAAAAGTCTGCTTTAGAAGCAGGTGGAGCAATAGGAGTGCATATGAAATCATTATTGTTTGTGCTAGTGAAGTCACACAACTTGGTGTTCTCAGGAGTACTCATTTTAGCAAAATTAAAGCTAGGCCGAAATAAAAAGTAAATGCAAGTAACTAATTTTTTGTGTTTTTGATATAAAGAAGCAAACAAGATAAAGTAAAAATAAAATAAGCAAGACAAAAACAAAGTAAAGAGATTGGAAGTGAGAGACTCCCCTTGCAGAAGGTTTGACTTCCCCGGCAACGGCGCCAGAAAACTGTGGCGTCTTGTCGGGGTTGCAAGACCTTCCAGAAGTACCTCGACCTCCCCGGCAACGGCGCCAGAAAACTGGCTTGATGCGTGTTAAGTTACACGTCCGTTGGGAACCCCAAGAGGAAGGTATGATGAGTGCAGCAGCAAGTTTTCCCTCAGTAAGAAACCAAGGTTTAATCGAACCAGTAGGAAGTCAAGGGTCTTCTGAAGGTTGTTGGTGGCTGAATGTGGCACGGCGCAACACCAGGGATCAGCAGCAACGTGGAACCTGCACACAAGACAATCAAACTACTTTGCCCCAACGAAACAGTGAGGTTGTCAATCTCACCGGCTTGCTGAAAACAAAGGATTAAAAGTGTGGTGTGGAAAATGATGTTTGTTTGCAGAGAATTAAAGAGAACAATGATTGCAGTAGGTTGTATTTCAGATGTAAAAGAATGGACCGGGGTCCACAGTTCACTAGTGGTGTCTCTCCATAATAAAATACTAACATGCTGGGTAAACAAATTACAGCTGGGCAATTGACAAAATAGAGAGTGCATAACAATGCATATACAAGTCATGATGATCACTATGAGATTTACTTGGGCATTACGACAAAGTACACAGACCGCTATCCAGCATGCATCTGTGCCTAAATAGTCCACCTTCAGGTTAGCATCCGCACCCCTTCCAGTATTAAGTTGCAAGCAACAGACAATTGCATTAAGTATGGTGCATAATGTAAACAATACAAATATCCTTAGACAAAGCATTGCTGTTTTACCCCTAGTAGCAACAGCACATCCACAACCTTAGAACTTTCTGTCACTGTCCCAGATTAAATGGAGGCATGAACCCACTATCTAGCATAAATACTCCCTCTTGGAGTTACAAGCATAAACTTGGCCAAAGCCTACACTAATAACGGAGAGCATGCAAGATCATAAACAACATAGGCATGATAAATCAATAATCAACTTGACATAGTATTCAATATTCATCGGATCCCAGCAAACACAACATGTAGCATTACAATAAGATGATCTTGATCATGATAGGCAGCTCACAAGATCTAAACATGATGGCACAAGAGGAGAAGACAACCATCTAGCTACTGCTATGGACCCATAGTCCAGGGGTGGACTACTCACACATCACTCCGGAGGAAGGCATGGCGATGTAGAGCCCTCCGGTGATGATTCCCCTCTCCGGCAGGGTGCCGGGAAGAGCTTCAGAACCCTCCCGAGCTAGGGTTGACGACGGCGGCGGCTCTGGAACTTTTCGTGGATGGAGGCTCGGGTGTTTAGGGTTTTCCCGAGAAAGGCAATTTATAGGCGAAGGGGCGATGTCGGTGGAGGCCCGAGGGCTCCTCACCACGTGGCGGCGCGCTAGGGGTGGGACCCGCGCCACCACATGGTGAGGGCGCCTCGGTGCCCCCTTCGTCTCTCCTTCGGACTCCGTGTACGTGACAGAAAAATAGGACCTTGGCTTTTTGTTTCGTCCAATTCCGAGAATATTTCCAGAACAGCTTTTCTGGAATAAAAACAGCAGAAAACAGGAACTGGCACTGTGGCATCTTGTTAATAGGTTAGTCCCAGAAAATGCATAAAAATGCTATAAAGTGTGAATAAAACATGTAGCAATTGATATAATATAAGCATGGAACATAAGAAATTATAGATACGTTGGGGACGTATCAGGGGTACACCATTCTTTTGATCCAGATCCGCATACATCCTACAATTTGCATGATTCGAAGCTAGCTACATACAATACCTCAATTTTTGCGGGCAGCAAAGGGATTTCCCCTTTGTGGTGTTGATTTCTCTACATACATTGTCAAATTTAATCACCTGCTCGAGCTTTTTCTGATCCTGCAGCACTCAGCATATGTCGAATTAGTGAACCACCAATAAATGCATCACCAGCACGTGTTGTATCAACTTATTGTACTTCGTAGGATGGCACAGCTCCACGGAAATCCTATAATCAAATGCAACAAACTATAAGTATCAATCACATCATAAGTGTCTTCAAGACTCGATGGCATACTAAGTATTGATTTGAACAAACGGAGTACAATCAGCAATGAAATAGTTGTTTGTTTGTTCAAACAATAGCTGCTGGTCTTGTATGCCATGGCAAGGTGCATGGTGGCGAGCGCGAGCAACATAAGAAACATGGCCTCGATGGCCACGAGCTGGCCTGCAGATGGAGCACGGATAAACCTCAACATTGTCAAAGTACAGTAAATAGTTTCAGCACTTCCCAAATATAACCTCACAATCTAGAGAGAAAACATGACTCTCTTTTTTTGCGAATGGAGAAAACATGACTCGTAGTATAGCTATCTAAATCTGCAATTCAGTATGCCATAGGTATAGCAATTTTGGACCTAAATTCTTACGAGATGTCAACCAGACCCCTTGACTCCCGGAGAACTCTGGCTAAACTTAAGTTGATAGTATTAAATATCTCCGGTCTACCAGCGCCTTTTCTTAAAGCCAATTAACCAAATGTTCACCTACAACAAGAACAAAGAAGAAGGCTAGAGAACATATCATAGCTCTTGATTGTGCCAAATATCTTCACAATGTCATTCTTAACGACTCCGATCTGATGGCATGATAGTAAAAATGAACATCCGCAATAATAACAAACTTCAGATAATACGTATTTATAAATCAGATGAATGGGCTATTTTTCTTCTCTCTTTTGCTCTCACATTCAGTATGAGCTTCATCTATGGGTCTACTAATAGGTGGTTGGTCATGTTTTTTGGATCCAATGTATAATCGATCTAAATTTCTGAATACATCACTCAACAGCGAAATTGTAAACCATTAAAAATGAATATGTGATGCAGTAAATAGTAATGCATCACCATGCAGGAAAAAAATGGTCGGCTGCATAGGCCTGCATCTACCATGTCCAGGCAGGTACTCATAGAATGCACAGTCAATTGTAGCATGCTGTAAATTTGAATTCTAAATTCAACTATGAATTTTGCATATTTATCTGATATGTTATGATTTTGTGCTGAACTTTAAATTTGAAGGTAAGCCTAATGAGAAAATGTGGCCAGAATGGACATGTCATTGTTCGTTTGGACGGTGCCGCTGGGCACGCTGGATAAAAGCAACCGCAAACACATGTTCGACGAGCCCCAGACGGTAAAAATTTGTTCATTTCCGGACAGGGTTTGGGGAACGCCACTTGACTGACGATGACCTTGTCAGTTAAACCATGTTGCATCTAATTACATAAGAAATTAGAGATAATGGAATATTCAATCATTGAGACAAGGTCCATGGCAATTGGCAATCTGTGGTCGCTGAGTTCTAAAAGACCAGTATACTTATCCTCGAGCAATAGCACATCATTGTATAATTAAATGATCAAGGAAAAAACCTATTATGAGCAACACAAAGATAAGAAGAACTCACGCCATCCCAATGCATACTACTAATGCCTTGGTGCTTAAACACAAAATATAATTCCATACAATTTCAGTGTATTGCCCAGGAGTTGCCAAGGCAAGCTTAATGATCCTTTCCGGCAGCACACGGTCCCTTGCATCCTAGAATCGACAGCACACAGATTTTCGTTAAAATGGTGATCTATAAGAATAATTTCAGCTCAGTAAATAGGGATGGGTTTTGTGAATGAATCACCATTTTCTTTCCCGACTCAATCAGTCAGATGGCTATAGCAGCAAGAAGTAAACACAAAATATTTCTGGGGTTGCACTGCTCATGCCAATATAGAGTGAAGAAAAAACAAGAATAAAAGTATTATTTAATCATCTGTTCATCAAACCACGCTTTTGTGTGATACGGACACACAAAAATCTATACCTTCAAAGACGGAAGGGACCCTGGCATGCAGGATGACGAGGAGTCGTCAAGCTTGACACCATCAAGGGCTGCTGTCTGTGAAGTGATAGTGAAAATATCTCTATGACAAAGCTATTTATCAGATTTGGATGTCGGTTGAGTTGTGCAAAAATCCGTGCAAAGAAATTCAGAGAATACGGTTCTACAGAAAAATTAAAAGGAACATACTGCAAGGTGAACTTGTTTTACTTGTATCATCGTTCTTGAGAAAAAGCAATAACTGGAGAGGCTCTCTAAGTGTTGCAAAAATCAAACACAGTTATTCACCGGAAGCAAATGTTCATGCAAACTTACCTCTACAGCATTTACTCTTCAGAATTGCCAAAATCATGGCATACATGGGCCCTGAATCACTCATCTATCCGCGGAAGCGTGCAGCCGTCGTTGGGAGGAGAGGTCAATCTGGAGCACGAAGAACCACAAACATATGGGCACGTCGCACTTGAGCTCATCCCTGTCAGGTTCTAAGAAAGAAGAGATTCCAAACACTCTTGGCGTTGAAGGTGAGAGCGTCATTGGAAGTGCTGGATCCCCACCCCACGGAGTGGAACGGCAATGGATGAGGAGCGTCCACCATAGCGTCGGCGCCGATGGACTCGAAGGGCTGCTCGAGGTCGAGGTAAAGCGATTCGGAGATCGAGGTCGAGCCGAAAGAACGACTCCATGGATATCAGCATCAGATCCGACCTGTCCCTCTCCTCCGGCGCCGCTTGCTATCCTTGCCTCCGGTCGCTTGCCCACGGTCGCTGTAGCTAGGGACAGGTAGCGCCGCCAGAATCGCGAGAGGATAATGCAGCCAGATTGGATCGGCAGGGAGAAGGAAAGGAAACGCGAGCGACCGATGGCGCGTGCTGGGCCGGGCCAAGTGATCATCCGAGATGGGCTGAGCGCGAATGGGCGATCGAGGGAAGTACCTGCGGGCAGACTACTCGTCGATAGATAGATGGTTCGCTCGGACGTACGAGCGACCAACTACGAATGCGCAGACAATGCCCATGCATGTTTTAAGAAAAAAATTGACCATTAATTTTAAACATAAGCCATATGATATACTTTATGTGGTTTATATTACTAATATATTATTAATCAAATTAGCGGTTAAAGCTTTTCTTAAAATATGTGTGGGCCTTATAAATCTGAACAGAGGGAGTGCCACATTTGCCATTACGAACTCAAAGTTGCAACACACGGCAACAACTCCAGCACTTCTTCACAAAAAACACCAACAATTTAAATGACATACACAACTACATTACCTCTCGAACCGATGCCCAAGTAAACAATACGTTGAATGGTGGAACGTACCCATACGAGTGACGACGTGGCCGATAATTGCGTACCCGTGCCATCTGCGCACCCGTGGATCTGACACAAACACATAGGGCTCGACCAGCTGGATGACAGAGGACACGGCTAATGTTAATTCCGTAACTAAAACGTGCATTCTTGCGCGACGATTACCAACATCATCATTACATCTTCATCTTGGAACAACACAAGACAAAATGAAAATAACTTTACAGGCCACACAAAAATAACCAATCAAAGAACACGAAATAAAAGGGAACATGAAGACATAATGGAGCCAAAGAAAAAATTTCCAAGACCAGTATAATCATATTCACCTATTTCATGTTCGAAAACTCCACCTTATCTTTTTTTTTTTCCAAAACAAAGATAAGCCCTGACAAGGGGTCAAAGAACACGAAATAAAAGGGAACATGAAGACATAATGGAGCCAAAGAAAAAATTTCCAAGACCAGTATAATCATATTCACCTATTTCATGTTCGAAAACTCCAACTTATCTTTTTTTTTCCAAAACAAAGATAAGCCCTGACAAGGGGGGGAAACAACCTATTTTTCGAAAGGCAGCAAGACAGGACCTACATTTGGTATTCCTGGGCAAAAGCGGACAAATCCTAAACTCACGTTTCCAACATGCCAAAAATTGTCAGAACTACTTGTGAACCACCTCCCCAAGTTGCTGGACAAGCGTCAGCAGGAAAAAAAATCTCGACTGCGTTAATCTAGACAAAACTCATGCCAAAAGACTCGTTGCTATCTTTCTCAGCATCAAAACATAACCAGCACCATCGCTTGATCTGACTAGCCATTGCATTTTGCAAACAGCTCCTTCTGTGGCTTCCTCTAGTTCCCAGTGGCTGCTTTCTGAACCATCTGTTCCTGTATTCTCAGGCTTATGAGGCCTCTCACTCAGCTCTGCCCGCAAAGATAAAGGAGAAGTAACTTGATATCGGAGTTGGCTTCCATGGACAAAAGCCTTTGCTCCAGCTCCTTGTGGCGCCTCACCTGCAAAAAATTGGAATTGACATCATATATCAAAAATGATGGCATTTGTCTTGCCTTTTCTAGGAATGCACGGCAGAGCTCAAGAATGTATAAAGTACTCCCAGGCTTGGAGTACTCGATGTGCTCTCAAGACTGGAAACATCATCCTAAAAGTTGTGAAATGTTCAAAAACAATATTGGTGACAGACACAGCAGTACCTATCAGGTGACAAAAACTCAGATCTAAGTTTGAAACACAGAGCTAGAAAACTAAAAGGACAAAAACTCATATCTAAATTTGAAAAACAGTGCTATTTTGAATAGTAGTAACTAGTTTAAATTGAGCTGTGAATTTGGCCCATTAACAATATTAGCATCATATTTGTCTTTTTTGTTTCTCGAGATGCATGTAAAACATTATTAGTGTTGTGATTTTGTTTCATAATTTTTAGCACGTCAAACTATAAGGTTGCACTGGGAGTGGTCCAAGACTTGCAGTACTCAGAAATTGTTGGCAGAGCTCCTACCTTCCTCAACAGAACAAAAGACAGAAACATTTTCAAGTAATATGCAACTACAGAATTATTCCAATTTCAGATAATTAGGCTCAAGTTTTGGTTAAACGGGCACACTGAAGAGAGGATTTTTGGCTCCCGAGCTCAGTGATCCTTATCTTTTGAAACAATTGAAATGATATTTTAAGTTTCAAAAAAATATAAAAACAATTACGTGGATGCATATACATATTATCTGCATAGTTTTGTTCGATGATACGTTGTACTGTAGGCTACACAAAATCATGACTCTGAAAAGGTGAAAAAGAACAGCTTGGTACATTTGTCTTTTTTGTGCCGTACACGTCGACATGTATATGTAAAGTTTTTTCAGAATTTTTTGAGACATAAAAATAATTATTTTGATTCAAAAAAAGTGAGCACTGGAGCTCTGGAGCATCTAGTGTTTTTCGCACATCGAACCAGTAATCATTACAAAGTGAAGATATTAGAAATGAAGGATGAAAAAAAGACTTACATAGTCAGCAATTTCTTCCAAACCCAAAGGCTGCACCTTTTCATCTTTACTCCAGCCTAGTGATATCATGAAATCCAAATCCTCCGAAGTAAATATGGCATCAGCTGCATACTCCTCATCTTCTGGTTCAGTAGCCTCTGAAGATGAACTAGCTTCTTCATTGCCAGACTGGGAATTCTTGTACCCGTCATCTGAATCTGCAAGTGCTGAGGAGGAACTACCTTCTGCATTGTCTGAGACAGACACCTGGAATCCTTCATCTCCTCTGTCAGCTAGTTCAGATGAGGAGTCAGACTCCACATTTTCAACTAGAAGCTGCTGAGATTCAGCAGGTAAGATGTCTGCAGGTTCAAACGATGAATTGTTCTCCTCATTGTCAGACAGGTGTCGCTGAGATCCCTCAGAAGAATTTGCTTCTTCACAGAAACAGGTTCCATTCCCCGTGCATTTCATTCCAGAATTAGGGCAAGAATCATGCTTTGCATCAACTACACTGGATGGAGATGGTTCACAACTTGACTCAACAGCTGAGCTTGAACCATTAGATGACTTGGTTCGCAATGATTCGAAGAATTTAAGTCTTGGAACTAAACCAGATGGACTTTGCAATAGAGGAGGATCATGTGTGGAAACCTTAGGCTTTTGGCTGAGAGGTGTCTTCGGTGGTTCCACTGAAGCCACGTGAGCTGGAGGACTCACAGGATTGACTGGAGAGTCTTTAGGTGTCTGTGGGGCACCATTTTGCTCTCGGCTGAGGATTTTAAGGCTTCCGGAAACAGAAAGCTTTGTTTTGACTGGAGCTCGAACAGAACCATTGGCAGGAAGTGCTATTGATTGTTGTATTGCCTTACTAGGACCACCAAGATCTCCATTCCTTGATCCTTTTCTTTTGGAAGAACTTGTTACCTGGATAATCTTGAAATAAATTAGCTAAGCGCCAAAAAAAGGTGACATAAAAAAGGTGAGACAAAACATAACCAGAAAGCGCCAATGCCAGAGCTGCTGGCCCTTCCTAAGGTAAAACTTGAGTCTAATTATATATGTTTAACACAGGTAATGCCGCACTAGCAAACAAGGTACCATGATATCAAGCAAAGGTTTAGCATACTACAATCATGAGCCTGCTGAGACCAATTAGAGCAACGCATGTGGCAACAGCAGCTAAGTTTAATAGGGTAGTCAGATTACTAGTTTCCAAAGCAAATTATTTTCCATCTATTATTGCTATCTAGTTATTAGACAGATACACCTCTACATAAGAGCATCAGCATTTTCATCACCAAACAAAAGGTGTAAAAAGTGCCATCTATACTAAAGTCTCGCTCATTTCAAGCTTGTGCCATTTGGCATCCTTTCACAGTATTTACCATTGGTTAAAGTTCAGATCACTCATATGTGGAAAACAACCGATCAAACTAAATTCAAATGGTAGTTGTTAGGAACACTTCAGAATAAGTATAATTTGTTCATTTGGGTGAAACAAGCAAAGCACAATAATGTGCTTCATAGCAGTAATTTTTCTCACGCCTCTAACATACACAAACCCGAGAGTGTAATATTCCACTTCCAAAGCATATTTATATCACCGCTGCATTGCCAGATACGACATGTAAAGCTTCTTCTCAAGAGTTCCCATAAGTTGAGTGATGTTCACGCATAATCAAACATGCAGTGCTAGAGGAAAGAACCCAATATTATTTTTGCGTATTTCAAGAGACAAAATGAGCTGCCCCATGATTATACCATAACACATGAAATAGAATATGTCCTGTCCAACACTGACAGTCATCATATATTTGTATATTGCTAAATTATTGTTTGGCAACTACCAACAAATATGGGAAGTGATTTCCACTCACGTAAAAAACCAAGATTGCAGGCAAAAGATACTAAATGTAGAACTTTGTTCAGGAACAAAGGCAGAAGATAACTCACAGAAGATTTGCTTGCTGTAGATGTCATAGGTCTTAGAGTATTTTGTCTCAAAGTTCTTTCTTCAATCTTCTGAGCATCAATTGACAACTATAAGGAAAAGAGTAAATTCACATGAATCCAGAGAGCCAAGATTACTAATGAGAACATTATAAACACCATGCCATCGTTGTTCCTACCTGAGGTCCAAAGGAAATTCTCTGAGGAGCTTGCATTACAGTCTCCGCCATACTTAATCCAGTTCCACTGTTCAATGTTACTTCAGGCTTTTTACTAGGAGCAGCTTGTGGTATAGAAGAGGCAACAAGATTTTTCTTTGGCTCGCTTGATACAGGAGCACCTACTAGCTTAGAAGTCCAGCCATCAGATGGAGTAAATGGAGGCAAGCTCTGAATTGGTGTGGTGATACCAGGAGATGGGACTCTGCTTATGTCTTGCCTTCCATTCTTGTCCTCGGCATTAAGCTGTGGGAACTCTCGCTCAAAGGTGACACCAACAGTATTCCTTCTAGATGTACTACCACTATTTAGACTAACTACTCCCTTACTTGATGTGTCTGGTTTAGAGCGAGCACGATTTAACCTATCCCTTTCAGGTCTACATGAGCTAAATGACTGAAAGCCATCACGATCTGCTGCACCAGACCTACTCTCCCTATCACGGGAATCAAAATCCTTCTCCCGTTCTTTATCCTTGTTCCTTCCAAAGTTTGCATAGCCCCTTGTCTTCCCCGTGTCATCCCGATCAAGCCGCCGGGGCCCACTTGAGACTGAACTCCTCCGTGATGAAGATTGCCGGGAACTCTGGTCACGAATGTGCCCAGATGAACGGTTTCTTGATGAAGCCCCCTTAACTTGAACATCTAAAGATATACAGGAAACAATTTGTCAGTGTAATACGTCAGATTTGCAACACAAAACAATAATGCCACTTATAGTTGAATACAAGTTTCTGAAACCACAATGTCTCACCCCACTACAGATTAATTCTTCATAATAGTATTTGCAGATAAATAGTATGTGCTCATAATAGCACATAAAAAATTACTCTAATTGCAAAGAAGTACTAGTCTCATAACTTTATTAGAAAAAAGTGGTCCAGCAAATAGACATCCTACATTCCTACTTGGATGATATATATACAAGAACTATATGAACAAGCATTGCAATGGTACTCTTCTAAGCATAGTACGCAACCATAATCGATGCAACGATTCTGTTTATTTATGAAGTTTAGCATTAGTAGGTTAAACAATGAAGCACCATGCCATAACCCAACAGAACTGCTTCTCGGTAGAACATTGTACACGGTCCAGTCCATGTTATGCCATTCTAGTAACATAGTTTCCGTTTGCATATAGTACTCGCTCAGTAGTTCGAGGCAACACGTTCCACCAAACAACTATTAAATGTTAACTGGCACTAGGGAGTAAATAAAGCATTAGCCCCCTTGGTTGAAGGCTTGAATATAGCAATAACATCTATTTTGAAACAAGGAGTATAAGTGTCCTGACCCTTCCGACAATGTTACCTTGTTTGCAGGTAGTACAAATCACAGTAAAACATGTATAACACCCAAGCAATTACTAATTGCAGCTGATACCACCTAAACCATATGAGCATCGTTTCACGCTACATAGCTATAGGAACCCTTGAAACTAGACAAGAACACATGGATTCAACAGCGATAACCATAATTGTGTCACCTAAATCATCTTATTTATCCAAGAAACCATATCCCAATTCAACAGTCAAATCATAATCACAATGGCAAGATAAAAGCTACAGAAGAATTTGTCGACCATCAGACTACAAAAGCACCAAAAGAAACCTTATCTTATCTAAAGAAAATCCCCCATGTACGCCAACGTGAATCTAAAGGCATCCGTTTCACAACGGAGAATCGAAACGCATCGGTTTCACTACGTATGTCCACATTCCATTATATAATCCCACAGATAGCAATGCACACGAGGACATACATCACAATTATAGCACTGCCGACTGAGAGAAACAAATACAGAATTGGAAAGGAGGGTGAATTCACCTTTGCGCGTCGAAGCTGCAGCCCAGAGGCTAGCGGCACCAGTGGCCGTGACCTGGCCCTGCATCAGCCATTGCGGCTTGAGGGCGGGTATGTCCTGCTCCATGGCGAGGGGCACCACTCACCATCAACCCACAGGTGGCGGCGGAGAGGGGAGGTCCTCCTCCTCCACCGATCCAATCCGCTCCGCCCACCAGCCCAATCCGCGTCCGCAATGCCACACCACCGCCGCCAACGCGCCGCTCCTCTTCCTCCTTATCAGCAATCACCTCATGGCGGCGACCTCCCCGACAGCCCCTTCCGCGGAGGCACCGCTACCGTCCCCAAACCCTAGCGAGGGAGCGCCTCCGCCTCGCCGCCCGACCCAAACCCTCAAACCCTAGATAGGGCTATCACGAGAGCCAGCCCTACAAATCAGCCCCCGAAAAAATCACGGGAAAAAAAATTCGGGGCCGCCGCCTCCAATTGCCCTCGTATCGTGTCGTATCGCGCGGCGCCTCCTCCCCGATTGAAGGGCCTCGAATCCGCTCGGAATTCAGCCGGCGAGACGGGCGACGGGGGCCGGATTGTATCGGCGTCGATTTCTTCCGCTGGGTCGGCGAGTTGCCCTCGGCGAATTGAAGCGGCCGGCGGCTGCGGGGGCGGAAGGAGGGGCAGGCAGGGGGGGAAGCGAACAAAAAGCAATTTGCGAGAGAGGAGGATAGGGATATATATTTTGTTGGGGGTTTTATAGGATTTGGCTGCCTGGCATAGCACCGGGGCGCTCTCTCGTTGTTGGACTTGTACACGTTCCGGATGGAGAACCTGCACAAACCCTACGCAAATTGCTTGTTTTTTGCTCCGTAGGTGAACTTTAGGTGGATAGCCTGCTCTGCTAGTGTGTACTAGGCATCTATAGGAGACGCCGCATATTCATATAATCATATGTGGTAATCTCTCCATTTTTTTGGATGCCTTTGTTATATTTGTGTATTATGCTTGGTGTCTTTATATGATTCTGTATTGTGTATTATGTTTGGTGATCTATAAACTCTATGTTGTTTGTTTCTATTTTCGGTTTTATGAGAGCCAGAAAATGTTTTATGAAGGAAGTGTTCTTGTTGTGTGAAGAAACACACCACATAATGGGTATACAATACATAAATATATTAGGTAAGTATGCTCTGCATATATTAATTTTTTTAAGCAATGTTAATCTTGTTTGAAGCGTTGTGTCAAGGTACATTTGAATTAATTTTGCCAATAAATTTAATGACAGTTGGGTTTCCTTTGTGTCCGTTTTTTGCTTGGTTCAGATTTTGTCTGGTTTAGTAAGATCTATTTTGTCAGGTAGTATCTTAATAAGTTGATAAAGGAAAATGTCATTTGTGGTGGAATGGTTAAAATTCAGTATAGAAGATAATTTTTCTCTTATTATTACCTAACCAGTTATCGCGTAATGTTATTTACATCCCATGAGTTTTCTTGAACATGTGGCCTACAAATAGACATAAATAATATAATATAGAAGGAATTGTGTTTAGTAAAGGGTTTGCATCTACCTTATATATGTATGGTGTATGTTTGTAAAAGAATACATTTGAAAGCATTGTAAGTGCACCTCACGCAATGTGTATATCATAGAAACAATATTTGGTTGTGTTAAATTGATTGTTTAACACATTTAAAAGTGTACAAAATATTAAAATGGTATTTTTTATCATAATCGACATGATATCATGTAATTTCCACTTTCCATCAGACAGCCACTAACCTCTAAACTTATATTTCTATGAAATTTCCGCTGCGGGGCGCTCTCTCGTTGTTGGACTTGTACACGTTCCGGATGGGGAACCTGGACAAACCCTACGCAAATTGCTTGTTTTTTGCTCCGTAGGTGAACTTTAGGTGGATAGTCTGCTCTGCTATTGTGTACTAGGCATCTATAAAATATTCCGCATATTCATTTGCGGTAGATCTCTCCAAAAAAAAAGGATGCCTTTGATATATTTGTGTATTTGCTTGGTGTTTTTCTTACGATTGTGTATTATGCATTTATGCTTGGTGTATTTGTATACTTTTTGCGGTTCGTTTCTGTTTTCGGTTTTATGTGAGCCAGAAAATGTTCTGTGTGAAAGAAACACCCTAACAATCCATAATGGGGTTTACAATACATAAATATATATTAGGGTAAGTATGCTCTGCATATATTAATTATTTTGAAGCAATGCTAATTTCGTTTCAAGCGTTGTGTCAAGGCACTTTGAATTTACTTTGCCGATCATGCCAGGTGGGATTTCTTTGTCGGTTTTTTCTTGGTTCAGATTTTGCATGCTTTAGTAAGATCAATGTTGTCGGGTAGTATCTTAAGAAGTTGATAAACAAACATCGTTTTGTGGTGGAATGGTTAAAATTCCGTATAGGAGAAAACTATCTTCTTATAATTACCTAACCAATTATCGCCTTATGTACGAAATAAATTAGGGTGTTTACGCCGATGAGTTTTCTTAAGCATGTGTACAAATAACATTTATATAAATAATATAGAAGGAATTGTGTTTAGAAAAGGGTTCACGTCTACATCATGTCTGTATGGTGCATGTTTATGAAAGTGTATGTTTGAAAGCATTATTACTCCACATCACAAAATGAGTATACCATAGAAACAATATTTGTTATTATAAATTGAATTGATTGTAAGTGTATGAAATATTTAAATGGTATTTTGTTCATCATAATCGACATGATTTCTAGTTATTTCCACTTTCCAGCAGGAACACACTAGGCTCTAGACTTATATTTCTATGAAATTTGTGTTGAATTACACGGTGGAGTTTCCTTAAAATGATATTACGCACTAAAAAAACTACATATTCTTATTTTTTATAATTTAATCATTCTCTAATCTCATAAGATCAACTCGATCCCTAAAAGCACATGGAAAATTCTTCGCGGCAGAGGGTTAGTTGTATTCCAGATTGTTTCACCATAGCAAGCTAGATGTTAATATACGATGGAACTTTCTAAACTCAAGAGTTAAATTACTTATTGTTATGTAGATGAAATAAAATTTCTCATTGTGTATCGCTAATACTGATACAAAAAACTATTAAATTGCTTATTGTATCACTAATACTGATACAAAAAACTATTAAATTGCTTATTGTGTCAAGGTACTTTGAATTTATTTTGCCGATAAATTTAATGCCATGTGGGATTTCTTTGTCGGTTTTTGCTTGGTTCAGATTTTGCCTGCTTTAGTAAGATCAAGTTTGTTACCTAACCAGTTATCGCCTTATGTATGAAATAAATTAGGGTATTTACACCTGAGTTTTCTTGAGCATTCTTACAAATAACAATAATAAATAATATAGAAGGAATTGTGTTTAGTAAAAGGTCAATGTTCTCCTCATATCTGTATGGTGCATATTTGTGAAAGTACGTTTGAAAACATTGTAACTCCACCTCACACGGTGTGTAAATCATATAAATAGTATTCAATTATGTTAAATTGATTGTTTAACACTTCTAAAAGTGTATGAATATTAAAATGGTATTTTTTCATCATAAATTACATGATTTTTAGTCGTTTCCAGCAGGTACACACTAGCCTCTAGACATCTATTCTTATGAATTTTGTGCTCAATTACATGGCGGAGTTTCCTTAAAATGATATTACGCACTAAAAAGACTACATTTTATTATTGTTTATAATTAATCATTCTCCAATCTCGTAAGATCAACCAGATCCCTAAATGCACATTGTTAAATTCTTTGGGCCAAGGAAAATAGTCAGTATTGTATTCCAGACTGTTTTCACCATAGCTAGCTAGAAGTTAATGTACGGTGGAGCTTTCTAAACTTAGTTCAAATTACCTATCGTTATCTTTCATTGTGTATCACTAATATTGATACAAAAAGAATTATGACTACTTATATTTAGAGAAGGATTACATTTATTGCTAAATGTCATGGAGTGATAAGAAGATTGAGTACAAAATTATATGTGAACATAGAAGAAAACACCAGTAAAGAAGCTAGTCAATATTACTCGAACACATATATGTTAACAATTTTATCGTGGCAAGATATGTCATTGTCACTCAAATAAAAGGTTTATACAACTACATGAACATAGGGAAATGGAAAACACAAAAAAGATGTCGTGATCTATTGAATCCTACATGAGTTGAATGCAAGCGAGTCAGTATTAGAAGTTGTTCAATGGAACCATAGGAAAACATGAATAAAGATTGAGGCATGTTACAGTCCTCATAGACAAACATAGAAATATCTCAGATCTAACGTCTGTGTAGAAGAAATAATAGTACGGGAAAGAACCCACATAAGTTTTAAAGAATACATTCATTTGAACCAAGGGGCCTCCTATATAAAAACCCATAGAAATCCTACATAGTTCCCTTGAAAATATTTTCTTCAAGTATACTTAACTAAGATAACAAGAATATATGCAACTTTCTTTATATGCTCGTCTAGTAGTTTACGAATTGGTTCCATGTATATCTCTATGGGCTCGGGTTTTTTATGTTTCCGGTGGCTTGTAACTCCCTACAATTTACTGTTAGATCTGCTTCCAGTTCGTGATGGTAAAATTCATATACCTTGTACTAATAATGTTTAAATAGCGGGTCACGACAAATAATAGTTGCTCTACAAGTTGGCTATTGTAGCATTAAAATGGGTCTAAATGGAGCTATACCGGGTTCTGTTCATCCTCTCTGCAACAGAGAACAGAGAGGATGAACAGAACACCCACGGAGAGAGTCGGAGCTTTGTTCTCTCATGAAAAATTATCTAATTCGTTTTGTGCTAAAGCACCGACTCATGATATTTATTTACTAATTAAACATGTCCCCCCATGGTTCCTCTTGCAGGTGATATTCCTCAGAGAGTTTGGCCATGGAAGGAAGTTTCCTACAAGAATCTGAAAGTATTTGTGTGCAAAGCATGAAATCAAGACAAAGTGTGCATCAATCTCAACAGGCTAAGTGATGAATTTGGCTGTAGACCATATAGAACCTAGTCCCGGAGAAGACTATAAGGAGACGAGATATGGTGTTTATTGAAGAGGAAACAATAAAAGATATTGGTAAAGCGGGAAAGTCGAAGACTACCACACCTCAGGTTGTCCTGGATCCAGTTAACCTTCCCTTAATGCATGACAATCATGGGGGAGTTGGTGATGTTGAAGATAATGAAGATGCATCTGATCAAGGTTGTACAAGACAGGTACATGAACATCCATCTGATTATTATGATGATGATGATGACGGTGATGACGACGACAATGATGGTATTGATAATCCACCTGATTCACCACCAGTGTAGCAGTTGAGAAGAAGTGGATGGGAACATGTACCTTCTAGCAAGTATCCACCGCATACATATATGTGGTGATGACTGATGAAAGTAAACCCTCACGCTATGAGGAGGCAGTGTCTGATGAGCACAAGAACGAACGGTCGAAAGCCATGCAAGATGAGATGAAATCTATGTATGAGAATGACATATTCGAGTTAGTGTCTCTGTCAAGGGCAAGAAAGCACTCAAGGTGGGTGTAAAGAGTCAAGACTAAAGAACATAGCTCACATCCAAGATACACGACTATATTGGTTGTGAAAGGTTTTAATCAGAAGAAGAGGGCATTGACTTCGATGAATTATTCTCTCTAGTGGTCGTAGGAGATGTGCATGGAACATCTAGAAAGATTTATGGTTGCAAACATGGAGCACCAAGTGCACAGATTTACGAAGAGCTTGTATGGATTGAAGCAAGCTCCTGGGCAGTGGCACAAGAAGTTCGAGTCCTTTGTGAGTGAGCTTGGTTGTTGTAAAGCACAACCTAATCATTGCATCGTTATTAATAAGTACGCGGAGGGTGACTTCATTGTTCTCTTGCTATATGTTGATGATATGCTAATTGTTCGAATGGCTGAAAGATGATTGCTCACCTTAAGAATGCATTGAGTAAATCATTTTCCATGAAAGATTTAGGACCAACTAAGGAAATACTTGGCATGAAGATCTCACACGATATATCAAATAACCTTCCTTGTCTCTCACATGAAAGGTACACTAAGGAGGTACTTGAAAGGTTCAATATGAAATACGTAAAGTTTGTTATCTCTCCACTTGCAAGCCATCACAAACTAAGTTCAGAACAATGTCCTGGCAATAGGAAGGGCAAAGAAAAAAAGAGTAAAGTACCGCACCGATATGTTGTGGGTAGTTTGATCTATGCCATGGTGTGCACTAGGCCTGATACTGCCTATGCAGTTGGGTTTGTTATCCCATGACAAATCCGGATGGAGCTTAGTGAAATGTAGTGAAGTGGATTCTCAGACATCTTTAAAAAAAATCAAGATCATGCGTATGCTTTAGAAGCGACGATATTGTATTGAAAACCTACTCATATGCAGATTATATTGCTGATACAGATTCTAGGAAGTCAACTTCTGGATACCAGATGACCTATGCAGGTGGGTAGTGTCAATGTAATCAAAGTTTACAGAAATGTGTTTCATTGTCAACCACAAATAGTGAGTACATAGCGGCCGTTGTTTCTTGCAAGTTGCAATGAAGTGCTACGAATGAAGAACTTCTTGCAAGTGTTGGGCATGAAGCAAGAGAAATACAATATGTAGTTTTTTGATAGTCAGATGCTATCTATCCTACAAAGAAATCAAGCATGCACTCTCAAACCAAGCAAGTTGGTAAGAGGTATCAATGGTTTCGAGATGTTGTGAGTTCCAAGTTGGTAGTACAAAAAGAATGGTTTCGATATGATGACCAAGACATTGCCAAGTGAGAATTTGCATGTATGTTGCAAGGTAGCAGGCATGGCGGTGCTCCCCTCATGAATCAAAAGGGTGAGATTTGTTGGGTATCATCCTCATGTGTGCCGTGAGAAGATCACGTTAAGATTATACTAATCTCCGTTAAGGGTTAATCGGTGTGTCCGGTTACCCAACAAATATAATGCCACGGTGATAGATGATTCTCCGAGATTCTTCGTTTAGCTTAGTTCATTATTGACACAGCAACATAAGATACATTTTGGACTGAGATCTTTTCGGCGATGCTCATGCCTCTAGTATAGGCTTTGCATACGAGCTTGCATGGATTTTCATGTGAATGCATGTCCTTCTTTTCTTTCTTTCCCTTGTCACAGTTAGCCACGGTGTTGGATTATAATTCGGTGATTGCTGCTTATGTCCTTTGTATCAATGTGCCGTCGTGGATTGCACGGTTCTATTTGCGAGCCTATTAGGCTATTACCCATGCGTGAATCTTGTTGACGCTTCTATTGCTTTATCCCAAAATACCTGGGATCGATGCGGCGACAAACTCGCAGCCTGCGGCTGTATATCAGTCTTTTATATGCCCCTGATGGATCAAACAATTTCATTGTCATTACCTTCGCTACACAGGGGACATTATGATGTAGTACATATCAATACGCAACTAATCAACAAACAGACCTTCAAATGTGGTACTGTGTTTACATTATTTTGTCGAATAGACTCATCTTTTGGCTGCTAGTATTCTCATAATTTTCATCAAACCAACCTGCACAACTAGAAAGCTGGGGGAGGGGCAGCTTCTCGGAGAAGCCGCCAAAAGAATTGCGACTAAATGGTGCTCCATCCGAACCCCTTCACAAAAAAATAAGAACAAAAAGAACATCATATGTGTTTCATTTGTACTCCGTATATGGGATGAAGCAACGGATACTGAAGCTTTGTGCACTGAATTTTGCATCCCAAGTGAACGCCTTCAGCAGATATTCAGACTTCAGGACGGATCGGCAGCAGCAGCAAAGACAGCCGGAGTGCCGGAGAGATCATGGCCAGGCGAGGCAGGCCCTTCAAGATATACCGACCGTCTTCCCCAGCAGCCACATCACGAGCGAGAACTCGATCATGAAGAGCGCATGCAGCCATGTCCGGTCAACGACAAAGCCGTACACCGTGATCCCTGCCCGGTTGTTCTCCAGGTACGTCACTGCAAAATAAGCACCGATCGCCATTAGCTCGCTACGTACCAATAATGAAGCTGCTTCTGGCGCATGGCAAGACAACCATGGATTCCCACGTGTGTTCTTGAGCTTACCCAGTGCCTGCCTCTTCTGAAAACACATGTTGTTGACCTGGAAGGGCACGAGCTTGGGGTCGTCGAGGGAGTCGTCGCTCCTGGAGTCGTCGGCGTCGGACTCCTCGCCGGAGGCCACCCGGTAGGCGTTGGCGGGCGCCATGTAGCCCGTGGAGGCGGGAAGGGCGGGATCAGGGTCCTCCAGATCATTGTCGAAGGCGTGGATGGTGGCGTCGGCGTGCCACGCCGCCGCGACGCTCGTGATCGCCTGCGTCTTGTGCGTGATCTTGGCGGCGCTGTGGAGGCAGACCAGCAGCCCGGCCACGAGGCTCACGGAGCTGAGCTGCATGCAGATGGTGGAGATGTACGGTGTCAGTCATGGATCGAGGTTAATTAGTGCAATGCAGGGGTAACATGACGAAATTTCATGGAGTTTGGGGTTGGATTTACTCACGAGACAAGTATATCCAAACAAGTTCTGAAATTTTAATTGTACAAGGCCACAAGGGCTCGAGTACTCCACTTACTAACAGTCTTTACAAACGCGAACTGAAAAATTCAAGATTTGGCTCCTGAACTCTCACCCCCAGAAAACACAGTAACATTTCTCTTCCGAAATTGTATGGCTTCATCAGAGATCAATTATCAGAGTTCTAAGGATTCTCGAGCAAATCTTTAGGAACGTAGCTGTATCGCCTTTTGAGGCAACAAAGACAGCTAGATGTGTGTACCACATTAATTATCGTCTTTTGTAAGCATGTGTATACCTATCTCCATTAGTGGATTCAGTATTCCTGGTTCATTTCTAACACCACATAATTGTTATCTGAGCTAGATGAATGTAATCGTCCCATGCTTAGCTGGATCTTCAGGTGACATGATAACTTGCTCTTGCCTAACTTGATTTTCAGTACCGAACCACCAAAATTGCACAATGACGTGGCGAGATTTTATCATGGATTGATCTGTGCCTACCTAAAATTAATTAACCTCGAGAACAGCAGAGTACTCACCGCGAGTTCGCCGGCGGTGGCTAGATTGATCTGCGCATGTGGCCTGGTGGTGGCGAGCAGCGCGGAGAACTGGGTGGCGGTGACGAGCACGAGGCAGAAGATTATGAACCGGCGGTACCTGTGGCTGATTCGCCGGAGCTGGTCCCTGATCCGGCGGTGGTGCTCGAGCACGACGGCGACGTCGGCGAACCTGCCGAACTCCCGCGCGAAGCCGACCATCCGCAGCACCTGCAGGTAGCAGATGACCCGGAAGAGCACGCAGATCATGAAGAAGACGGCGGTGCGGTAGACCCAGGAGGCGACGTCGACCGCGCAGGCGGCGGCGTTCCACCAGGGCGAGCGGAAGGGCGCGGCGGCCCAGTACCAGTAGACCTTGTAGGCGGCGTCGGCGAGGGAGCAGGGGACGAGGAAGCAGGCGAGGACGCGGAAGGAGCGGTTGAGCTGCGCGGTGTAACCCACGCGCACCTCGTCGGAGTCGTGGCGGAGGCGGTCGATGCAGAGGAGGCGGCGGAGGCCGACCCGGAGGAGCGAGGCGAGGGAGAGGTAGGCGAGCGCCGCGGCCAGGGTGAGCGAGACCTGGACCTGCCCGTCGAACGGCCGCGGGGCGCGGTGTCCGGGAGCGCAAGGGTGACCGCCGAGGGCGCCGCGACGGCCAGGAGGAAGAAGACCGCCCACGACCCCGCGGAGCGCAGCCCGTCGGTGTGGTCGACGCACGTCCAGCGAAGGCAGACCCGGAAGCTGCTGAGCTCGTCCCGCGCGTGCGACGCGCACCGGGTGTACTGCGCCGCCGACTTCTTCCGCGGCAGCAGCGGCGCCGCAGCTGACGCCGAAGTGTCCGCCATGGCGCTCTGGGAAGCTTGTACTAGATGCTTATAATGGATTCCGCTCTAGATGTGTGTTCTTTAAGCTTATCACTACCAGATGTTGTGTATAGTACACAAATAATGGTGGCGCCGATTGACAGGTTGCGTGCTCCGGCGGACCGCAGGCTCCACGGTCACCGAGCATGTGCCGGCGGTTAATTTATCCACCGGAAACGAGAATGAAAACAGGTGTCTGGCCAGGCGCCTAGGATTAATTCCTACCCGGTCCGTTCTCTCTGGTGGGTTGGTTACGTGAAACCATGTGCATGCCCACCCTGCTGACAGACATGCTCGGCTACCTTGTAGCCACAGGTGGCGGGAGGGATCAGTTTAGTCCTCAATCATGGACTGAGATCCGGTGCCCCCGTCAAGGCAGGGCACAGCGTGCCCTGAGGCCCAGGATCCATCATCCACTCGTCATCCGACGGCCTGCAGCGAGTCAACGGAAATTAGGACTTGGGCGCTCGATTCCTTTCCTCTGTTTGTCTCGCACGATGCAGCTAAACCGCGGGAAAACGAAGTGGACTCCGCGCGGGAATTGCTGTGGAGGGCGGGACTCCGTCGCCGTCGCCTCGGGACTCCGTCGCCGCCGTCGCCGCGGGACTCCGTCGCCGCCGTGGGGAAGGGCGCCAAGGGTTCTCCGGCGGCGGCCAGTGGATAAACGGCGCCGGGAATCCCCGCCGCCCCGCGCATCCCCGCCCCGTTCCGACGAGCTCCGACGAGCCCTCAGCTCCGACGACCGCGTCCGCCCTCCCGCGACTCCTCCTCACTTCTCCCCTGCGACCCCTGCGACCAGTCCAGCACAGAGCAGGTTATGCCCTGTCCGTCCTCTGTCCGTCCCCAATGCGTCGTCTCTATATGTATATTTCGAAACTGAAAATTGTGCTTGCTTGTTAGTTTAGTACTGAAAATTAGATATGTCATTCGAGTGTTACTTCAATACTGAAAATAGTGCTGGAAAAATTTCTGGTTGTGTGTTTCTTTAGCCTATATTGCCTCCATTGTCATGCATTAATCTGAGGTTTGATTGGTGTGTTTCTTGTCTTATTTTACAGAATTCTTGCCGATTAGTGTGTTATGCAATTGTGAGTGTTGTGCATTTGCAAGTGTCCTGCAATGGGGGAAATTGACAAGGGGATGCCTCAAATTGGCATGAGGTTTAGAAACCCGGACGAAGCTTGGCTATTTTGGGTTGCATATGGAGGTCGCGTTGGGTTTGATGTGAGGAAGAGAAACAAACATGTAAGCAAGATGGATAGTCAAGTGACTTCATGCAAATTTGTTTGTTCCAATGAGGGTATAAGAAAGAAAGGGATAACAATCGATCATGAGCCAAAGCGTGTTAGAGCTGAAACAAGAACAAATTGCAAAACTCGCATGATTATATCACTCGATCGAGTGGCAATGAATTACGAAGTCACAGATATTGTGTTGGAACATAATCATTACCTTCAATTGCCACAAACATGTCACTTGATGGCATCACAAAGGAAGATTTCTGAAGTACAAGCTTTTGAAATAGAAGCTGCCGAGGATTCTGGAATTATGCCCAAAGCTGCACATGAGCTTGCCTGTCGTCGAGTTAATGGCCCATTTAATCTCGGCTACACTTGTCGTGATCAAAAGAATTATTTGCGAAGCAAGCGGCAAAGAGAGTTGGCTTTCGGTCAAGCTGGTAGTATGTTGAAGTATTTTCATGACAAAATGATTGAGAACCCATCTTTCCAACATTCTTTGCAGCTGGATTGTGAGGAAGATATAGCCAACATATTCTGGGCTGATGCTAAAATGGTTCTTGATTATGCACACTTTGGTGATGTTGTCACATTTGATACAACATTTGGCACAAACAAAGAATATAGGCCATTTGGTGTTTTTCTTGGACTCAATCAGTTTAGAGAAACCACCATTTTTGGTGCAGCCTTGCTATTTGATGAAACATCTGACTCATTTAAATGGCTTTTTGAGACTTTTCTAGCTACACATAATGGGAGGCAACCTAGAACTATTTATACGGATCAAGATGCGGCAATGGGGAAAGCTATAAAGGAAGTCTTCACGGAATCATATCATGGATTGTGCACCTTTCATATAATGCAAAATGCTGTTAAACATTTATGTCCATTGAAGGGTGAAGAAAAAGATGAAGAGGAGGGTGAAGGCAGCGGTGAAGATGAAGAGAAAGAGTCTCATGTTATCATAGATTTTGGTGAATGCATGTATGGCTTTGAGGACAAAGTAGAGTTTGAAGAGGCATTTGATAATATGAGAAGTAAAGTGCACAAGCAAACTTGGTTAGATAGTATCTACAAGTTGAAAGAAAAATGGGCTGAATGTTATATGAGAGATGTGTTCAGTTTGGGAGTGAGAAGTACACAACTTAGTGAGAGCTTCAACAATTCATTGAAAAACCATTTGAAATCAGATTTTCATATTGTTCGGTTCTTGATGCATTTTGAGAGGACGGCGGAGGTAAAAAGAACAAAGGAATTGCAATCTGAATTTGAACAAAGGAAGAAGTTGCCAAGAATCATGATGAACACACCTATGTTGGTGGTAGCAAGCAAAGAATACACTCCAATTATCTTTGAATCTTTTCAAAGTGAATATGAGAGATCCATGGCTGCATGCGCTAGAGTGTTGAATGGAAATAACAAATTTGGGGTTGCCATTGGGAGTTTGCATGGTGATTTAGAATTTGAGGAGGAGCGCATAGTGATTGGTGATCCTTTGACCAAAACAGCTTCATGTAGTTGTGGAATGTTCAATAGGACAGGAATATTGTGTGGACATGGTCTCAAAGTTCTTGACTTGATGAATATAAAGACATTACCAACACATTATGTCTTAAAGAGATGGACTAGAGAAGCACGCAATGGAAGCATACAAGATAGACATGGAAGGAATGTGGTAGAGAATCCAAAGTTTGAAGCCCAATTTTGGTACAGGGGTGTGTCTCACAAGTTTCACACTATGGCAGCTAAAGTAGCCAACTCTCCAGAGTGTCGTCTGATTTTAGAAGATGCACTTGATTGTGTTAGCCCACAACTAGATGAGAAACTCAATGCAACCATGAATGCTACGAACAAGCCATGTGATGACCAAGAAAATGTTGACCCAAATGTGCAACTAACTAGTGAGTTTCTTGCCGCAAAGTTCAAGAAAAAAGAGGTTCAATCAAAAAATTTCAGGAGAAAGAGAGGTTGGCTTGATAAGTTACTCAAGGGGCGCAAACTAACTAAAAAAAAGCAGCAAAGGTATGTTCCCATCTATACATGATATATTATTACCACTCATTCCTAGACTAAATACTCGAATTTTCATGGCAGCAACAGAAGAAAAATGATGGTGCACAGCCTCAAGTAAGAGTGGAGAAGGATGATGGTGTACAGCCTCAAGCAAATGTGGAGGTTCAAGAGAGCAACACGGTTATCAGTTACACGCAGCTGTTGATGGCTCCCCCTGGTGGTGTTGATGATGAAGATCTATTCTAACATGTACAAGCTTGTTAGATAGTATTTTGGACATTTTGACTAGTCTTTTGGACAAATATGACTATAGTATTTTGCATTTTGGTGCTGACGGTAGTCTTTCGTGGCCTAAATGTACAAGTAGGCTGGCCTAATTTATGTATTTGATGGATTATGTAAGGAGCTCCAAACTTGGTTTATATGATGAATATGAGTATGCTGCCAGGCATCCATTTTAATTTATGTGCTGTCCAAATTGATGTATGTTCGTTGATGGTGCTGCCAGGCAGCCTTTTTTGATTATATGTTGTCCAAAATAATTCATTTCTGGATATGTTCATAGATTGTGGCTTAACTGTCAAAACTCTGCACTTATTCAGTTTCGGATGAGAAAGGCAGCAAAGAAAAGTATATGCTGTCAAAACTGAATTTTATTCAGTTCTAGATATGCCAGATAGCTAGTTAGGTTCATGTGTTCTCGCTGAAACAATTGAACATCAAATTGCTGCATTATTCAGCTCTCGATATGCCACTCAACCAAATAGAACTCCAAATTCAGAGATAACCAAACAAAATATAGCCAAATTCAGAGATGAACAAACATAATATAGCCAAAATAGAGCCAAATTCATAGTACCAGCTTACACAACCAGAATTCATCGATAGTACTAGCTTACATAACCAAACACATAGTACCAGGTTACACCACTTGCATGTTCAGCAGTCACCCACACATTACAACCAGAATAATTTACAGAGAACACACACATAACTGAACTTGACAACTAACTCGATCTGGCTATGAGAATAACATAGATGTTCAGCATTCATGCACAGCCATGATCACCAGGCCCTGCACCATCCATCTTGCCGCACCAGGCCCTGCACCATCCATCTTGCCGCACTTGGCCATGACCTCGGAGAGGCCGACGAAGGTGCTGGCGATGCCGAACATGACCCGCCAGAGCGCAATGCAAACGATGACCCCGCCAGCCCCCACGAGCAGCATGTAGTTGCGCCGCCAGAAGGCCTCGGCCTGCAGCCCCACGGCCTCCCGGTACCGCGCCGCGGCGTTCTTCGCGGTCGCCACCGGCCGCCCCAGCCCCTTCACCCCCTGCCCGAGCGGCGCCAGCTTCGTGGAGCCATCGCCGCCGCGGCCGGTCGCGAACTTCCGAACCACGAGCTTCTGCATCGGCTTCTGGTGCTGCGGGAGCCGCGGTGGAGCGTGTGGAGGCCTCGCCGCGAGGAGGAGAGCGCGGCCGCCATGGCCATGGGGATCGAGATCGGGCTCGCAGTTGCTTGGGGTGGGGGAGGAAGGTCGCCGCCGTGGGGATCGACATCGGGCTCGATTGGCTCTCGCGTGTGAGGAACAGAGAAAGAAGCTGGTTGATTTCCCGTTGACTGTTTTTAGCCGTTCGATGGGGATGGACGGTCGATCTGAGGCCTCAGGGCACGCTGTGCCCTGCCTTGACGGGGGCACCGGATCTCAGTCCCTCAATCATCGGCCAGCACGGGATACGTGGAAGCGTCCTATTGTTTGCTCCGCTGGCCGATAGACTGCTTTCCGCGGGACGGCCAAATGCGAGGTGTCCACACCTCGTCCCCGACCCGAGACAGAGGAGAACAACAGATGGAGAGAGGCGGCCAGACGGGACCGTGGGAGTGCAAGTTGTTGCCAATTTGGCATCCGAGGTTACGTGCGATAAAGCTTGTGTTTCAGGTTTTTGTTTGGTTAGGAGGATATCCCAGCCCACCAGAACCAGAGGTTAAATATTAGGTTTAGTACTTAGAGCAACTTTAGCAGATACCCAATAAGGCCTCGGCCTGGAAAAGTCCGCCCGATTTAAGATACAGGCCGTTTTTTCGGCCTGATCAGAAACAGAATAAACAAGCGGGTCGGAAATTTTTATCTAGTCCACCCCTCGTCCATTATATAGCCGGGCCGGAGGGGTTGATTCGGTACCAATACCGCACCCCTCCGCCGCACCCAGCACCGCTCCGTCGCGGCCCAGCAACAGCTCCGGCGAGCAATCCGCAACGCATCTCCCCTCCTCTCCACTTCCCACCTACAGATCTATGGCGGGCTCGAGCATGCGCAGCTCCGGCGGGCGCGGAGGCCGCGGAGGAGGTCGGGACCTGCCGGAAGACGAGGCGGCGAGGAGGACGGCCGAGAAGGCCGCGCGGGAGGCGACCGAGCGACGCTCGAATGTCGCCCACTTGCGCGGCTCGTACAAGGACCGCCGGTGGGCGGGGCTCATGACGTCGTGGACGCCGCGGAGGCACGACGCGGAGCTCGAGCGGCAGCCTCGACGCCCTCGTCGACGACTTGGCGCCGGCGTGGAAGCGGGTGGAGGACGCCGACACGGAGGTGGCCGCCGCGCACGCGGCGTTTCAGGCAGGCGAGCCCGATACCGACAAACGCCTGATTGCGGCGGTGGACGCGCAGGAGGTTGCGTAGGCCGTCCTCCACATCGTCGAGCAGGAGGAGCTCTACGTCGACCCGTAGGTCGACGCCGACGCCGCCGCTGGGGGAAGACCAGCTGCCGCATCACCATCGCCGCCGCCGGGGGTAGATCTAGGGTTTCTAGTTTAATTTCAATTGTAGTATAGTTTAATTTCGCATCTAGTTTAGTTTAATTTCAGTTCTACTGCAATTTCTAGTCTAATTCATATGTAAAATTAACGCGCGAACTTCTCTATCTATCATCAGTTCAAATATCCGGGTTGATTTTCATGTATCTGTTCTAGCAGAGACGAACTCGTATCGGATAATCAGTATCCGGGGAACCGGATAAGAATTATCTGGTACAGAGTTATTGGGTATCTGCTAGAGTTGCTCTTATGGACACATAGGTGGTTCCAGGGGCATCGGATTGTTGATGTAGCCCCGAGCCTAGCGGCTACGGTATCCAAGCAGATCCTCAAGACGCGTACGGTTCGGGACGGTCTCCAAGGGTGTGGCTCTTGGACTGTGGCCCAGACCTGTCGGATAGATGGAGAGAGCCAGAGAGGTGAGACCGTGGGAGTGAAAGTTGTTGCCAATTCGGCATCCGAGGTTACGGGAGATAATGTTTGTGTTTCAGATTTGGGACAAATTTTTCGCATACCCGGTTTTTACATAAACTAGAACTGAAGTACTATGAAGTAGAAGTATGTTAGCTCTAAAGTACGAAAAAAGTTCATCCAAAGCCATGATCTAATTTGTAAAACCTCTCTCGTAACTGTTAAAATGGTTCGTAATTTACATGAACTGTTCTAAAGATATTACATTATTTTTACATCTTGAAAAAAAAACACCTACAACCTTGAGTTCAGGCCACAGTGAACAATTCAAATTGATATCTGAAACTACGGTGTTCACTTGATAGCGCATCAATGTCTGGTCACGGTCATTCAAAAACCAAGGGTCTGTTTGGTTTATAACCATGCCTACCACGCCAAATCAGGGGCTCGTCAAAATATTGGCGAAGGATTCACCCGCCCTAGTTTCGCCAGCGCGTGGCGCAAAATCATGCCTAGCGACCAAAATTTTGTCGAGGCCGCGCTAGCTAGGCTTCAATCCAAACGATATGCTGTGCCACCAGTCCAATACTTTGGTATGGATCCAAACAGCTCCCAAATGTCTGGTTGTGGAACATGAGGACAGAACGCAATTCCTATTTACAGGTGAAGGGCGTCTGCCAATGGGCTGGCCCATTTATGCTTTTTAAACGTTCATGTGTGAAAAAACGTTTGTATTTTATATAAAACTATTGGCCAAAAAATTCACTAGACTTGAAGAAAATGTTCACGTGGTTTAGGAGAATATTCGGAGTTTCAAGATTTTGTTCACTTGATTCAAAAAAAATCATATAGTTCAAAAGAAGTTTCACCGTCTACCACAAATATGTTCATTGTGGTTTAGAAAATGTTCACGGATTAGATTTTTTATGCATTATTAGATTGAATTTGGAAGTCACATAAAAACTTGGTTTTTATTGAGATTTATTTAAAAATTATTTTAAGAGTAATTTTTAAAATTATACTTGTTAATGAGATATGATAATGCAGCCAAATTATTGTTTCCTTCAGGCGACTCTACACACACATGCACAACTGAGAGCGTAGGACCACTCTGGAGCAAGATCTCTCGCCAAGTTATTGGTATGAACCCCGTCGCGAGGAGTGCAGTGTCAAAGGTGAGGGGAGCGCCGGTCCCCGTTGCATGTTGTCAGCGTCACGACACCGAATCGCCATTGCCTGGAGCCGCTAGTCTCCATCTCCACTAATATTAAAAGTCTCAGTGCACATATGGGATCCAACGCCCCAAAACCACGGGATGTTTGACAAACGCGTTTAACACAACCATCGCCATCCCCGAACCCCGAACCGTTCACTAACGAAACAGAGGAGCGCCATCCCCGACGCCCACGTCCATCCCCATAACCGCCGCCGCAGCCCTCACGCCGTCGCAGCCCTACCGCCAAGCTCGCCGCCTTCCTGCGCGGGATCCCGCAATGACAGTCGCCGCTCCTGCGCCCTAAACGCCGGCATGCGAAGCCGCCGGCCTGCACGTCCCTTGCACTTTTTTAGAAATAAGGGAAAAGCTTTGCCTTTTATCTCTACTATATAATACGAGTAGTGTTTCTTCCTCCCAATTTTCGTCCGTTTTTTGGTACGTCGTCTTGGTTTCGTACGTCGCGTGCTTCTTCCCCATGTGTTCGTTTCCGTTTCGTCCTCCTCAACCATCGCATACAACTGTTTCTCATCTCCTCGTTACAATCCAATCTAGCAAGTTCGTCCCTTAAGCAGCTCCGGATCGATTCGAACGACTGAAGGCGTCGACCGGGAGGAGGTACAAACGGCAAGGCCGTGCGGCTCAGGGCCTCTGTGTCGGCGCCGGCGCGGTTGGCGGACGGGTCGCTGTAACGGCAATGGGCCTGATCCAGGCAGGAGGGACATGCGAGGAGTAGGAGAGGAACACGAGTTCGTGCAGAAGATGAACCACGCTTCAGTTTTCTCCGCCGCCCAAATAGTCCTTCATCCCGCTGGTGCCTCGAGCTCGCTCCGTCCCTGCGTTTCCAGGCAGCACACGATGTCTTGAGCCTGGCTCGGCCCATCCACAAGATGCGGCGATGAATTGAGCCGTCGTCCAAGCCTCGACTCCCTTCTGCCTAAATCCAGCACCGACGTACCTCTCCTCGTAGGTCGTCCTCAATCGCCGGTGCGCACGCCCCCTCACCGGAGCCTCACCATGCGCGGTGCTGATAATGTTCTGGCGCAGGTCTTTGACCACGATCCACATGCGGCGGCGGCGCGGGTCTTAGAGTACGAGCCCCATGCACCCACGGCCGCCTCCGACGCCCGACTGCCATGGCGCCGCCGCGAAGGTCTGCGCCTCCAGTCTCTCACCGCCCATGCTGGTCTCGCGACCTGATCATCTCTCGTACGCCGGATGGCGTCCTGAACCATGCCCGCATCGCAGCCGCTGGAGCCACCGAGTCTGCTACAAGGCTCGTGGAGAGATTCGCCGCGCATGGCAGCTCTTCACCAGGTAATGCCTTTTGCACATCACAACCGATGCTTCAGTCCCAAGGATTCGCTTGATTGGCAGTTGGTTCCATACTTGTATAGTAATACGCCAACAACAAATCTATTGAAATCGCTGGAATGTTGCTTCAAATTGTTGGGTTAAATTTCAATGAACAGTCCTGTAAAGGTAATTTAGTGAGAGATGCAAGCGTGGCCTAATGGTTCTGACCGAGTTAAGTTTATTTCTCTTAGACACGTAGCTTCGCAATTTTGATAACTGACAAGGAAATCAGATATTGCCGAATTTTGTAAATGCCATTAGAATCTTGGAAGAACCATTATGTGTCTAGCCAATGCAGTGGCGATGGAAGTATGGCACACTTCAATGGTTCAATACAGTTACCTGGTGACTTACTGAATTCATATTTATTATTTTTAACAGGTGAAAATTACTCAAGATATTTTGGCTTCTTCACCAAAGAACGGAAGGCCATTAAGAGATCTAAGCAAGACGATCGAAACAAATGGCATGAGAAGTTTTACGACGATATCGGACAGAATGTTTTACATGTGGCGACAAGTATAATCCCGGAGCTAAATGCCCTAACAGAGTTTGTTTGCATTCTTATTATTGGTTATCACCATGTGTTAGCTCTCGTTTGATATAATAGCCTTTTGTTTCACTTGCCTCTTTTTTTACTCTTTGTTCATTTAAGCACAAGTTCTGTTTGAATTGCTTGAGGTTGCTCGGAGTGCACTCATATTTTCTTAATTTGAGAATGATTTTGTTTTGGGTCAGATAAAAGAATTTGCTATGAAATATGTGAGATAGTTTTTGAATACCCATATGTATGCAAATGAAATTTATTATGTAAGTGGCGAGCATTGCTTTTACTTTTGTGTGGATTGTTGTGTAATAGCACCGGTAAGAGAATTGGATTCTGGGAGAAAGCCGGTATACTCTAAAACCTAAACCAATGATAGAACCAAAATAGTTTGATTCATAACTAAGATGTTTGATTTGTCCCCCGTTGCAACGCACGGGCATTTTGCTAGTATTGATAAAGTAGAAGCAAATGTATAGGACAAGGCTAAAAAAGAAAGAAAAAAACACGTCCCTTGCACTCGCCGGCCGCGGCGGTGGGTCGCCCTGCACGCCGGAACGTGAAGCCGTCTCGACGGTTGGTCGACGACCGCTTCCAGGTGCTCCAATCCGAACGCATCCGCACCTCCCCTCCAAGCGCCGCCGCACAATCAGAGGCGTCGCAGCGAGTGATGCATCGGAGGAGGGCGTCCCCTCCGCGTGTGGTCGACGAGGGTGAGACGCCTCCGATGGCGCACGGCGGATGCGCACGAACCTGTGGCACGCCAAGAGGTTCTCCATGGCGAGGCGGCGGTGTTTCGTCCTGCCCGTTGGCGCCCAGTGGAGGTCAGCGACAAACGAGCACTTCCTTTTGTGCTCTTCTGTTCAAACTCTGACTTAGGATGTGAGAATGTTTTACCGAGTTTTCTATACTGAACTGTTAATGTCTTTGGTCCTGTTGATTCACGCTGAAAGAAAATTCCATCACTCCACTACAGCTTGCTTCTCAGTTAGGATTCATTTTTTACTTTCTTTTCTGAAATAGCCTTCTCAGATATCAAAATTTGTAGATTTCTGGCACATCTGTAGTCACGCGCACATGTTTTCTAAGACCACCACTCCGTACCTGTTTCAGCGACAAGGAATGGTCATGACGTTTGAGGGCTACACGATTTCAGAAACCAGTCTAATGCAGATTCCTGTAATGCTAATATTCAATGGCTCAATGCAGTTTGATTTTTTATCACAGTTCATGCTTTCCATTTTCTTCTTACTTAACAGTGTATTCCACTTTGTTGTATTTTGGGGTAAAAGCTAATCCAAGTGTGGGTTCAGTGCTCAGCATTCGGAAGTCGAGCAACAGTCAGCAGGTTATTAAGCCTAAAATAATCAGAAGTACCATCCAGTGGTTTTCAGAACATGATTCACATTCCACTCATTTTTCAGTTTGTTGCAATCTGAATCATAAATGGGCTATTCTTCTGTAGTTCGATAGTTTGCCTTCTGTCATGAATTATTTAAACCTCCAGTGGAACTTGGCAGTGTCCTGAGGCGATAGAACATCGATAAAACTTACTTCTGCTTTTGATTCCAACAATTTGTGTTGCGATTGTTTTTATTTTTATGCACATATTAATATTGACCGCCTGAAGAGAGGAGTTAAAAGA
Organism: Poa pratensis; assembly: GCA_947311845.1. Taxonomy (NCBI): domain Eukaryota; kingdom Viridiplantae; phylum Streptophyta; class Magnoliopsida; order Poales; family Poaceae; genus Poa; species Poa pratensis. The sequence continues at coordinate 49,171,093 of CAMZMU010000033.1, read as the reverse complement.
GCCCGACTGGAATCAGCTGAGCCTTCTATTCCTGTAATCTACAACAACTTGACAAGGTTGAACAGGCCCATGGAGATAAGCCGTAATGTGCAGCCAAGGGTGAGGACGTGATCCAGGTTCCCAAGAAGGTTAGTTACTTGTGCAATTCAGTTCAGATGTAGCTTGTTGCTGGAAGGAGTAGGGTTTGATTCGATTGGATCATCATTATTTGTTACTAGTTGAATTTCGGCGCGGCGCAGCGCCGCGCCCTTCGGTGAGAGTTTAGGTCAAGAGAAGCAAGCCGTGACTAAGCTCTTCCAATGGGTTTGAACCAAGAATGGGGAGGGGGGGGGGGGGGGGGGGGGGGGGGGGGGATGCGATAGAGGTTCAGAATAGCCTGGGAGTTAACCTGAACTTGAGTGAAGAAGACAGACTTATTAAATTTTGGACGGTGCAAGGTTTAGATAGCGTCAACAAATGTGAAGGTGAGATAGTTGCTGATAGTCTTTGTCGTATGTTTTATAGAATTATCAATATTCAGTATAAGATATTAGTTTGCATTCGATAATTACAAAACAGCTTAGTCAGTTTTCCGTTTCATCTGAATAAACACATAAGCATTTAACTGTACTAATGGGGTTACAGTGCTAAGACATACATCCATTAGACAGTCATTTAAATGGAGCACGCACTGTAAATACGTTTGTCATTCAATTGCACTTCTATATGAAATATGAAAAAGGTTTAAAAAGTTAAAAAAACTGAACTTCATTGAAAGAGGTAAGAAAAGCTTGAATCGTTGAAGAATCTCATTTTGATCAGTAAGGTTAGTACAATTTTTTTGAAAACTGTAATGGTTTGAAATGAAAGAATAAAAAATAATATTAGATGAAGAAAGCTACTTGCAATATAGGTTGTTTATGGTCGTTGTAAGAACTGATTTGTAACTGGAAGTAGTATTTTTGACTCATAACTTGTAAAGCAAAGGAAATGATGCACGTCTTGTTTGGGATCATTTTCATGAGCATTTCATGGACACTACACTATTAACTTTCATTTTATCTGTATAGCAATTTTAAGAATGTAAAGAAACTGAGGTCAGCTCAGTTAGCAAATAAATTATATCTTTAGCATTTTTTTGTTTATTTCATTTGGTTGGGCAATTTAAGTAACATGATAGCTTTAATTTACATAAATGTTCCTGAAGCTAAAGTTAAATTGGCATTTCGTTTTTCTTTGACATTTTAAACAGAACAATAGAGACATCTTTATGACCAGTGCATGAAAATTATGCTATTCATGTCCTTAGTATTTTTGTAGAAATTTAAGAGTGTTATGTATGCACAAAATACATGTAAAGATTATAAAATTGGCTAAGGTAGCAAGTGAACTACATCTTTATCATCTTTGTTAGCTTCATTGGAATGTGTACTGTATGTGGTATGACAAAGTAAGCAAATATAATGTTATTAAATGTAAAGCTGAAATGGCTTCTTTTAATATGGAAATACTTTAGATACGCCAGATAGTAATATAAACTTTTTTAGTTTAGAAGTTTTGTGTGCAACAAACTTAGGTAATTTATACGAAAGAGAGCAAGTAAAAAAAAAATTCCACTTGGTTAGCCGAGGAAGCAAACTCTGATACATATATATACATAGAAGCTCATGTTTACAGTCTAGATTCATACACGATGTTGTCCTGACTCTGTGGTGGTCCTGCAAATACGATAAAGGTTTCTCATTATGAAGATGTGCGACATTAATTTAACCTAGAGGAAATTATAGCAGGTTTGCAACATAAATGCAATGAACGAAAAGTTCAAATCAAAGAAAAACTTACCAGACATTCAAACAGGCTTTGAAGGAAGCATACATTTATGCTGCTATTAGTTATAGATAAGAAAGCACTTCATCATACAATATTTTTAGTGTTGGCAGTTGGCTCTCCATTTTTATCAAGAGCAAGCACCTTCAGCCCTTCTCTAGATGTTGCTCGTGAGATAGCTACATAAAGTTGACCATGAGAGAACACAGGTTTTGGTAAATAAACACCAACTTTTTGAAGTGTTTGTCCTTGGCTCTTATTAATCGTCATTGCATAACATAGGCGGATTGGATATTGACGGCGCTGTAGAGTGAAAGGCCATTTTTTAGAGGGTGCATAGAGAACAATCCTTGGTATACAGACGCGGTGACCGACATTTGTCCCAGTCATAATCTTAGCTTCAAGAACCCATTGACCCAATCTAGTAACTATGAGCCGAGTACCATTACAAAGCCCGATAGACTGATTAATATTTCGAAGCAACATAATTGGAGTACCAACCTTCAAAGCGATCCTATGATGGGGAAAATTTGGAGGATCAATCTTGTGTAAAAATTCAGGTGGATATAGTATATCTGCATCTGCTACATGGTCTGATGTCTTGCAAATAGCATCATAACTTTCAAACACCACCTCATCTCCAGGAGCAGCATCAAATAGTATGTCGTTAATTGAATCAGCTACCTTATTGGTTGGGCAGATTATAGCACGCTGAGCCAAGTAAGAAATATCTGAATAATTCTCTTCAAAAGAGTCATATGTTGCATCAATAAGAGACGAAACATAATCAGTGGACGGATGCAATGCAATGTCATCTGGCAATGTGAGCCACGAAGGAGCAGACTCCCCTTCTTGAACATCCATTGGTACTGTGCCATTTCCCACAGCGAGAACCCAACGTGCAAACATCTCTAATTCAAACTTATCATTATCAGAAAGATCAGGATTGGATAACCTCATATTTCTTTCTAGTTTGAGGATTGTTACATGCTGCCAAAGAGGAGATCTAATAAGTGAGGAATTAAGAATTTCGTGTCTACTCGCACCTTCTACCACTGGAAGCACTTGCCTAAAATCCCCACCCAATACAACTGTCTTGCCACCAAATGGAACATCCTTCTTAGAGCTGTCATTAACGGAAAGAACATCTCTCATGCTCCTGTCAACAGCCTCAAAACACCGCCGGTGTGTCATTGGTGCTTCATCCCATAGTATTAATGCTGCCTTTTCTACTAACTCGCTAAGTTTGTGCCTCGTGATATATTGCACATTGTTTGCTGGCCAATATCAAGTGGAATCCTAAAGCGAGAATGAGCAGTCCTACCTCCTGGAAGTAACAGTGAAGCTACTCCTGACGAAGCAACAGCCAAAGCGATACGCCCATTAGCTCGTAGCGCAGTGATGATAGCATTCCACAAGAAGGTCTTTCCGGTACCTCCATGCCCAGAAACAAAAAATAACTTTCCAACAGAGGTAGTTGCAGCAGCCATGATTTGATCATAAATGTTCAGCTGATCTGCGTTTAACTTGTGGTAAAGTGAGGAAGCTGTAGAGCTTAGATCGTTTGCATCATATTGCATCTCTTCTAAAATCAGTCTGTTACCAATGATTCTTGCGCCATGCAATGATTCTGTGTTTATATTAAAAGACTCCAAGGAATAGCCATTTCTGCTAAACAAAATAGACAGCTCTTGCAATAACTCAGCGTGCAAATAGCTTTGAGGGATAACTAAAGGAGCATCATCCATGGAATGGCGAATCCGAGCTATTAAGTCATCGACCATATATTCTGAATATTTATCAAGAAGTGTTTGAGCATTGATGACTCCACAAAACAGTAGAACAGTCATAAATAAATGCCTAAGCTGGAAAGAGGACGCCCATAAAACAGCCTCATCAAAAAGAAGAAACCACTCATTGTCATTACCAACTAATCCGCGTGCTTGGCAAGCTTCTCTGAAAGAACCATACAAAGTACCATTATATGTTTTCAGATCCGCAAAACTTGTAGCTCCAGCAACCTTAGTAAGCAGCAGCCGTATGAAAAATAGCTCATTAGTTGTAGGATGGCAATTATAGATCCTTCCAATTGGCACGCCAAATCTACCTTTGGTATTCCTTTTGCTCCATTTCTTTCTCTGGTTATTCCAAGTCCATTTAGATGGAAATTGTTGGTACGTCAAGGATCGTGCATCAGGGTGACGACGGTTTGCAACGAACCATTCCGTCAACATAGTTTTGTATTTATTTGGGTTGTTAACAATATTAGCAAGATGTTCATTCTCATCATATATAACTCTATTCATGTTAGGCATATGCACAGTTAGCCTCTCAACAAAAGGTTCTCGAACATGGATATCATATTCAAACGTCCGCCAACACGATTCGCATGTTGACAAATATCTGTGAAATAGAGAAACACAATTGTAGCTTATACTTTCTATCATTTAGTTGCTGAATAGTGTAGTAAGCTTCAGTAAATGGCAAAGCTTAAAATAACTTGGCATGACAGAGCATACTATGTTGTGAAGATGGAAAGAAGTTAAAAGCAATATAAATAATCAATCATTTGTAAGGCAGCTAGCTCGACGATTCGCATGTTGACAAATATCTGTGAAATAGAGAAACACAATTGTAGCTTATACTTCTATCATTTAGTTGCTGAATAGTGTAGTAAGTTTCAGTAAATGGCAAAGCTTAAAATAACTTGGCATGACAGAGCATACTGTGTTGTGAAGATGAAAGAAGTTAAAAGCAATATAAATAATCAATCATTTGTAAGGCAGCTAGCTCGACCTATCTTATAACATGTTCTTGTACTCTAATGGTTGCTATAATATGAACAACAATAACATAAATCGCAGTTGGTAGCATGTACATGTGTAAACAGATTAGTACATGATAGCTGAACGACGACAAATACCAAAATATGTAATGGTACATAGAGGAACATACCTGCACTTCGCATAATCATTTATCTCATTTCTTCCCTGAGCTTGTGGATCTGTACCTGATACATAGGGTACAAACGGGCATGAGCCATATCAGGTCCTTTTGCGAGGTACTTAAACAAATATTTAAGAAGATTTGTCTTGTTGCACCACTCAACATTAATATGGGCTTGAAACCTCTTCAACAGGTCCATATTGTACGGAACGATCCATATTGTCTAATCGATGACCATTTTTAGTAACATAACGGCGATTGTTAGGACGGCGGTAAACAGGAAAACCTAACCCATCAATTGTAGTTTCTTCATTAAATTCCTTTGGATAATGCTTAGAACAGACGCCATCCTTCATACACGGAGATTGTGGATTATAATGACCACATGGGCCATGGACCATAAATTCTTCCACAAGTGCATATCCAAGCGTATCTTCGTGATAGTCAGGTATCTCAGCAGAAATATAAGAATCTATAGTAGATGCTGTAGGTCATCCGTATCAGCCTTCAACCACACAAGCGAATGTATATGGGGAAGCCCTCTTTTCTGAAACTCTACGACATACAAATCTGAAGGGGAAAAAAATGAAGACAACAATGAGTGTTCATGGCAAAATTTAAGAGGGATTGAATAATGGGTAACAATCATTATAGAAAGCAAAACAAACACAAAGATGGAAACGAATAAATTAAGAAGCATTGTTGGTAAAGGATAATCATTCGGAAGAAATGCATGAGAAGTTGTAAAAGCAGGAAAGGCTAATTAGCACATGTTTAAAATGAGCATCTTCCTCAAAAAACAAAGGAGAACATTTGTGAGTAAGCTTATAATCTTATATGAATGAACGTTAGCATGAATATGATAATGCAGGGAAAAATAATTAAGCACATACATGCATTAACAGGACCAAACGTCTTTCCTTTCCTGACTCCTTTTCTGAACTCATTAATCTTCATCTTGAATACACGTGTAACCATATCCGGCCTATCACCATGAGTTTGTCCAGGCTCAAGAAGCACCGCTTCGGATATTTCATCCCATTTCGGATTGCATGTGAATGTGACGAAGAGATCGGGACCTCCATAAACACGGGAAATCGCTATTCCGTCTTGATAATTTTGAATCATATACCGAGGACCACCAGTGTAACTGGAATGAAGAATATACTCAACACCAACATTTTTTCCAGTTGAAGTACCTTCTCCAAGAGCATCAGATAAACCCTGGTATGTCTCAGAACGTAAAGTATCTGATTCAAAAAATGATAAGTAAGTCTACATGACTCAACACAACTATATGAATCCACCATTATTTGATTTGACAGCGGCCGCAGCAAGTAAAAGGATTAGGTTCCCTTTTCGATAATGGAATCTATAACAATAATACTGAAGCATGGATACATCTTGCCTCCCACGAACAGGAGCATCATCAACAGATTGATACTTAATTCCAAGATGATAGCCCATAGAACCATGTGGGAATAAAAGGGGTATTGCAAAGCCATGAGAGAAGGGTTAAGAGGAGAAACACGCTGAAAGAAACCTGCATCTTTTTGGACAATCAAGTCGAATCTATTAGCTTCATTGAAAAATCATCAACAATTAGAGCAGCTAATTCAGGGCAGCAGGAAGTGAATAACGATTTCCATGCTCCGTCCCCTCGTGGCCAAATAGCTGAATAGCAATATCTGGAGTATCAGGTGAAAAAAGCCTTCTTTCAGCCATGCGGAATGTTTGAACCAGAGGGTTGTATTCATTAAGCATAGTGCGCAACGATTCAACTATAACCCGATCAGGCTCTTCCCTACGCAATCGCTGACGACGAACAGAATGGCCAGAATCATCTGTAGATTAGTATCATGATGCACATCTCTTGGACGTCGACGGTCATGAGAAGAAGAAGAGAAAGGAGCGGGTAGCTCATTCAATTCATTCACATAAGCATCATCAGCTTCAAATATACCCATCCTGTGATCCACCTCATTCAATGTATCAAAAATATAAAGTTGAGCGAACCTTGGGCGTGAATTACCAGATGGGGAAGAAGAGACCCAATTTGATGACAAACAACTCCACATATCTTGAAGACATAAGGACCAGGTCCAATGTTTACACTGTTATCAATATGAACGCCTAGTGAAGTGAAGGCAAACATGGAGTTGTACTCACGAATTAAACGCAGAAAGCGATTAGAAGCAGGCCCACCGTTAAACTTAAGTAATTCAGCCAAAGGAGGAGGCCAATCAGGATATATAGGGAGCGAGACCTTGCCGCCACGACAACAACCAGTATATACGGACGGCGCTTTTCCTTGCTAGCATGCTTGCAACGTTCCTGAAACCAAAAGGGGCGCCACAATGCATACATACATGATGAGGGCTACCATAATACGAACGCTTAGGCCAAGAGCCTACAAAGGATAAAACATCTATAAGCATCAGAGGAACAAATAAACAAAAATCATAGACACAATAACAAATGTGGATCACCAATAGTAGAAACTTACGTTTTAACACATTTACAAATTCTTTTGGTAATGGAAGCTCAACATGGCCAGCCTAAATCCTGCTCGAAGTAATGCCCGATGACGGCGGATAGCCATACGCATCTTGCGGTTAGAACAGCCTTTGGCAACAGGCACATAAGGAGTCGGAGGGACTGAAAGAAATATTAAATAGAAAAAATGTAAGCACGTACAGCTTAACGATAAGAAAGAAAAAATTAAGATATACTTTGGGGGAAAAAATTGAGAACAACTATACCTTTTGGAAGATAGTCCAACGGATTAGCACCTGGAGGCAAAATCGGCGCAGGAACAAAAGCATCGGCATTAATGGGATGGTCATCAGTATGAAGAAAATCCGACGAAGCAGAAGGTAATGAACCATGTTGAGAAGAAGATGGAAGGGAACAATGCAGTGAGGAGGACTGGTCTTCTGATAAAGGAACCCAAGCAGGATAGCCCTCACGGTCTGCCATGGATCCAACGTCCATAGAATGGTGATTATCATCATGAGCATCAGTACCATCAACATAGCAATCTGATCTGGTGAAAGCTCGTCGTCAAAATAACGCACATCCGATAAATGGTAAGATGAGGTTGATGTCAACAAAGGCAACGCAGCAGAGGACAAACCAGAACCATCTGCACAAACAACAAAATTAACCATAGGAACATAATATATTTGTAAATCTATTCATAGTGGTATTAGTCCAAAATAAAGAAGCAAACAATTTGGTAGTCTTTTAAAAGTTGGCAATAAAGCATAATTAATTGTTACTCTAGACAGCTGCATCTTTGATGGAAGTAAAATGGTCATTCTTGTACTAAACAAAACTGAAATAAGGATCACATTAAGCAAAATAATTTCAAATCAGTGCTGTAACCATATAATTGTGAAAACCTATAAGCACTTGCAGACAATCCTATTCATAGAAAGAATTTATGTCGTATTGTAAAGAAAACGAAGATCAGGTTCGCTGTACGAAATCCGTATCCCTAGATCTAAAACGAAGTAAGCAGTGAACACACAACGCAGTGTAGAACGTAAGCTTAAGGTCGTACATAGATAGGAAGCCAACCCATCTACCTGATATTAGTTGGTGCGGCAGTAAGAAACTCTCTAAATTAGTCTAACTCAAAAGGGCATACATACCAGTTTGAACCGGACGCTTGCCTAAGCGAATTTCTCTCCTGCGTGCGTCTTCCACATACGGCGAGGCAGCATCGACGTGCCGACCAACAGAACCAGCTGAGAAAGAACCCACGGGCTCAGCAGGAACAGGTACGGGGACGTGAGAGACGTCATCCGACAAAAAACGACGACGCTGCGACGGACGTGCGGCGTCGTCCAGCGATGGCCCAGCAGTAGCACGACGACGACGAAGACCAACAGCATCAGAAACTGGAGTGACGTATAAACTTTCCGAAGGAAAACCGGAATCTTGACAAACGCCATCCAGCGGACAGTCGCCACCATCAATATCCATCGCAGACATGTGGGCTGAATTCCGCATCGGTGAAAACGCGATGCAATCAGATACAACGGGGCGTAGAAAATCAGTATGAGGACCATCATGAGGATCAGATGCAAAAGAAGCCCGGGTACGGCGACGACGACTGCGGGATGAATCCGAAGAAGGCGGTTGCGCAGGCACGGCAACCAATCCCCTACGGCGGCGGCAAGCGGTGGAAGGGGAGACGCGAAGAGCAGCACGGCCGGAGTGCGGCCGGCGAGGCATCGCAGGCGACCCAAAAGTGTAAGAGGCAAGAAGACGGGGCGTCGTTCGGGCGGGCGGATTTGGGCGAGTGCGAGGAGCCGGCTCGGGAGGCGGAGCTCGTTGAGGAGGGAGAAGAGAAGAAGCGGGGAAGGAGGGGTTGGGTGGCGAGCGGCACCGGCCGGCAGATGGTGGGGTTGGGCGGCGAGCGGCGCCGGCGGAAGGTGCGGTTTGGGCGGCGCCGGCACGGAAGGTGGCGCGAAACGCGGTGGACGGGCGAGGGCGGCGCCAGCGAGGTAAGTGGTGGCACGGGGAGTTGGAGTGGGCGCTGGCCGTGGCCGGAGGCCCCCTGCTGTGTGTGGCGGCAGTTCTTGCCTTCTTGCGCCGAAGAGAGAGCAGGCGTGCAGATTGAGGGAGGCGACGGGGCGTAGGAGGCGTGCAGCAGCGAGAAGCGGTGGAAGAGTTCGTGACGCCTCTGTATTGTTTGGTCAAACCGAGAGGATGGAAAGAGAAGAATAAGCGGTGGAAGCATGGTAAATGCGGAGGAGAACATGGTGGCGCTCGCACCCTACATCACTGCCAACCAGCAGTTAGAGATTCGAAATGTACACAAATTAACCATCAGTATATTTTACGTATCAATGCATAGCAGTTTGTGTATTTCAGTTCTCTATTCAATGAGCTGGGTCCTAACATGTTGACAAAATTGACCATGGTAGTTACTTCTGGTCAGGTTTTGCATCAGTCAATTAATACAACTGGTCCCTAATAAATGACAAACGTAAAGCCATGCAATTTTCTCTCTCACGAAAATTCAAAACTTAACTTTAACATTCAAATGGATATTCAATTAGTGGAAATATTGATTCTGAACAAAAATTGAAAAAACATTTCTTTGTATTTTTCAAAAGAAACATTCCCGCAATAGTTCAAACATGATGTTCTATTGAATCGAACATTCTAAGACTCCAAACAAGAAATCCCCCATTTTGTATCCAACATTTTGCATGCTTTATTTTCTTATATTTGACAGATGGAACATTCTATTGTTTTATGAACATTTATGTATTTGAATTTCTTTTTGTTGGTCCAAAGATTGTGGTGTACAGCCTAGAAATGAAAACCGTGAATCGTTTTGACTGCTCGTGTTTCTTGATTCCTTCCTACCAAAAGCTAGTTGGTGCGGTTGGACAAGCTTGCTCATTAACGCGAGACGGGTGCAATGTACCCCGCCTGCCTCTCCCTGCACATGTACTACGCGCGTATCTGACACAGTGGTCCAATAAGGTCACGTATTGCCATGGGATTATCTCATTAGTATTCCACTGATGGCCATAAATCGCTACTTTAACAGCAGATCTCATAGCGTGTTTGCTCGGCTAGGATATCGGTAGCGGTCGTCACCATGTTCACCAAATTCACTCTCGTGGAAGCATCAGATATTTTTCAGAGAAACAGGCAACGCGAGAAGAGAATGGAGCACTGTTGGCGCATTTGTCGGCAAACCGAGGGCCTTTTTGCAAGAAAAGGCCGGTGGGACTATTCATAACTGTAGATATCTACAGTGTTGTGTAGTGCGACGCAGTCGCTGAGAGAGCGTCATTTTGTACGCAGTCGCTGAGAGAGCGTCATTTTGCACCTTTTTTATATAGTTAGGATTACCTGCATCTTACATGATGAAGAAAGACTAACATTATCTCTTTATTCTTGCATCGTATACTCAGTTTGAGAGTGTCAAACCTTATAAGCATTCAGGTTGATGCATAAGTCATTTTACAGTAGGATGATGAGCACAATCAACCTAGCTCCAATAACCTATCTGCTATTTTATTTCTTAAGCATCACACTGAATAGTTATATCTGTTGAGCTTATAAACATTCATACCTGACACCTTTGAAAGGAAAGCAATCTGTAGAACTTCTACTGAAAGCGAGGCTTATCATTCAGATATTTTTTGTGAGACATATGAAAGAAAAGCAATCTGCAGACTTCTGTTCGTCTGATCCCTATGCCTTTTCTACATATTGTGTTCCATCTATGTTAATTGCTGTGACTGTAGCTTCCAAGCCCGGTTTAGTCTGGTAAATCTTATCAATGTATGAGGGAAAGACCGCATTCCAGATCAATGTAGATGTCAAGCTGGAATAAAAACAGTCAATAGCTTCTCAATATAGACATTGTTATCCGTGAAATACCGGGTAGTTATATTGAGTACTTTCATGTATATATACTGAATCTCAGCATACACAATTTATCCTATGATTTAGTTCCTTGGTTATTTATGGTGCAGTGCTGCTGCTACTGAAGTAATATGTACTGTATTTCCTTTTTGTTCAGAAGAGGGGCAAATGCCAGGTCTCCACACAAGGTAGTACTACCTCCTTTGAGAATTAGGAGGAGATTTTTTCTTACAACTGCATGGTGAGTGGTTGAATGCACGCCTCCACACACGTTTGCCGAGCTTTTTTTCAGGTATAAACAGAGTCTCATTGTGCCATCTAATATGTCTAATTTTGCCCAGCACCTCAAAGTAGTATTATAGCCTCTATCACCCATAGAACTTGATACAGTTTATCTCCTCTCATTTCAAATGTGATTGCCTTTTATTCTGTTTATTTAAATTTGTTGCTGAAACATGCTTTCTCCACACAGTGCCTTCCCATATCACATGAGCTACTAGCTACATGCACTAGCTTATTTTTGTTCACCCTTTCGATAGGCTACCTAAGTCATAATTTATGCCCCGCAAAAAAAAAAAAGTCATAATTTATAATTATCTAATGTAATAGTAAGCTGCTGGCGTCATGATATATCTCCCCATATTCTGAAGCTAAATTGATTCTATTATGTTGCTCTACAACGATAGTTTATGTTAAGGTGAATTGAATTATGGACTCCAAACAACTTGTATCAGTTTGGTTTTAGGTGACCAGCAAGGCTCTGTTTTGGACTGAAACGTAAGCAGACTTGGAAATTCACATGGCATGTAATGTACTGTATGCAGTGACAGGTTGATATTCTCATTCACCTTTTTAATTCTTTCAGGTTTATGGTGTAGCATATCCACACGCCACAGGGGCCAAACTGCCACCGTTCATCGTCAGTCCCCCTTGCCTGAAGGTCTGTGTTACATCTTTGATTTCATCCATACCAAAAGTATGGCATTTCTACAGAGTAGCTTAATAGAATCCCGAGCGATGTTGTATGAATACACATAAGTATTTTACATTTTACATACACATAAGTATTATACACTAACCTCTATTCTTTCTTCAATCTATAATGCAATGGCAGAACTCCTGCCGATTACACGTAAAAAAAAAAAAAAAGATGTGAATTTGACAAATCAAGTTATGCTTTCAGTTTAGTCATTTATGTTTGCGCATGTTATGTTAGTCATCACGTGCATTGCACGTGCACGATTACTAGTACCAGAAGGATCTGACCCCCCTACTTTCCATGTTGACGCTGAGCTCGCTGGCATGACGACATCTTCTTGCGGATTTACCATCACGGCGGTGCTGGGTTGGGTGTTGCGTGAGAGGAGAAGATAACTCCCCAAAATTCAGCTTATTACTACCTATATGAAAGATGGGCGATTTCTCGCTCCCTCCACGCTCGCGTTACTGTAGTTAGCTACAGTGTTGAACAGTACCCATGGCAATTTGCAAAAAAGGCCCCTCCTAAATTCACTAATTCTTCCACAGCCCACAAAACCTCAGTACGAAGGACTTATTTGCATTTACAGGAAAATTCAAGGACCTTTCTGCAAAAGCGTCCGCACAATCCCCGTCTCTCTTCTCTCTCCGCTCCGGCTCCGAGCAATCCTCCTCCCCCTTGCGACCTCGCCGCCGCGGTGCCGCCTCCGGCCGCCGGAGCAGCCATGGAGGCCACCTCCCACGCGCTCCCGACGCCGGCACGAACCCGCCACGGATTTTCGCGCACGCGGAGAGGGGCGTCGACCGGTCGCTCCCGGTCGCCTCTGCGCGGCGCGCGTGCCCGTCGTCGCGCCGCCTTCTCCGGCCGCCTCGGGCCGCCACCGACCAGATCCAGGCCCGAGCGACCTCCGCCGCACTGCCCTTCTCCTCCTCCACGAGTCTCGCGTGCCGGGAAGCCCCGAAGGCGCCGTATGGGGTCGTCTTCCCCGCGGCCGGCCGCCGCACACCGCGCACGATTCACCCGCTCGAGACCTCCTCCGGCCTCCCCGACCCCTCCATCTTCTTTCCGGTGAGCATCTGGACGTAGTCACAACAGGTATGTGGTTTCAAGAAATCTGAATGCTATTCATCCAGTTCAAATCATTCGCTGACCACTATCTCCTCCTATTTTTCTGTGTCAGCCAATGCACTCTAGGTGTTTGATGAATTGTTACTTGCTAAATTTTCAACAGGAGTGAACGGATGCATGCATTCAGCGTCATCAGAATATTTCTCAAGTCTATGGTATGCACATGACAGATATGTATCAAACTTGATGTTATTTGAGTGTGTTGTTCCTATTTGATGAGTGCAGGCACCCAAGCAGCTATGCCTATGTTCCTAAGTCACCTGCTCTTAAGAGAAACCAATTTTTAGCACATACAGATACGCCAAGACACCCTTCATTTAGCAAATATATTTATCTTAAACTCTTCCTGTACTGCTCACTTGCACATTTCTTTGTTAGTGCATATCTGTAATATTCTAGAAAAAGGTATTGCACCTGATGGTTCTTTATTGATTATAATTAGATGAGTTAATTAAACATTACTAACTCTATGCACTTAATTATTCCTAAGTGCCAATTGAATTTGTTTGTGAACAATATCATGCATAGGTTGACATGTTTGAAGGATGTTCTGTTCTGAAAATCCGTATTTACATGTTCTCCTTAGTTTTACTCTTTGTTCTTACTTTTTACAGTAAGAGCATAAATATGTGATAGTCTTCAGTGATGCAGAATAAGCCTCCTTATTTATCATGGCAAGGTAGTGTGTCAGTTATGATTCTATATAAATATTGTTTTTAATAACTTGCTTTTTAATGGACCCAGTGAAGTCCTATTGTCTGAATATATCAATACTTACTGCATATAGGTAGAATATTTGTTTTCCACTATTGTTCCAAAAATTCTTTTAGGTAGAACCTTTCCTTTTTCCCTAGTTTTAGATACACGAGGAAGGAAATTAAAAAAAAAACAGTGCGTTGGATAGGGCAATTATATAGCTGGATTTCGTTGACGGTTTCCTTCATTGACGGTTGATTTCGTTGTTGTTTCCTTATGAGTCATCCCACTTTCTTGCTAAATTCAGGTTATGCTTCAACACTGGGAGCTGATAGTTTATTTATGGTGTAGCCTTCATTTGCGACCATTGGGACACAGTAGGTACATATATGATCTATAGTTCTATACCGCATGAATATTACATTCATTGGATTATTGTTCATTTCTATAATGGCCCTGAATATGCTATGTCAAATAATATTTTTCTCCGTGGAGTGTGATGTATTTAGTCTATGAGTTATTGCTTTTGGAGATCAGCAGTGGACTAAGAAATAGAAATAACAGTTGACAAATTGAAAATATATCTTTGGTTTAACTAAACTCGTGATAGCTGAAGTATGGTAGGATCTGAATGCTCTATACAGGAATATGACCAACTGCATCTCCGTTTACAATTTACATGCTGCATTCTCCATTTAGCTTACCATCTACATTATCCGTGATGCTCATAATCTGCAAAAATAAGTTTTCACAGGAAAACTCGGTGTTGGCCGCTACAAGGACCTGAATTTAGGCATTTATATATTGCAATCAATTCGAAAATTGCAATGCCAAATTTCTTACGGCTAAATATTTGATGTCCTTAATTCATCCCGTTTGCGAAAAATAATTTGATTTTGTTTTAAATGGCAGGGTAGGTGTGACGCCTGAGCTGAAGGTGTGGCTGTTAGCTGCCAACAAGGCAATACAAGACATGACAAAGAGTATGCCGGACGATCAATTCAGTTAACTAAAACCTCTTATATAAAACATGTGCAAATTAGATGCATATCTGGGGACAGGCATCTACTACAAGCAAAACATGTAACTTCTAAGAATGTTCATACAACAGGTGTAGTTTGCAGATATTTGTTTAATGCTAGAGAAGGCAGGTTGCGAGAGGTATCCTTTCTGACGCTACTGGGTAAATATTTTGATTTTAGAGCACCTCAATATATTATCTGCCCATTATGTAACTGCATTGCATTGTTTATGTGTTTAGGAGAATTTTTTAGCTATCCCAGGAAGACAACATTCTTACCTTGCTTAATTATGACCTATCAATAATAGTTTTATATGGTGTTGTTTTTTTTTTTTTTTGAGAGAGGATCCAATTTCATATAACAGGAACTCAGAACACATTACAAACAGGTCCAGAAAAGAAAGAAAAAAACAAAAAAGACCCTGCAACATGCAAAGAACCCCCTGAGCCACTGGGAAGAAACGCAATTGGATCCGTCGCCATCCCCAAACTTCTAGCCGTTGCCGGAGTCGTCGTACCGCCTGCCGCCGGTGAGAACGTGCCTCCACCTTGTAGAAGACCGCTGAGCCGTCCGCCGCAAGCGACGGAAACTGAACACGTTGAAAGAGCACGGCCAGAACACCATCATCACCGCTCCACCCGTCGTCCCGCCGACCCGGCTCCGCCCAGAACCACCATCAGCAACCCATCCATCTCCGACAGCCGCTCCACTCGCCACCACGGCCACGCAGAGCAAAAACGCCGAAGCAGACCACCACCAGCACCAAAAACGGATCACCACCCGCCACCAGCCTCTCCCCTCGCCGCCACGGCCGGCCAGAGAAGCGAAGACGGAGAAGATCACCGGACAAACCACCCCTTCAGCAGCGAGCGCCGCAGAATGACTATGATAATTATTGCCCCTAAGCATTGCAAATCTTTCGACATATTTTCGGTAGAAGATATTTTCACATCTTTGTAGTCGATTCCATGCAAATTGGCTTAGTTAGACAGTTAGTCCTGCATTAAGTTTGAGTTGTGCCTATTTTAAGCAATGGATGGTATTGTTATCTTAAGCATTTTCTGACTTCAACTGGTTGGGTCAATCTGACCCTCTCAATAATATTCGCAAAAAAAAAAATATTATATAGATTATTTGTCATTAGTAATGTAGTTCCGTAATACTTGCTTCTGCTTTACACTTCTACGATTTCTATCTGATTAATTGTATTCCTATTAATGATTTTTTTCTATAATTTACTACTGTCAATTTTACCCTTGCGTACCTGATAGTTCCTTCTTATACGTTGTTTGAAGGTGGCAATGTGCTCAGGCGGCAGTGCTGCCTCTCCCCTCGACATGTTTAGGGTCACCGTAGGCAGGGCGAAGTGGCAGTTACGTCTGCTCAGTTGCCACTGTCATAATAGGCTCAGAGATTGGATCTGGATGTTATTTTTTCTGTCCATGCTTCTTATCTTTGTTTCATCAGCCTCCCAGAACCTCAGGGTAAGAAAATG
Source organism: Poa pratensis (assembly GCA_947311845.1). Lineage (NCBI taxonomy): Eukaryota > Viridiplantae > Streptophyta > Magnoliopsida > Poales > Poaceae > Poa > Poa pratensis. The sequence continues at coordinate 49,154,622 of CAMZMU010000033.1, read as the reverse complement.
AGTCACATTCATTTGTTGTATGTCTATTGCCTTCATTTTTTGGTTATGTTCATATTTCGCTTGCTCTCAAAACTGGATCAACGTCCCACTTAATTATACACTCAGATAAATCTTTTTGTCACCACAGGTGCGGCGTGCCGCCGCGCCGAATTCCACTAGTTGTGGGTAATAGGTGGGGGGTTAAGCTACGTAAGATAATTGCGGTTAGGTTGCCGGCTCACCGCGACAATGAATCCACATGACCATCAATTGCCTTGCCGGCTTGTCCATGGACATCTCTGTTGGGCGCTAGCTACTGACAATCCGGTTGCCCATTCGTCATGCTCCTTGCAAGCAATGAAGCCGAGACCGAACTTAGAGCATCTCTATCAGATACGCTCTAATAGATCAGTTTCGGGTTTCTCCAAAACTGGTTTTACAGGTTGCACATGTATCGGGCGTAACAGATACGCAAAACAATCTTGGATGATTCTAAAACTAGTTCTCGTGAGTATGTAGTGAGATCAATGCGGCAGTTCATCAAACAAACGAAGACAAAAAACAAACATAGTTCGTACAAACTATTACAAACCAAACGAAACGCAGTTATAACCCAGGATCGAGCTCCTTTTGACGCGGGGTTGTCACGGTTGAGGTAGCAGGCCATAGCGGATGTGCGTTCTGCCCACGCGAGCATGTGCTACTTCTGAGATTTCTCCAAGAGGCGCTTATTATCCGGGTCGCTGCCGCCTCCTTGGCCTCTACAAGGGCGGACTTGGTATCGCGAGTCCATATACTTGTGAATGATGTGCTTGGCGAGCACATCCTAGCCGTGGCGGCTTCTCCACTGCTGCCCCGGGAGAGCCGTTGCTCAAACTTTCGGCCTCCACTTCATGCGTGCGAGGCCGGTTGGCGGGTGTCGGGGGAATACTTGATGGATTAACCCGCGGCCCACCTTGTAAATACGGCTTATAATAAGTTCACGGCTGCATCACCAGTGGGCCTACACCAGGAAAGGCCGATTCAAGGTCATGACGTATCAAGGGAAGGATCTAGAAGATCGGAGATAACTTGACTTGGAAGACACGAAGATGATTAGTCTACAAGTAGAACTCTGGCTTATACTTTCCTAATAAGAGAAGTTTCCTTGTAACCTAGCGGGTCTCCGGATATATAAGGAGGACCCGCAGGACGTAGAAGGGGAGGCTCTGAAGTTCCAAACCCTAGACTCAAAGGCGATTCGAGACAGCGGATCACAACCTTTGTAACACCATATACATATCAATTCCAATCTAGGATAGGCAGGAAGTAGGTCTTTACCTTGCATCGAGGGGCCGAACCTAGGTAAACATTGTCTTCCTTGTGCCCTACGATCTTAAGCTCGGAGACGCTCGAATCGCGTAAACCCCACACCTACGAAGTCATCACCATGATATCTGCCGTGACAAACCCACGACAGTGGGCGCGCTTGCTCAGGGGCGTACCCCCATGGCTCCCACCCGCCCCCAATGTGGACCCCACGGCCGTTGCCGGATCTAAAGGCCATCGATCTGCCCCCATTGAGAAAATGGCGTGGAGAGGAGAGAGAAATTGCTCGCTGGAGTTTGCTAACCCTAGCGGCGAAGAAAACAAATCAGATCAGAACGACCAGGGGAGCTCATAAAAATGCCCCCGATACCTTTAATAGAGTGGCAGAGGGGATGCTTATCCGGATTCCCGGATATTTTATTTAGGCTGGGCCGATATGCCGTGACTATTTGGGTACAAAAAGGGCAAAACCGCATAACGGTCAAATTTTTCGGGCCGGGGCCGTTTTAGAGGATATGCTAGAGAAGAATTCTGAAGAATTTGGTATTGTAGGAGCGGTATAATAGACTTGAATTCAATTAAGGAAATCTTATAAGGGCTACATACCAGGATATTTTACTGACCGTTTAAATTGAGAAGCGATTTATTGGGAATCAACCAATCGAGATTTGCTTCTCTATTATTTCGAGTCAAAATGCGAGAAATCATAACTCGAAGGCGGGGCGCCATGATTGCAGAAAGGAAACCAAGGAGGCGAACGACTCGCTGCGGCCTGCTCTCAGTCATTGGTCGATGGTCGTGCGTGCATTGTGCAGACGCTGCGCGTCGCCACGGGCCTTTGGTCAAAGCTAGTGGGCTGGTTTGGTGCCTACTATGGGTTCGACATGTCAATACATGGCCTGGGGGGACACCTGCTAATGGCCGGGCCTGCTCTCACCCGATCCCACCTATCGTCTCCCTCGTTCTTCCGCCCGCCACACACGCGACCAAATCGGTAGCAGGTGAGGCAGCGCCGGCAGCTTGCAGGCTAGGCCGCGGCGGCGGCACTGAGGAGTTGAAGTTGGGCGGCGGGGCAAGCAGGCCAGCAGCGGCGGGACAAGCAGGCAACGCGTAGCGGCTTCGATTTCCATCCGCGTGAGGTACGAGTCGAACGTATTTTGTATTTTCCAAAAAGATCCCCGTCAGACGTCAGGGTCACACACGCCTTGACCTGGAAAAGTCCACGCCCTAATCCACGATCAGTTGGCAACCACAGGGGCAAACCGGTCATTTGGCACCCCTGCGGCGGCAGCCAAAGCCGAAGCTACCATCACCACCGCAGCGGCGGATACGTCACCGATCCTCTTCACAAAAAATAGGGAGAGTTGCCAAAAGAAAATGGCCCAAGAAAACCCAGCAATTAACGGGAGGAGACGAAGCGAGATAAGAGGAGAGAGAGAGAACAAAGGTGGTAGATGTGAGCCACCCTCTTTGTATCCCTCGCCAACTTCTTCTCCTACCAACTTCTTTTCCCCCCTCGTCTCGCGGCCGCTGCCGCCTTCGCCTCGGGCCGCTCTCTCCTGCCGCCGCCGGCCGACCGAAGCCGCCGGTATGTACGCGCCGTCCTCTGCCTATCTCTGTTTCTGTTGCACGTAGCGCTGTATTGATTCTGCCCGCCGCCGCCACCGCCAGTGTCTTAGTTATCGGCCGTGTTTATAGGACTGGCTGGCCGGCGTTTCTTTTTCCGTGAATTACTCGCCCGTTCTTGGCGGTGGCGATACTTCCTCGCTTCTTGCTCTACTGCAGTTCTCAATCTCGTCTGTTCTTTGTCCGTTTGGATTGGAAGGTGGTGGTGGTTGGGGATGCGTCTGGTGGGGGTGGACTTGTGAAAAATTCTTGTCTTCTCGAGGGGTTCGTTGGATTCCTCTGATTGGTTCGTGGGTGTGTGGTTCGGCGGGGCTCCTCGCCACCTATCTGTTTGCGATTGGTCGATTGATTTAGGGTGGTTTCTCCGTTGGTCTGATGGTTTGTAATCGGAAGTCGTGGCATGGAGATTCGGTACAATTGCATTGATGGATAGAATGATAATCATGACTGAAAAAATTGGTTTTGATGAGTAACTGTCGGTTCTGTAGTTCTTGACTTGATGGCAGATTCTGTAATTCTCTTTGACCGTACTGTACCTGGAGCCGCATTGCTAGCTAAGGTGACACGGTGATCAACTATGATTGTTTTTGTACACCAGATTTCTGGGATATCAGATGTGTAGCAGGATTTTGTAGGCCCTGTAGTCAAGTGTGTGTGCTTGTTCAGTTCTGGTAACTGGTAGCAGTGACAAGTACACCACCTTATCTGTTTCTACTTTTAGGGTACTGCCACACTCCCTCTGCTCTCAGAATGAGCCCCACGTGATGGAATCATGGGAGAAAATGCAGTGCGGTTGGAGTTTGTGCTCGAAAGCTGGTCTATCAGTAGCATTCTAGTTTGTTTTTTATTCTCTCATGTTTGCATTTTGTTGTGCTTTTCATCGTTTCGGAATGCCCCAGTGGAAGTTATGGACCTTGTAACAGTGCACACTAGACTGCCTAAAGGAGCGGCGTTTCTGTCCTGAGGGCTTGAAGATAATGGGTTTATGTCATTATGTGCTATGGCATTATAGTATGATTGACTTCTATAGGATCCGTTTTATTTATTCGGCTCATGCTACGCAATGAGTATCATCGTCCGCATGCATTTGATTGAGGTGACTAAACAGTCTTTTGGCATGCTTACCGGATGCATGATAGAACTGCACCGAGAGAGCTATTCGATGGGAAACATATTTGGTGCAGAAAATTTAGTTACTCCTATATTTGTGGGCCCTTATGGCTAGCTTTCTGTCTGAGTGGACTCACTTGATTTTATTTTCTTTCCCGAGTCAAACCTTTTGAAGGACCTGAATCTTGCTCAATGGTGTTATATCTTACCTCGTTTATTATGTGTTCGTTAGTAATGGAGCTTTTACATGGTTCCTGCCCCTGGGAACATAATTGAAGCAGGCTAAAATTATTAAAATTATAGTTTATGGTTAGCAACATGCACCATGTTATGCTAGAATTGCCCTCTTATGTCCATTTTCTTAGAAGTGCCACGTGAATGACCATAAGGATAAAGGTAATATCTTACCATAAGGATAGTAAGATTTATTGTATGTATTATTCTTGCTTGTTCTTGTCAGAAATATGTGTACTAGTTTGGAACCATTTTTGTAACATGACTTCGATGGAAGCATTGAACAAATACTCAATTATCACCGGGTTGCTTCTTTGAACAACATGGGTGATATTATTACCTATGATCAAGAAATAGTTATGATCGTTAAAACAGTGTTACAAAGTGCTGGCATTGTTGGTATACCGTGAAGCACATTAGTAATGGACGGCATAATCAGAACTTCAGAAGCCCTTGATTACTTGCGCTGCATGCATTGCTTTCTCAAAGTCTCCATTTTTAACCCAATACTGTTGTATTTACCGATCTTGTATTACTGACTTTAATCTGTCTAGTATATTCTCATATTGGTCATGATATTACAGGTGGCAGTTCAAGTATGGTTAGCTTGAGGAGACGTCGACTATTGGGACTTTGTTCTGGTAAGACAAAGTCACTGTAATAACTTGAAACATCTTGCTCATAGGTTGTAAAGAATTGTTTAGATAATTTGTGTTGTGAAAATGCGTAAATGTTTTCAGCCCTATGTATGTGAAGCTGCAAAAACACTGATGAAAATATACATGGAAATAACCCCTTATAATTTCAGCTGTGCTACTTAAGTTACTGATGGAAGCTACTAGGCTCTTAGGTTAATTGTTGGTTTGAGAAATTACCAAAGTGCTGCTCAAATACTATTGGAAAATGAGGTATTGATATTTTCGGTACATTACTATGTTATTCATCTCACATGTGCCTTCCCATATTTAGAACCAAAGTTGGATAAAATCATTTGCACTATTTGGGATCATTTACTAGAAAGCATCTTCATAGATCAATGAACTCTGTATGATGTTATCATCTGGACAGTTACATCAGCTTATCTTTTGTTTCAGGCAAAGATTCATTGCCAGTTGATCTTCCTAAGCCTGTTGAGAATGAAAAACATTCGGAAGTTGCACACCCAAATGTGAACCCGTTCAGTGTGCACCCATTGCCCTTGGTGAGTTTAGCAATTGCCTCTGTTCCTTGTAAATTTGATGGACAGGCTGTAGCACCATGTTTAGTAATAGTTCCCGCGTTTCTCCTGCCTTTTGTATTTTTACAAATCCTGATGTGTTTTGTTAGTGATTATTCCGAGGAACCGTTTTGTGTTTCCAGTGAAGTTTAAAGCTTGTTGTGCGCAGTTGCAAAGACGGTTTTCCTAATAAAAGAAGTTTATTTGTTGCAGACCAGGATTTCTGATGTACTCCCAGAATCCTCAAATGGTTCCGACTCTTTGAAGGAAGAGAAAAGCCAATACTATCCAGGTTTATTACATAGCATTCTTAGTATTTTCTTTATCCGTGTAAAGTGCATGTTATTGTTATCATTTTGTATTGCAGGCGATGTGTTTTAGAATTACATATAAATCTTCGAGCAAAATAGGATTTGGTAAAAAAAAATATCAGTATTCATGCACTACATTTTCACAGTATTAATATTCTTCGATCGGCTAATCTAAGCGGGGACTGTTTAACCGGGGCACGTGCCCCAGTTAGTTATGGTGCGACGGGTCTGCGATTGAAATCTCCCCCCGCCCCTTGTAGGGAGAGCACATGCATGTAGAATCTGCCACCTCTGACATCATTGTATTCATTGCTAAATCTGAATATTCAAAATTATTTATCTTATGAACCGTTAACCCGATTAGCAATCCGTCTTCAGCGTTGTGTTCGTATGGAGGGCTTCAAAACTAGATCCAATGCTTTAAGTTTCGACGATTTATTTTTGCTACACCTGTTGTCATTTGTATAGACAGTGGTTGCCAAATAAACATAGAAGAGTTGCCAAGATAATAATGCATAGTTGCAAGATAATTTTATCCATGTGTGTCATTGCAATGTTATAGAGAGCTAGCGATTGAGTATATTAATGTTTACAGTAACTAACAGACGATGTCATGTCATACAAAGTAGTATTATGTTGCTTTGCATCGAACTATGTTATTAAAACTTGGCAACTGAAACGAAGTGATAACAATTCGGCAACTGCCGATGAAAAAAAACTTGTCAAAATATGTCAACATGAGATTTAGTTTCGAATGTCCCATTGCAACTAAGCCAACGATGAAAACGGAGCATCAATTGAATTAGCGGTTCCAGATAATAGTTTTTTTATTTTTGAACATGAAGGGAATCTCGCTGATGTCATCACATGCGGGAAGAAACGCCACACCTAATGCAACCGCGCGGTGGCAGCTGTGTAGTCTTTCGATAGAGTTGCAGTCTCCTTGTCAAAAGGATAATTTAGATTCTGAGTTTGATTTGTCAGCTCCAGTAGATAGCACATTCATGTTTAACTTTCTTTTCTCATACTAAACATTATAACTACTCAATTACTGGACTAGTTGATTGTGAAGCTTTTCTCTAAATGATTCACCCATCATGCCTTTTTTTGAAGGACATAACCTCTTGTTTTCTTCCATTCCGTATTGGTGTCACTAGCCTTATCTTCATCCTTGCTAAAGAATCACAGCAGGTGCAATGAATATCATAATTGCTTTACAGCGGGTCACTATATATATTTTTTTCCTTCTAATTTTAGGCAAGGAGATTAAGCGCAGAAAGCGACATAGAAGAAAGCAGTATGTGGACCAAGAACCATGCATAATGAGAGGGGTCTATTTCAAAAACATGAAATGGCAAGCTGCTATAAAAGTTGATAAGAAACAAATTCACTTGGGCACTGTTGGAACACAGGATGAAGCAGCCCGGCTATATGATAGGTATCACCATACTTATTTCTGATCATGACGGTGCCTTTTGCTTGATTTGCATTCTGCTGTTTCTTGTCTATTCAATTTTCTTGACATTTTTCAAGAGCATGGCAGTTATTGTCGCACAATTTTTTGTAACATTTTCCTGTACGACGTACCGTCCATAGAATGAACATCAACGCCCTGGATGGCATGAAGAGCGAGGAGCTAGGCTGCAAAGTTTAATAATTCTGGCCTAGTATATTGCTAATTACTAATTGCTACATAAGCGATTACCTTGTACAACCAATATACCTGCTAATTGCTACATAAAGTATGTTTAGTGTTCTCTCAAATAATATTTGTATCAGTATAATGGTTCAACAATTTTAGAATAATTATATGGTAGGTCATAAATGACAACACCCAAAGAAAACCTCGCTTTATCTTCGTCTTGCATACATGTGTCAAGATTCATGCACCAAACTGCTGAAAAGAAGGTGGGCAATCCACATATACTGTAACAGTGTGACTCAATGAGGCCTACACGTGAATAAAATCTCACTTATGACCCAGAAGGCCTATACGTGGATAGAAAGAGGGCAAGAGCAATTTTCTTATTAAATTTCGAAAGCCGAGATTTGAACCCTAGACCTCTGCTTTGGTACCATGACAAGTTTCATGCACCAACTAGTGGAACCAAAAGTATGAACTCGGAAAGAAGGTGGCCAATCCATGTGTACTGTAATAACATGCATTATAACTTCATCTTAGCAAAAGCGATTTTTTTATAATGAATTTCCGTTGTGGCAAAGTGCATGCATAATTTTTCAATGCTTGATGCGTTTGACAAGATAAAGTCAATGATTAGTCATGCTAGCATAGTTTCCCAAATATTTTGGTTCATGGGCCTGAGTTACAACTTACAATCCTATGTTGGAAACCTAATAGCAGGCATGTCTCCTCGGATACTTTTGCACTTTTGGTTCTTAATTTTGATCAAGTGGTATGGATGTGATGGCATGCCGAGGCCAGATAAGCCTAGTTTGTGTCATACTGATGTTCTTGTTTTGATTCAACATCATTTGATAAGTTAAGTATATTATCTACGTGCAGGGCAGCTTTTATGTGTGGAAGGGAGCCAAATTTTGAACTTTCGGAGGAAGAGAAAAAAGAACTTGACACGTACACGTGGGAAGACTTCTTGGCAATAACCCGCAACACCATAACCAACAAAAGTAAGATCTATGCTGGAGGCGTTGTTTCGGCCTCATATAAGTAGATACTCACAGATATTTCATGTCGCAAAAAGATAAATTTTGCTGCTCTAAAATGACTTTTTATGAGACTTTTTTTTAATACATGACATAAAAATGTCTTTTTTTCATGAAACTGTGTGCTAACATAGAATGTGATGTACACTTAATAATGCATTTTTTTGGGTGGTGGGAGCATATGCTCGAGCCAAACTGGACTTCCGGACCCATTATGAATTATTTTCGTAGTCCTTTCTTCCTGCCAGCAATTACTGCAATAGCATAGCATAATTTGTTTTCACTTTGTCTCTAGAACAAAGAAAGGTTGGGTCACTAAGGCGTAACGAGGCGGACTTATTCATAGGAGATACTGAGATGGTCAATGGTGGTGGGTCTTCGCACTCTGATGATGGAGACATTGAGACATCGGCTTCTTAGATGGCGGCCAGGTCATGGAAACCCAAATGGAGCGTCCGACAGATTCGTTTCGATATAATTTACATTTAGATATTCTTCCCTCCGAATAATTAAATCCATGTGCATAAGGCCCTGCAGTCTGATAAAGGTAAAAGGTTAGATAATCATGTCATCTCAAATAAAACCGGAGATGTTCAATTATAGAAGGAAATTTCGCTGAGCAATCATGTTTACCGATTCCAGAATTGTGTATACTTGTCGATAGATTTACCTCAAATTTACTCAACATGTAACTAGTTTACCTTATGAATAATCCTGAAAGAATAGTTTCCATTTCCGATGCCTTATATATTTCAGTGAGACATTGATGCATTCTTTTTGTATTGTGTGTCAGTGGAATTTCATCATTGGAGGTAAGAACAATAATAACAAGGTAAAATGCAGCAGCAGACAACATTTTTTTATGGCTGTGCGGCCAATATTTCTACTCTTGAAATATCGCTGAATTTGTTAAGGGGTCTTGGATAGAATTATCAACAGTGCGAACGGGCAGCAAAAAAAAAAAAGTCCGCGAACAGTTTTCTAGGTCCACAAGCTATGGAACTGTGTTTCGGCCAAACTTAAGTGGTTAATGGGGTAGGACTATATTCTCCTTTCTCACCTAGAAGCCATACGTGGATGTGTGGTTCCTCCAATCACCACATCAAGGAATTGAATCTGGGTGATTATAGGTACAAGTTTTACGGTGGTTGGCATTTTTAAGAACCATTCATCCATCCGATCTAACGGTGCTAAAATATGTGGTACCAGACTGACGGTACCCAACGGTACCGCGGTACTGAAAATAGTGCGGGGCCGGTACCGAAATTATGTGGGACTGGTATCGAAACTACATGGGACCATTACCTGTAATTATTTTTTAATTATTTTCAAGGGTAAATTTGTTATTTGCTCACAACCACTCTCTCCTACCACCGAATCACCGACCAGCCGCCGGCGCCCTCCCACCAGTCCACCACTCCTTCCCCTCCAGCAGCACCTCGAGGGCCCCGTCGCCGACCTCCTCCAACTACCTCCAGCAGCACGTGGGCACCGTCGCCGGCTTCCTCCACCTTCCCTCCAGCATGCAGCAGGAGTCGGCGCGGGCGCCGTCGCCGGCCTCCTCCACCTCCCTTCCAGCAGCAGGGAACCGGGCGTCGTCGCCGGCTTCCTCCACCTCCTCTCCAGCAGTAGGAGCCGGCCTCCGACATGGCCGCGCTCGTCTGCATCCGATTTGTCGTGCACGACAACGACAACCTCCTCGTCGCCGGCGAGGCCGCACACATGGTACGGGGACGCCTGGAACTCCAGCCACCCGGACTCGAAGACGCTCTTCGCCTCCGTCAAGGACGTCATCACCCGGTGTGCTGATCGTGATCCTCTCTCTGTCTTTTCCGTCATGTTTCATCCTGCTGTAACTGAACCATGTCAAACTGTGAGTAGCGCTGGACTAACGAGCTGCTCGGATCGTTAAGGCTCGGCTCGTTAGGGTTCGTGATCGTTAAGGCTCGAATCGTTAAGCTCACTAAGGATAACGAGCTAAATTCAAAGTTCGACTCGGTTCGTTATCTGTTCGCGAGCGCTCGCGAACAGATAGTTAAACTAGTTAAGGAGATGTATCAAAATAATCAGCTACTTAAAATGCATCAAGCATCAGCCGGACATGATCACATGAGTACAATATAACATATATAGAAGTACTTCAAAAATGACAAATCGACAGTTAATAGTTCACCGACTCATAGTAGAAGTGCCACACACTGAAATCAAGACATCCAAATCTAGATATATCTATGACATCCTTTTCCGAACGGAGGGAGTAACAAATAATATTCCAGTTGCTCACTTGCCGAATGCCAGCACAATACGTAATAGAAAAAGGTCTCCAACACATCACGAAGGTCTCCAAGAACTCATAAGTAGCAGAAGTGCAGAACGCTCATGCCTCCTTTAGTTGCTTTCCACGCAAGAATCAGGAAATGGTATGAATTCCACATCATCATCGATATCATCTTGCTGCAAAAAGAAATTAGCGAGCTTAACGAGTAGCTCGTTAGTTTGTTTGTTTAACTCATTAGTGTTAGCGAACTAAAATTGTTGCTCAGCTCGGTTCATTAACAAAACGAGTCGAGTTCAAACGAGTCGACCTACCGAGTGTTCAGTAAGCTTAACGAACATCGAGCTTTATGTCCAGCCCTAACTGTGAGCCAGTAGCTGTTGTCAGCTTGAGATTTAATGCGAATGTACTTCTTAGCACCTGAAAATATGCTAATGGAGCATGTTCTCTACTCAGGTGCAGCTGAGCTCCTTGTAAGCCTATTGTTGATTTTAACAACAGTATAGCTACTACTCCCATTACTTGTCATTTGTAAGCCTAATGTTGATTTAACGACTAATGTGGTTCAGTTTGGGTAGCAGTTATCTGAAACTAGGATTAGTGATCTTGGTGGCATAAACATTACATGAACGTGTTGGTACAGCTAAGCGTGCATTTCTATAGTAGTTATAACTTGGTAAGATTTGTGCAACATATGAGGCCCATTCCTATCAAAATAGAAGCTCAGCTTGACTGCAAATGTAGTACCCTGTTAGTTTTGGTCTTTTGGAAATGAGGGAGTGAAACCAATTGCATATGTGTTTTTTCAAGTTCTTTTATGCCATTTCAGAATCGTCTTATAATGTTTTGAGCCTTGATTAACTTTTATTGAACACGGGTAGATAAGATGGCCTCTGCTCATGTATATGTGAGACTGAATAAAGGTCAGACAGTCGATTACCTTAGTGAAGGTGTGGAAAATTGTGCGCAGCGTGTTAAAGCGAATTCCTTTCAAGGTTGGTAAATTAGTTCAGGAGGCATTGTCATATTTGACATGAATTGGTGTTAGTACCTTCTTGGTTTGCCTTGGCGATATGCTTGTCGGCTTCAGCCAGTCACATGTTCCTGTAAGTTATTGTTGTCCCCAAACTCACTGAGCGAAGTAGGCACTCCTTACTTTAGAAATCACCAGCAGATTTACATGTGCAAACTGAAAATCTTAGATGCAAAAAGATCGATGCAATCCTAGCTTCAATGGAAGCTTCACTAGTTGTGACAACATTGAAAACTGAAACCTCTATGTGTGCATATGTGCATGCCACACCACTCAAGTAGATTTATAGGTCTAGAAGGCATATATCTAGCTAGTTTCCTATCACCTTGTGAGGAATCATCCAGCCTCAGATGATAGTGACGATGGAAATGGGTGAACAGGTTGCTTATATTGCAAAGCTTCTACATATTTTATCAAGGTTTTCGGCTACATTATTTATTATTTGATCTTATCACCTTTCTATGTTTTTGGACAGGGTCAGTTGGATCCATATGGAGATTCATGGAATACAACGATGGGGCAAGATGCGCTCGGACGAAGATATGTCATCGACAAGAACGAGCGAGTTGCGCTTAACAGTCCTAAGATGGCATTGACTTTGGGCAGTGGCAACAAGAACATGATCGCATAATCATTACGCACGCAGAGAACTTAAGAACCAGGATGGTGTTGAATGGTTCCTTAGTACAGTTTGCAGTGTTCGATGAATAGAAATTGTCTGTGATATTAATATTTACTCGTAGTTTTGATAAGAGATACTATCTGTGGCTGTGGGAAATAAGGCCTATCCGTAGAATCAGCTGCAAGACTTATTAAACCACTGCATCTCAGTTTGTAGACTGTAGAAAATATACAAATTGAACATGTAATCAGTCATACAAAGATAACATTCATACATGAACCTGTATGTTCTGAACTGAAATGTCTCCAAAATGAATTTAAAAGCATATGCCTAGTACGAACTTAAATTGGGCCACAAATGTCACAAGATCAAGGATTTTCTAGTGCATTACACGACATATAATAATCATACAAGAATTCAGATTCAAGGATGAATGAGAACTTGTCCCAAATAATCACGACTTGCTGCCTCAAAATACTTGTCCTAAATCGCAAAATAATTCGGATTCAGGGATTCTCTGTGGTCTGTGCTTCCTCCTTAGATTTGACCTTTTCTAGACAGCTTATCTTGAGCTTTTGGCAATTTACATCCTTCAGCTGAATAATGTTGCTTCTGTCATATGGTGTATAATCATCGACCCGTAAACGTTAGTGACCTGATTTCACCCACCCTCTTGAATCTGATGTAGCCTGAGAGGTTCAGTGTATGCGGCTTGTTGAGTCACCTAGACTTTCATGTAGATAAAAAAGAAATGTGTTATGAGACATGTCCAAATGCTCTAGGCTGAAAAGACCTCGGAGACAGTCTCCAACATAATTGAGACTATCCTCTTGTGACTGGTGATAACTTACCACTGGCAACATGAGAATCCATCTCTCGGCACTCTTCCTTCCATCTAGCATTCTGAAAAAAAATCCGGGATGTAGTTAATGATGTGTTCTACAAACATGCAAAAGATCAACTTCAAATACATTGTATTCGGAGCTACACAAAAATGACAAAATCTAACAAATTTAGAGATTTGAAAATAAGCATACTCAGATCCACAATTTTGTCATTTTTGTGTAGCCCAGAGTACAACGTATTTAAAGTTTATTTTAGGCACGTTTGTAGAATACACCAATGGCTACATTTGAGATTTTTTTCAGAATTTTTTAAAACACATAAATATTTTTTTCAATTTTTTTAAAACGCCGGGATCACTGGTGCCCGGGAGCACAAAATCTCTACCCGAAGGCAGCTCCTATATAGACAATATGGAAACAATTCCAATCTAATATTGTGCAATCTCTAACTACGTAATGTATCTTGCCCTCACAGCCACAACCGTAGATGTAGCGTCGTGAACATCAGTGATGTGGAAACTAGCGGGCTGGCATCTCTCTTGGAGTGGTAGCGGAAATGTCGTGGACAATTTCACGACCCGGACGCTTGGACTGTAGAGGAAGCTGTTATGGTGCTCAGGCGAGGTAGTAGCCCTTTGTGCTGATGTTGAGGTAGCCAAGAACGGAGGGTAGTAGCCGTAGTCGAGATAGCTGTGCAAGAGGACGCCATGGTCGATGTCATGGTGGGGGATGATAGTGTCGAGGTAGCCGCAGATGAAGAAACATGCGCAGAGGGGGACGTGATCTAGGTTAGAATTACGATGGAATCAAGTGCATTGGGTGTCACAGGTTTCACCCGACCCTGTGAGATTTATATCGATAATCCCATCTAAACCACCTATGCCAAACAAGGCCACATGAAATTTCATTGAAAGTGAGTACCAGCTGGTGCGGACAGGTACGACGCTATAGCTCCCAAAGAAAGGAACGTGTGTGTTGCTAGGAAGCTTACAGTGCGACGGTGGCACAATGTCGATCCAGTGATGACCGAACGATCAGTTACTCAGTTATTTTAAGGGTTAACTTCTGGTTCCGTCTGCGTGTTTTGGCGACGTGTCCGGGTGGACAGTTATGCTAATTCTAGCTAAAACAAAATCAATATATACTGCGACAAACACAGGAAGAAGATTAGTACAACTCTGTCCAAGTATGGCATCTTTCAAATGGTAAACGATACTGGACGAGAACAGATGCAAAATTACACACTGGAGATCGATTGTTGTCATCAGAAAAAAAAACAACAGGTGGGAGCGTAATTTTGCATCTGGGCGGGCAACCAGAGGACACTACACATATTTGTTTCTGTGTTTTATCAACTTATGTGGAGTGGTGTCCGTGATATGCTGTGTTGTTCCTAGAATCCTTCTTCCTTAGCCATTCGTTTGCTATTGTCCAATCGTTTTATGGGAAAACTAGGAGATCATGTGGATTTACTTTGCAGCTCAATGTTGAGCTCTTTGGAACATACACAACTAATTAATATCAAATCTTGAATTTCCTAGTCGAGGTAGCCGCTATTTTTTTAAACTATTTCACAAAAGGCTGCCTTAACTTCGAACAGCGCCAATACAAGGTAGTACATGATCAGTTTGGTCTGAAACTCGGTCAGGCACCTTGGAATTCACGGTCGTTTATGGCCTTGGATCGGAGCCTGGCAGAGACGGCCGTAGCGCAGATGGACAGGAGCATGCCGACGAGGAGCAAGATGAGGGCGACGATCGCCCTTTTATAGTAGTCCTCGAGAACTTTCTGGTCGGACGGGGGTCCAGGAGATGCCGCGAACGTAGCGCAGAACGTCGTTGGTCGCGCCGAACCCGGCGCTGACGCCGCTGGTTAGCACGAGGCTGACAACCATGTCTGCACCCATGCTGATGTCCAGGATCATGGCGCTGGTTGTCATCCTCTTGCTCTTGCACATGAGGTAGAGGGCGACGGGTATCTGCAGCAGGCTTCCCGCAATTCCCAGGATGGCCGACGCGACGACGTACCTGCAGTATTCGATCGATCGAGCACCGTCAGGGATGAATCCTTCAGTACAAAGATGGGGTTAAAGTAACAGGATCACAAGCTGATATTTATCACACGTACGAGTAGCTCTGGAGCTTGTAGAAGTCGATGTTGATGAGATCGACGTCGGCGTGGTTGGCCAGGACAAAACGCACGGACATGAGCAGGACGGCGATCATGAGAAGACGCGCGAGGAGTCCGGCTGCAACCCACGCCGTCCACCGTGACACGGCCATATTAGAACGAGCTATCGATCGATCGATCTCCTCTCGTACTCCAACAACCACTCTTGTAGCTTGAGTTGAGCCTTTTGGGAAGAAGCGCATATATATTGCTAGCAGTTGGGGCCTGGCTTTGGCTTTGGCAAGCTGCACTACGCATCCGGTTCCATTTGTCACCAAAAGGTCACCATCGGCCGGCCGGATGCGGCGCGGGCATGGCGGGGAGGCGGCCACTCCGGCGCTAGCTCCCAACATGTATGTTCTTAGGAAGCTTACAATGCGACGACGGCATATGATTGAACGATCAATTACTTACTATTGCCTCTGTTCCAAAATATAAAAAGTTTTGTCAGTTCAGTTTAAGCTACCAAAACGTGTTACGGAGGTAGTACTTTGAGGCTTAGTCCTGGTCCTTTCTGCGTGTCTCGGTCCTGTTGAGTAGTTTGCTGAAGAAAGGACGAAGAACAAGAAAGAGTTACATGCTGTGTACAGCCCACAGTGGAAAAATGGCGTCGTTTGAAACAAGATACAGTTGAAATAGCAGGTTCAAAAACAAAAAGAAGGCTCCCGTGTCGTCCGGCCTGGGCGACCCAACTCGCTGCCGACCTAGACCCCCCCCCCCCCCTTCCGGCGGCTCTCCCTGGCCGCCGCTGCCGCCGGTGTGTGGCGCAGTGGCGGCGGCCCCCCTCTCCTCCAAAGGGGGTGAGGGCCTCTGCTGGTGCGAGCTCGGCGGCTCTCATGGCGGATGCGGATGGCGGCGTCGGTGGTGGAGGTGAGGCCGTCGGTGCTCCGGTGGCGGCGTGGGGCAGAGGACGGCCGGATCTGGCCGAGCTCGGTTGTCTCCTTGCCTCCCGTGCTCGGCTGCTGTGCAGGCGGTGGTGGTGGTTCCCGGGCCCGATCTGGGCAGGGGCCGGGCCAGGTCGGTTGAGGTGCGGCGGCGCGGGTGGCGGCGCCGTCTCCGGCGGCGCGCAGCAGAGGCGTGGGTGCCCGCTGGGCCTGCAGGCTCGCGTCATCCCCTCCAACCCAGCCGGCCATCTCCCACCTCCCACCCCTCCTGGCCGCCGTTGGTGGAAGACGCCGTGCGGGCTTGCTGGCACGCAGCGGTGGCTGCTCTGCCGCGCCCCGGTGGTTCCCGACGGCGGAGGTTGTGGGCCAGCATGTGGCGGCCAAGGCCGGTGACGACGCGGCGCGGATGGCAGCTCGGCGCCATCTGCTCGACGCGCTCCCTGAAGTGGCTAACCTGTTGGCGGTGTCTCCCTCCTACAACAACAACATTCGAGGCTCCGCCCCCCTACGCTATTGGTCTTCTCAAGCGACCTGCTTTGTCGTCTCCAGGCTGCCCCTGCTTCGGCGGTCTTCGGAGTCTCCGGGGGTCCTTGCTTATGGGTCGGGGCGAAATCCCCGCGCGGCATCAGCCAGCGCTGTCAACGGCGACGCCCGAGGGTGCCGCTACCTCCTTGGAGGCGTTGGCATGACCCTTGCTGGATTTCCACCTCGAGCACCGGGGGAACCCCTAGGTCCGGCTTGCCGGATCGGGCAGCGGCGGCGTCTGAGCGCCGTTCCCCTCTTGTAGGCGCTGCTTGGGCTGCACGTGGTGGCTCTGATGTGGCGGCGCAATGTGCGCCGGCGCCAGCTCCTCCTTGATGATCGATACACCATATTGTAAAAAACCCTAAACCCTATTCAGTTCATTTTTTTCATACAAAACCATATTGTAAGTTGATCCACATTTTGCGGTTTTTTACATAATGGCGTCGTTTGAAACAAAATTCAATTCATTTTTCATACAAAACCATACTCTAAGTTGATGCTTATTTGCAGTTTTACATAATAGCAAAAAAAAAGTAAGATCTGAATTCTGAAAAAATCAAACTACATTGTAAATTGATCCCCATTTTGTGTTTTTTTACATAGCGGCGTAAAAATGGCGTCATTTAAAACTATATTCAGTTCATTTTTTTTCATACAAAACCATATTGTAAGTTGATCCACATTTTGCGGTTTTTTTACATAATGGCGTCGTTTGAAACAAAATTCAGTTCATTTTTCATACAAAACCATACTCTAAGTTGATGCTTATTTGCAGTTTTACGTAACAGCAAAAAAAAAAGTAAGATCTGAATTCTGAAAAAATCAAACTACATTGTAAATTGATCCCCATTTTGTGTTTTTTACATAGCGGCGTAAAATGGCGTCATTTAAAACAATATTCAGTTCATTTTTTTTCATACAAAACCATATTGTAAGTTGATCCACATTTTGTGGTTTTTTACATAATGGCGTCGTTTGAAACAAAATTCAGTTCATTTTTCATACAAAACCATACTCTAAGTTGATGCTTATTTGCAGTTTTACATAACAGCAAAAAAAAGTAAGATCTGAATTCTGAACAAATCGTGGTCGGCAGGATTCGAACCTGCGCGGGCAAAGCCCACATGATTTCTAGTCATGCCCGATAACCACTCCGGCACGACAACAATTTGCTAATTTTGCAGTTTAGGGTTATTTATCCAGAAGACTAATACAAAAAGGCGATGACTTGTATTACCTTTTGCTACTTTGGTCGTCCTTTTTTGTAGCAACAACGTGTAATGATAATAAGTGAAAATGACGGATCCAAAGGGCATATGGACAAAGAGAGGAAGATAATGATGCGTCGGCGAAGGGAGCAGAGAAAAACGACGAAGCCGAGGGCGGACTGTGAGAAAAGGAGGGACGCTGAGCAATCATGTTTACCGATTCCATAATTGTGTATATCTTGTCGATAGATTTACCTCAAATTTACTCAACATGTAACTAGATACACTTATGTACATGTATCACATGTACATAAGTGTATCTAGACACATTTCATGTGTATGTTCACTCACTTTAGTGTGTATGTGGACAATATGTGTAACACCTAAAACATCTTATATTTAGGAACGGAGGGAGTATATTTCAGTGAGACATTGATGCATTCTTTTTTGTATTGTGTGTCAGTGGAATTTCATCATTGGAGGTAACAATAATAATAACAAGGTAAAATGCAGCAGCAGACAACATTGTTTTATGGCTGTGCGGCCAATATTTCTACTCTTGAAATATCTCTGAATTTGTTAAGGGTCTTGGATAAAATTATCAACAGTGCGAACGATCAGCAAAAAAAAAAAGGTCCACGAACAGTTTTCTAGGTCCACAAGCTATGGAACTGTGTTTCGGCCAAACTTAAGTTGTTAACTAGTGGAATTTGGCGCGGCGGCACGCCGCACCCGTTGTAATTCGAAATGTATTCTAAATATCTTGTGCAAGGAACATGTAAGTGTCTTCAAATATGCATGAAGCAGGTGGTCGAACTTGTTTTACTTGGTTGATTACGATCAAATGCTATTAGGCTTGCACAAGTAGAGAGATTGATCCCCACTGGGCATTTTCTTCAAACCTTAAGTATAACTTCCCATGTGCATGTGTTGGTCACATAGCTCATGCCGTACTCCCTCCATTCCAATAGTACTGCATATTTTTGTTAAGAGGTCTGAATCATTTAACCACTCTTCATTTTAAAGTGAAAATAATAGTTTCATCAGCTTAGAACTGAATGTTCCATGTAAGTATTTGACTCGGTTGATTCATGAAAATAAATTCATATTAGTAAATTAAAAATGTTTGGAGAAAGTAATTTTACTATAAGCTCGATGAATGCATAAACTAAAAAGGTTGTTGAATTGGTGATTGCTGAAAGATGGATTTCATGGATCTCGAAACTAACAATATATAATTAAAATGTTCATGAGAATTTATCATCAAATCATGACGGTAGAAATATGAATGTAGCAAACATTAAAAACAAATAATAACACTGCAATGCTTAGAAAAATCTTCAAAGCAAGGGCAAATAACAGTCAGAGAAGATAATGAAATGTATAAACTGTATTCTAATTTGGCATCTCTGAATTTAAAGCAAGAAGCCTTTGACGAAGCTCAGAGGAAAATGGCCTCTTGGGTACATAAATTTTTTTCAAGGCAGAAAGACAAACCTTTGAGAAAACTTCGATGCATTGTGAATATCTTCTTAGTAATAATTCATGATACTTACTAGAATCAAACAAGGACTGAAATAAGGCATCTGTTTGTTGTATGATGATCTGTCCTGTTGCCACCATATACAATATTTTTCTTCTGATCCTCTATCTTCTGTAAGGACGACCATGAAGGATCTGCTACAAATTTTATTAGAATCCAATCATCCTGGCTATAAAAGAGACCCACCCTATAAAAAAAGGAACACAAATTGCTGTAAATATTGGCAGAAAATGGTTGAAATAAAAAATGACACAACTTAATAATATCACTTTGCACATAAGAAAACAGTCAACTAATATAATAATACTCGAAATAGGATCTTAGTTTTAGACGGTGAGAAATTCTTCCGGAGGCATATTAAAGGGATTTTGAAATGTTGAATACTATAGGTCTTACATAGCAAAGGTTGCAGAATGGCAGACTACAACACATCCTCATGTGCATTTTATGAAACTCATAGCAGGCACACATATTAGATGATGGTCACCCTTAAAACATTGAGAACGCATCAAGCGGGGAAGATGAGATGAGATCCACAGTATGATGCCCTCGGTGAATTAGCTTTAGTCTTCTGCATGAGTAAATCTCACAGTTGGTCGTAGATAGCAACATGGTTGATGGCAGATGGCCCTGGCTGGAACCTGCCTTCAGAACTCGCCATCGAGCCGGGCCCATGGCCACGGAACGTTGCAGCCCGATCCAGACTTTTTTATTTTTCCATAGTATCATTCTGCAAGAGCGAAATGTATTTATGTATAGCTGCAAAAGTACTAAGCTATGCGTATGGATAACAGTAGTACAGAAAAGATAGATTTATTAGTTTATATTATTTTGCCTGGTGGATGCTGTAGATGAATGCAATACTGAAAATTGGACAAAATCAACTTCACTTGTGGGGGATGACAACATGTTTTGTACGGTAGAAAAATCCTAAAAAAGAAAGGGCGTTCTGATCTGTATGAAAGAGGATGCTGTTTAGGCGAAAATGAAATGTGCTGTCAGTAGCTGTTGATCAACTACCACAAAAGCGACCTCATAGAGTGCGCCTGTCTCTGAACTCCTGAAGCCCCAAATTCTTACTAATCGTACCATGATTTTCCATTTGTTTACTTCCGTGAGACATCCTTGAGCGGAGTTATGTTCATCCTGCCTACAGGTTCCACGGACAGCGCATCACATAGGTTGAGTGTGGGAGCAGAGAAACAGAGTAGGGGTTAGAATAGAGATAGCGGAGGGAAAAAAAGGTTGAGATCAGAACTTACCGCAAGCAGGGGAGACGACGCGCATTGGAAGCGGCCTGAGCTGGGCTGACAATAGGCACGGGCAGAACTGCAAAAAAGAAGACAAATGGAAGAAGAATCAGCAATAGCAATAAGGCGACGTGCACGGACAACGACGAACGGATCAACAGGTAAACAGGGCAGACCATCAGATCGGACTGGAGCAACACCAGGAAGGCAATCCCTCACAGAAGGGAAGAGGAATCCCCTGACGGGACGATAGGAATAGAGGCATCATCAACCGAGGCAAGCGCATGAGAACCTAGGGCAGACCGAAGATCGGCCGCGAGCAGAGCCGGCTTCTGTGTCAAGACCCCGAGGGATCTGACATGGTGAGGATCGGTAGAACCAGGATTTCTAGATGAATTGGAGCTAAACTTGATAAATTGCAGGAAATAAAACTAAGATAGATTGCAAGGAAAATAAGAACTGGGAGATAAACTTAGCTTTTTCATTTTCTTCTTTTAGCAACAGGATACAGAGCTAGACTTATAAAGAGCTAGGTAGCTACAAGAAGACCACAAGGGTGAAATACCAATACTACCCTCACACACTACTAACCCACTAATAACCTCATATTATCTACTAATACTAGTCTCTGACATTACTCCCCCCTTGAGACCATTGGTCACCAATGGACAAGTTTCTACAGAAACTTTTATCATTGACAATTTTCCTTCATAATTCCTTCACCGTATCAGGGGGGTAGAGAATGGAACAGCCATAGAGCAACACCATTGAACTTGATGTTTGTGAGCCAATTGGTCATGTCTTCTGTGTGCAATAACCACCATTTGGACTTGTGGAAGAGTAACATAGTACCAGGATCCCATACAAGGAAACACTGGTCACTTGGCTTTGCCATTGTTTTGGTTCTGGAATTGGTACCCTAGACAAAGGTTTTTCAGTTGTAATTCTTGCAGTCAAACTTTGCAGCCAGAGATATATGGAAGAAGGTTCATGAACACTTGGAACTTGTTGATACTTCATATCCAAGGCAGAATCAAGTAATTGGCAATATGTGACAGCAGGTGCTTCTTGAATGGCACATGGCTGGATTGTTTCTGTTGGCCTTGAGTGGACTGGCAGAAGAGCATGTTCTGCAGTACATTCTTGTTGGGCCATAAGCTGTGTGTGCCAACTAGGATATGTGCTCACACAAGTTCCTGGATCCCATTCTCTTCTTCTCTCATGAATTACCAGTACACCCAATCGTGGGTCTCTCAGCTGATGCACATTTGCTGACGTCTTCTCATCATTTTGTTGCTGCTGTTCGAAGGTAAAATCCAACACATCAGGACTTCTTTGTTCAGTTTCCAGTGCCTTGTTGAAATCCCTAAGAAGCTGTTCACTTTCCTGTTGATCTTCAAATTTCTGCTGCTCAGGAGTGCTATCATACACACCTACAGACTTATTCGACAACAAGGGCTCAGGCATATCTTGCTCTAGAGGGTAATTTCCTGGCAGCGCATAGTAGTTGTGCTCACTACCATCTGCTCGGACCACAGTTCAGCAAATCAGATCATGGAGACCATAAGCTTGAGGCATTCCTACCAGAGTCTGCTCATTGAGTTGGGTGCTCTCAACTTGCACAGAAGAACTCTGAATTGGAGTTTGATGCCTCAG
The DNA here is from genome assembly GCA_947311845.1 of Poa pratensis. Classification (NCBI taxonomy): domain Eukaryota; kingdom Viridiplantae; phylum Streptophyta; class Magnoliopsida; order Poales; family Poaceae; genus Poa; species Poa pratensis. The sequence continues at coordinate 49,132,146 of CAMZMU010000033.1, read as the reverse complement.
CTTCTCATCATCTTGTTGCAGCAACTCAAGAGGTAAATCAAGCACATCTTCTTGATGCTTTTCTTCGTATTGCTGCTGCTCAGGTTTGCTAGTGAACACACCAACAGACTCAGTTGAGGAGCCATCTGTGTCATCATCATAGGAATTGAATACTGGCAGTTGCTCGAATGGCTGAGACTGCAGTCGGTCAGTCGGAGTAGCAAACTCATCAGAAATTCAGAGGAGGAGCTATCTGTTTCATCCTCATAGACAGCAAACATTGGCTCAAGAACGACACTCTTGCAATTGAGATTGTGAACACCATAAGCTTGAGGCATGCCATCCATGTTCTGCTCACTGAGATTGCTGTTTCTATCTAGCACACATGTATTCAGAGAAATATTGTGATGTCCAGGACAGTATTCATACCCAGATGGTGGGGTTGGCATTTCCCCAAACACCTGGGGGACAGCAGAAGCAGTACCAGTACTAGTCTGCATTGAGCAAACAGGGAAGAGCCTGGCAGAGTTGGTCCTTGACGTTGTAGCAGTGGTAAGTGGAGACGAATCCGTGGTGTTGCTGAGCAAGGGTGCAGATGCAGTGCATTCAAGCAAGGGTGGACCAGGAACCAGTACTTCGGTCGTTTGCACGCCCATTGCCACTGCAAGCTGAGACACTGCAGCTGAGAGTTTTGAGAGCTCACCATGGACCGAGTCGAAGCTGGCCTGAAGCGGGGTGCGCTCTCGAGTAGAAGGGGTCCGGCCGGTGTCCAACAACCACGACAGCGTGCTCGAGCGGCCGCCGTGACAGGAGTACTGGGGACTTGGGCAGGAGTGGAGGGGGTTGGCCGGTGCTGTCCAGAGCAACGGTTCTCATATCCCAGTGCTATGACAGGCCTTCCATGGCCAAAATTTGGCCTGGGCATTTCGCCAAACACTTCAGGGCGCTGTCGAGCGGTGAGTGGGCAAGCACGGCAGTGTCGTTCTTGTTGGTGGTGGAGGAGGATGGAAGTCGGTCGAGGAACAGGCCGGTGGCGTGGCGCTGGAAGGCGTCGACCTTGCTCATCTCCTTGGCAGGCGCGGACAAGTCCGAGGCGGACGAGCTCATGGAGCTGCTGCTGTGGGACGTGAAGGCGGCAGGAGCATGGTCCGGCTGCCTTCTGGAGGCGGAGGTGTGGAAGGTGTCGAAGTGCTCGAGCAGCAGCGTGGAATCCGGCTGCATCTTGTAGACAGAGGTGGTGGTGGGGATGGTTGGGGCTGGGATGGAAGGCGCGGGCGGCGGCGGCGGTAGCCAAATTGGCCAATTCGCTGATGCGGGAGGCGAGTAGGCGTAGGCCGTGGAACTGTGGAGGTCGATGGGGAGGGAAAAGCAGGGGACGGGCGCGTACGCAGAAGCGGCGACAGGAAGTGGATCGAGGTAGGTGGCGGCGGCGGAAAAGGAGGGTGAGGCGCAGGCGGCATGGAAGGGAAAGGGGCATGGCGCGGTCGCCATAGTCGCCGGTGCGACTGTGAATCAAAGACGAAGAAGGGAGGGGAAATTGCTGCAAATCGAACAGCAGAAATTGGGGGAGGAAGTCGCCTGTGCGACGGAATCGAAGGGGGAGGGAAGGGAGGGAGCAGGCCGATCGATCGACCAGGCTCTGATACCATTTGTCAAGACCCCGAGGGATCTGACATGGTGAGGATCGGTAGAACCAGGATTTCTAGATGAATTGGAGCTAAACTTGATAAATTGCAGGAAATAAAACTAAGATAGATTGCAAGGAAAATAAGAACTGGGAGATAAACTTAGCTTTTTCATTTTCTTCTTTTAGCAACAGGATACAGAGCTAGACTTATAAAGAGCTAGGTAGCTACAAGAAGACCACAAGGGTGAAATACCAATACTACCCTCACACACTACTAACCCACTAATAACCTCATATTATCTACTAATACTAGTCCCTGACATTCTGGACGGAGGCGCAATACCCAATCGGTGACGAACTGCGTCTGCTATGTGGGCTGTGGTGGAGGCGGAACCATCAGCTCTGGCCAGAGCTCCGGCATAGACCACAGCCGGGGAAGGGTTGGTCGCCCGATCCATCGACGTCTTGGCCGTTGAGGCGCGTGCCGGCGGGCCGCGCCGCCGCCGTCAAGATCCTGTCGTGCCGGTCGCAGCGCCGCCGCGTCGCAGCAGCGCCGTGATGATCCATGAGCGGAGATGGCCCTTGCTGCACTTGTGTCAGCCGACCTCGAGAGAGGATGAAATGCGGAGGGCACCAGGAGACGTGTTCCAGTAAAACTGCAGGAGGATGCGGCGGTGATAGAAGAAGCAAACTGAAAGAATACCTCGCGCGGATGGGGCGCCGCCGTGCGTGCACGCTCGCTATCCGAAAGCGGCGGCGCCGCTCCATTTTGGTCGCCGGCGGCGAGCGGATGCGGTGGTCGGAGGAAGCCCACTGCGGCGTCGATTCCGCCGCGCGTCGTGCAGCCCAGCACGCGAGACTCGCCGGAGATGGAGAGGAGAAGACGGCGAAGCTCCGTGCGTGCTTCGATCTGACGGGGGAGGAGCAGAGAGGTGGCGTGCTGCGGCGGCGACCTCGGCGCCGCGCGGGAGAGAGAAGAAGAGGGAGGGGGGAAGTGTGGTGTTTGTCAGGAAGGTCCCTCGATTTTTGGAAAATTGCAAAGAAGTCCCTTCTCGCGGGCACTGTTCAACACTGTAGATATTGTTCATTAGAACAGTGCCCGAGCGCTGAGAGCTCGCCAAAGTGCTTGTCTTTGATCGGCGCCGCGCGGGAGAGAGAAGAAGAGGGAGGAGGGATGTGGGGTGTTTTTTAGGAGAGTAAATTACGCAAACACACCACAATTCGGCGCCAAACCACAGGTCAGTACCAACATTGGTGATTTTTTCGCGTCAGTACTATTCTTGAGGCGACGAGCAACAGATGGCCCAAATGCTGCGTTTTAAAACGTTTTAACCGTTCTGCCAAGGTGGCCCCGCATGTCAGCGCTGACGTGGCCAAACGGCCGTTAGCCCGCTGCCGTTCCGACCACGCGGGCACGTTTGGTCAACACCGACCCGCGTGGGCTAGCGGCGTGCTCACGCCATGGAACGGGGCGGTCCGTGGAGGTCAGGGCCGGAGTGCTCACGCCGTGGATCGGGGCGGTCCGTGCCGCTCGCCGTGGCCACCCCGCCCTGCTGCTCGTCTTGGCATCCCTGACCCTGCCGCTCGCCGTGGATGGCGCCCAACGGCCGCGCTCGAAGCCCAGATCTCGGCCGTCCTCGACGGCGCCGACCTACAGGACGGCGACCTCGGAGGCCTCTTCGCCAAGCAGCTCCAGGCCGCCTTCCATCTCCAGCGTCGCACCATTCGGAGTGAGCGCGGAAGATGCGATGGAGCGGGACATGGCGAGCGTGGGCCAGGCGCGGCGAGCCGCCAGGGGCTGCGCGGTCCGGCGCGGCGCGCGTCCAGACGCGGCCAGGGGCCGGAGCAGGTGAGCGCTGACAGGGGCGGGCGCGGACACCGGTGGCATGACGCACGGCCAGGGGCGGGTGCGGCCCGGCACGGCGCGCGGCCAGCGGCGGGGGGCGGGTGCGGCCCAGCGCGGAGCGCAGCCACGCGCGGTCAGGGGCGGGGCGCGACGCACGTCCAGGGGCGGGTCCGGCCCGGCGCGTGGCCAGTGGCGGGCGCGGCGCACGGCTAGGGGCGTGCGGGAAGAGAGAGAGTTAGAGGAAGGAGAAGGAGAAGGAGAAGAGAGAGAGTGGAAAGAAAATGAGGGGCTGACAGGCGGGCCCCATGGACACCTCAGCTCCCCTTCTCCATGTGTGACGCCACGTCAGCCTGACAAATGGGTCCCATCAGTCAGTGTGGCTGTCAAAATGCGCTTAGACACGAATTTGTGCGATCTGTTGCTCCTCGCCTCAAGAATGGTACTGACACGCAAAAATCACCAATGTTGGTACTGACCTGTGGTTTGGCGCCGAATTGTGGTGTGTTTGCGTAATTTACTCTTTTCAGGAAGGTCCCTCGGTTTTTGAAAAATTGCAAAGAAGTCCCTCCTCGCGGGTACTGTTCAACACTGTAGCTACTGTTCATTAGAACAGTGCCCGAGCGCTGCCAGCTCGCCAAAGTGCTTGTCTTTGATATAGTTTTTTTTAATTTTTTTAATTGTCTTTGATATAGTTAGTAATGGGGTAGGACTATATTCTCCTTTCTTAACTAGAAGCCATACGTGGATGTGTGGTTTCTCCAATCACCACATCAAGGAATTGAATCTGGGTGATTATATATACTAGGCAAGATGGCGCGGCGTGTGGATAATAGTGTATTTTGTGCTTTAGTTAGGATTAAGTAGACTATCTTTCTGCTTATGGGAAGAAGATTTAGCTGTAGAGGAAGATTGTATGTATTAAAAAAGTATTTGTAGTTATTTACGTGAGCTTGATCTTTGTAGCAGGCAATGTTGACGTATTAAATCATTATATAATTTTACGGTCATTAAGTGAGTTTTTTTGCAAGGAAAACTATGATTATTCCGTTATTTTTTTTGCGCCTATATATTTTGATAGTGAAAGTGCAACTGTATGTACAATAGGGTGGCAAATATATAACTCGGTAGGAAACAGCATAGTAAATAGAGAAAGGAGAAGTACAGAAGGCGTGCTACATTACAATAAGATTACTACACTGGGATACATATGCAGGTGGTATTTGTCTACTAATCTACTGATCTTCTTCATCAAGCAACATCCTCAGCGGTGTCATTGGCTAGAAGTGTGACGGCTGGTGTAGTGGCTGATGGTAATGGATGGTAGACGACCGGAGGTAGGCATGTAGTTGGAAGCGGCGCTGTCAGCGATGGCATCATAGCCAAATGGATTGTCTTATCATCGAAGATCTATGTCATCATGTAGAAGACTTGTCCATCGATGTACATGGGGATGGCATGGTACTGGTAACTTATTGCGTATGCTGGAGATCAGAGGGAAAGAAGGGGAATAGTATGGTCGATGGGTGTAGTAGCTCTCCACGTGGTTGCGTATTTGTATAGATGGCAGCGACTACACATGTCGTTCCTTAGCGGCGACTGAGCTGTGCGTAGGCGTGCCTTTAGGTGGCAAGCTGGTGATACGTCTCAAACGTATCTATAATTTCTGATGTTCCATGTTGATATTATACCAATTGTTACATGTTTCTATATACACTTCATAGCATTTTTATGCATTTTCTGGGACAAACGTATTAACAAGATGCCACAGTGGCAGTTCCTGTTTTCTGCTGTTTTTGTATTCCAGAAAAGCTGTTCTGGAAATATTCTCGGAATTGGACGAAACTTGGACAGAACCTTCTATTTTCCCGACACGTACATAGAGTCCAAAGGAGAGACGGAGGCGACCGAGGAGGCAGCCACGCCAGGGGCCGGCGCGTCCCCACCTCCTGCCGCGCCGGGGGGTGGCGTGACCCCCTCGGGTGCCTCCAGACGCCGCCCTTTCGCCTATATAATGCCTTCGTCCAGAAAACACTATATACCCGAGCCTCCATCCACAAAAAGTTCTGTATCCGCCGCCGTCGTCAACCCTAGTTCGAAAGGGTTCTGAAGCTCTTCCCGGCACCCTGCCGGAGAGGGGAATCATCACCGAAGGGCTCTACATCACCATGCCTGCCTCCAGAGTGATGCGTGAGTAGTTCATCCTTGGACTACAGGTCCATAGCAGTAGCTAGATGGTTGTCTCTCCTCCTTGTGCTATCATGTTTAGATCTTGTGAGCTGCCTATCATGATCAAGATCATCTTATTGTAATGCTACATGTTGTGTTTGCTGGGATCCAATGAATATTGATACTATGATCAAGTTGATTATCAATCTATCTTATATGTTATTTATGATCTTGCATTCTTTCCGTTACTAGTAGATGCTTTGGCTAAGTAGATGCTTGTAAATCCAAGAGGGTGTATTTATGCTAGATAGTGGGTTCATGCCTCCGGTAATCTGGGCGAGTGACAGCAACGTCTAAGGTTGTGGATGTGCTGTTGCCACTAGGGGTAAAACAGCAATGCTTTTGTCTAAGGATAATTGTATTGTTTACATTATGCACTTTACTTAATGCAATAATCTGTTGGTTGCAACTTAATACCAACGGGGAACACGGATGTCAACCTGAAGGTGGATTATTAGTCATAGATGCTGTTGGACAACGGTCTATGTATCTTGTTGTAATGCCCATATGAATATCATAGTAGTCATCTTGTCATATATATGCATTGTCATGCGCTCTCTATTCATCAATTGCCCAGCTGTAATTTGTTTACCCAGCAATCTTTTATGGAGAGACACCACTAGTGAACTGTGGACCCCGGTCTATTCTTTTACACTGATAATACAACCAACTGCAATCATTGTTCCTTTTCATTCTCTGCAATTAAACACTATTTTCCACACCATACGTTTAATCCTTTGTTTACAGCAAGCCGGTGAGATTGACAAACTCACTGTTTTGTTGGGGCAAAGTAGTTTGATTGTGTTGTGTGCAGGTTCCACGTTGGTGATCGAGTAAACGGCGCCACCAACAACCTTCAGAGGTGCCTTTTACTCCTACTGGATCTGACAACCTTGGTATCTTACTGAGGGAAAACTTGCTGCTGCACTGCTTCATACCTTCCTCTTGGGGTCTGATGGCGTGTAGTTGACGGGAAAAATATTCTGCGGAAGCTTCGTATCTTCCCCTGCAACAGCGCTAGAAAGCACTCTTGATGGCCCTTCACGTAGTTACCTGCGTGAAAAATAAATGGGTTAGGTTGAGACTCCAAGTGCAGAGTGTGTAGTAAGTGGAAGACGTGTTTTCCCCACGAGGGGTGACTCGAGGGTTTAATATCGAACTCTCGGGGAATCAGTAGTGAAGATTTATCTTTCCTATCCTTCTTTTGGTTACCTACAAAACAAAGTAAATGTTTTGGTCCTCAACCTCACCTAGTGGTTGTCAAGCACAAGGTGTGAGAATGATATCAAGATAATATGCAATGCAAACAAGAAATAAATATGCAATGGTGGTAAATAAATATGCAAGGATGGTGGTAGCAATGATAAATGATATTTTTGGGTTTTATATGATGAATGCAAGATGTAAAAGTGTTTTTGTATTTTCGGATTTTTAAATGGCAGAAAATGGAAAAGTGGTAAAAGTGTTGGAAAGGTGTTTCTTATGATTAAAAATGGACCGGGGTTCATGGTTTCACAAATGCACTCTCTCTTTAATAAAGTGGTAGACAATGGAACACTAGAGTTGACATATGAGATTGCAACACAACAGTTTAATGACAAGTTATAATTATATGGGCATCACGTCCTAACATAGAGACCTTTTGGTTATTAGTCTCTCTTATACTCCACCAAGATGCGAACTAAATCATAACACCTCAGTAATTAAGATAACTCAGAGTATAGCAATAAGTATCATGACATGAAGTTAAAATAAGAACATGCTAGATCTAGTCATGGAGGTGGCAATGGTCACACCCACATCTCCGGTAGCATGGTATTTCTTTTTATCCCTAGTGAGGCAACAAAGTAAGGTAAATACCCAAGTGGATCGCAGAACTTTCTCTCACGTTCACTGCACTAGCCACCCCCCGTTACTCCAACTAATGCACACGTTCCCCCTCACACGCTCTCATAAACATGCTTGATCATGACAAGTAAATAAGAACGGGGTACATAATATGCATCTACTTTCATAACTGAAACAAAACCATTGCAATCTCAAACATATATTAACTCATAAAAAGATCCACCACAAAGGTATTACATAGATGACCGTAATCATGTTCAGCAGCTCATACGGTACTAATTAGTGAAGCTCGAGAGAGAGAGATACATAAGTTACTTCCACAAACCCATAGTCCAGAGGTGGACTACTCCCTCTTCATCATGGAGACGGTGGAGAAGTCGTTGGAGAAGATGGAGACCACGCCGGCAGCGCCCCGCCGGAGTTTTCCCCCTCCAATCTGCAGCTCCAGGTCTCTGTTTCGGTGTTTCTGTGTTTCTGCGGCGCTCCTTCCAGAGAACGTCGGGGGACTATTTTTATAGGCGTTTTAGGTCAAAACGGAGTCGGTGGAGGAAAGATCGACGGCAACGGAGCTCCGAGGCCAAAAGGGGGGTCCCACGCGGCCAGGTACTTGGGCCTCGGGCCTCCGCTTGTTTGCTTCCTTCGCTCCCACGCTTTGTTCCTTCCAAAAACTGATGCTCGTAAATTTCCAGGTCATTTGGACGTCGTTTGGGTCCCTGAAACATTAAAATATAGAAATAGGGTTTTCTGCCTGCGCAGGGTTAATTCCATAAAAAATAGGAAACATATCAAATATTCCCAAAATCATTATAAAACAGTGATATAACCCTTATATGATGCAAATATGACTGGAATATAAGTAAAATAATGCAAAGTTCATGTATGCATTTTACATGCATCAACATCCCCAAGCTTAACCTATACTCGTCCTCGAGTATGAAGGTGATAAAACTAACATGGACTTTGCAATTTAATACTATCAATGGATATCAAAGATGATTACTATTGCTACATAGAGTCAAATGATTCATTCTTAAAAGGAGTAGCAATATGCAAGATAGTTTATGAAGTGATATCAAGTATTCAATGCAAGGATGTTCAATGATAATTCACAAAGTGTAACATAAGAGAAAAGTACTATGGACCACATGTATGCATAATAATAAGTAAGAACATCCTACAATGGTCATAGAGTATTGATGAAAATCTGAATATAAAAGGTGGACACTTTGGAAAGATATATATATGAGTAGAGGTAAAGCATGAATAAATTTCATCTAACTTCTGAACTTCTCTACTTAAGTCAATGATTGTAATATGGTAATCCTTGGTGTCAAGCTCTCATTCCCCTATCATAGCATCTTGAATGATTAAGTTTAAAGTGAAAGCAATACGAGTAGTGTGCTTGACAAAGTACAGGTTGAAAGTCTCATGCCCCTTGAATACAAGTACCTACTCCATGTGTTACTCAACTTGGAAAACAAAGCAAGTTCAAGTTAAATATCATTGTAAGTAATAATAGTATCATTAAGAGCGTCAACTGGGGTACCTCTTGTCCCAGGATATGGAACAAGCCCATATCAAAATGACAAGACAAACAAACACAATGAACAATCTCAACACCCTTTTTATTTACCATTGATAGCTTTTTATTGTAAGGTGTATCACAGAAGGTTCACCATAGCATGTAAGTAAATTTCCACCATGAATGATGCATGGCTTAGATTAGCGGCCCAGGCGTCTCTCTAACCATTTATACAAACTCATTTAAACTCACTTCATTTCCACATTTATTTCACCCATGGTAAGCATCCATAAACAAAAGTACATGATATCAACTAAATGAGATGAAGTGCATGTTGAAAGCTTGCCATGTGACAGCACATATGAGCTAACTCTCAACCAAAGACATTTGTCAAGCCCACAACATCATAATTTTAATCACAATGGGTCATGTTTTATTTATGCAATGAAAGTAAAGTGTGCATCAAGTTCGAGAGAGCTATATAACCAACTTTTCCCAACAATCAACAACATAAGCATTTTCATTCAGAGGTATAGATAACACAAATATCATGATAAACATACTCGGAATAGCATAAAGCTAATAGGTAGATATGGTGGACTCACTGGAAAAACTTTGGTTGAAGGTGTTGGAAACAAGTTTTTGCTTGTTGGAATTTTTGGGCTAGCAAGAGGGAGAAAGTTGACCATCTAAATGCATGCATGAGTGTCCATAGAACTAACTAATCCATGTTAAAACAAGGTAAATAACATTTAGCATCAAAACATGAATAAAAGATAGCTCTTGATAAAATATTTGCAAATTATTACTCATTAACAAGCTCATGAATCATGCAATATATGTATCTTTTAAAATTAACTCAACATCCCTTTTCCCAATCTTATAATAGCATCCAACATAATTCAACCCAAATTTCCAGTAGCTCTCTCATATATAAATGATAGTGTGGTGGTCTCACAAAATAAAAATCAACCTAAACAAACAAAAAGACGCTCCAAGTTTATGCGATAAAGTGTTTCGATCGAAAAACAGAAGTTAGACGTGTGCAAACCGAGAGTGTGTAGGTCCAGTGGGGTTGTCTTCACATCCCCAAGCTTATGGTCTTCACCATCCTTGGATAGCTCTTGGTGCATCTCCTCTAATCCCTGTGAAAAAACTTCAAAACACCGTTTCTCCCATTTCTTTTTCTGTGGGGTGCATTAGTAGTGATAAACAAATAGATTTCTTGCTGCATATAATCCTTAGACAAAAATTCATATGAATGTCCAGAAATGTATAATGTTGTATGCCTACTCATAAACTCAATTGGATCAAAAAGATTCAAGTTAAAAGTTCTAAGCATGCATCAAACAAAATGGGACAGAATCTGTCCAGAAAAACAGCAGCAGCAAAACGTATTTTTCTACCCTACTTAACTTTGTCGAAAATTCCGAAAAATTCATGCATACAGAGGATGAAAAGTTGCACTACAGTTTAAATATGAGCTCATTCGGAGTTACAGAATAAGAATTAAAAATCATACCGTGCACAGATTCGTGCAGGAATAAAATCTCCGAACGCTATAAGCAACTTTTCAACCAAAATGAGTAAAACTTGGCACTTTATTAAAAATTCCAGAAACTAAACTAAACACTAAGTCTCTTGTTACAGCAAGAGGACACAAAGAAAATCACAAATAAAAACAACCGGGTTGCCTCCCGTAAAGCGCTTTCTTTATAGCCATATAGCTAGGCTTCTTACTTGATGTTTATTGTGGACGAAGCTCATGAGGGAGCTTGAACTGGTGTGTCCCTCTTCCTTGGGAAGTGTTCCATGCACTTCTTGTGTGGAAACTGAAACTTCACATTCCCTTCTTTTGAATCAATGATAGCACCTGTAGTACGAAGAAAAGGTCTTCCAAGAATAATTGGACTAGAGGTTTTATTCCCCATATCCATGATTAGAAAATCAACAGGCACAAATGTCATATGTAACTCTACCATAACATCACTTACTTTTCCTAAAGCATGTTTAATGGAATCATCAGCAAGTGCAAGTTCAATAGAGCATTTTTCAAGATTTTTCAATTCAAGTACTTCATATAGTTCTTTAGATAAAACAGAGACACTAGATCCTAGATCAAGTATAGCATGGTGTGTCTCTTTTCCAATGGTTACTAGGACTTTGGGAATCCATATATCCCCAAGCTTAGGTGGTATCATAGCCTCTTGGTTGTACCTAGCAATCTTTTCTTTTAACACATGATTAGCAATATAAGAACCAAAACCAGCTTGGTTAAGTTGATGGAAGGATCACTTGCAAATTTTTGTAAGATAGATATTAATTCATGCAAGCTACAATTCTCTAAGTCAAGCAATGGTTTTACTTCACTAAGCATTTTAACTTCTCAACTTTCTTCTTTCATTACCATAATAGTTTCCTTAGCAATTCTCTCTTGCTCATGAATATGTTCCCAAGATTTATTTATAACCTCTTGACAATATTTAATTGTTTCCTCATGTTTTTGAGCTATAATGGTGTTCTTTAATGAGGAAACTTCCTTAGTGAGCTGATCTACCCTTTCAAACAAAGAGTCTTGTTTTTCAAACTTAGATATAAATTCCTTATTAAGCTCCTTTTGAGTAGATATAAATGATCTAATGGTGTTTTCCAAATCACTAGAAACATTACCACTAGTAGTATATTTGTTTGGCACATATGGGGGTTTATTATAAGAGTTATAATTGTTGTTACCATACCCATTATTACCATAGTTCCTAATGAAGTTGACATCAATATTTTCAGGATTATTACCAACTAGTTCTTGCAAAGGCACATTTTCAATATTTTGTTTATTAATGAAAGCAAGAATAGTATCCATTTTAGATGACAAATCATTTGTTTCTTCTATGGAGTTCACTTTCTTAGAAGGATTAGGTGCTCTATCAGTATGCCATTGACTATAGTTTTGCAAAATACTTTCCAATATGTTCTTAGCTTCTACTATAGTTTTTCCCATAAAAGCACCTCCAGCAGCAGAATCAAGAATATTTCTAGACATGTAATTTAGACCATTGTAAAAAGAGTGTAATATGGTCCATTCGTTGACCCCATGTGATGGACAAGTTCTAAGCATAAGTTTAATCCTATCCCAAGCCATAGCAACATGTTCATTTTCATTTTGCCTAAAAGAAAGAATGTTGTTTCTATTTTGCAAAATTTTAACAGGAGGATAGTATTTCTTAATGAAAGCTTCTTTTAAATCATCCCAAGTTTTAATGCTATCAATAGGTAATGAATGCAGCCACTCTTTAGCTTTTCCTCTAAGTGAGAAAGGAAATAACTTCAGTTTTAGAATATCACTTTCCACATTTTTAAATTTCTGCATGTCACATATTTCAACAAAATCATGAAGATGCATAGAGGCATCCTCCATAGCACTACCGCCAAATTGTTCCCTAGTTATCAAGTTCAACAAACTAGGACTTACTTCATAACTCTCAGCATTTATCTTAGGTGTGGCAATGGGCCTAGCAATAAATTGATCATTTGGAGTGTTTGTGTAATCACACAACTTAGTTCTTTCTCCCATTTTAGCAAGTTTTTATGTGTTTTTTAATTTTTTATGCAAAACTGAAAATAAATATGCAAGACAATGACAAAACAAGATAAATTGCTTTGAAGGTAAAGATGGATAAGATGATGCTCACGTAGGTGCAACCTCCCCAAGCTTAGGTGTTAGCACAAGTTGGTGATGAAGTTGACTTGGTGAGATATCCTTGGATAAACCGCGCCAGAAAACAGAGCTAGTGCAGGGACCCTTGGATAAACCTTTCAGCAATGATTCCCCGGCAACGGCGCCAGAAAACAGTCTTGATGGCGTGTAGTTGACGGGAAAAATATTCTGCAGGAAGCTTCGTATCTTCCCCTGCAACGCGCCAGAAAGCACTCTTGATGGCCCTTCACGTAGTTACCTGCGTGAAAAGTAAATGGGTTAGGTTGAGACTCCAAGTGCAGAGTGTGTAGTAAGTGGAAGACGTGTTTTCCCCACGAGGGGTGACTCGAGGGTTTAATATCGAACTCTCGGGGAATCAGTAGTGAAGATTTATCTTTCCTATCCTTCTTTTGGTTACCTACAAAACAAAGTAAATGTTTTGGTCCTCAACCTCACCTAGTGGTTGTCAAGCACAAGGTGTGAGAATGATATCAAGATAATATGCAATGCAAACAAGAAATAAATATGCAATGGTGGTAAATAAATATGCAAGGATGGTGGTAGCAATGATAAATGATATTTTTGGGTTTTATATGATGAATGCAAGATGTAAAAGTGTTTTTGTATTTTCGGATTTTTAAATGGCAGAAAATGGAAAAGTGGTAAAAGTGGTTGGAAAGGTGTTTCTTATGATTAAAAATGGACCGGGGTTCATGGTTTCACAAATGCACTCTCTCTTTAATAAAGTGGTAGACAATGGAACACTAGAGTTGACATATGAGATTGCAACACAACAGTTTAATGACAAGTTATAATTATATGGGCATCACGTCCTAACATAGAGACCTTTTGGTTATTAGTCTCTCTTATACTCCACCAAGATGCGAACTAAATCATAACACCTCAGTAATTAAGATAACTCAGAGTATAGCAATAAGTATCATGACATGAAGTTAAAATAAGAACATGCTAGATCTAGTCATGGAGTAGTGGCAATGGTCACACCCACATCTCCGGTAGCATGGTATTTCTTTTTATCCCTAGTGAGGCAACAAAGTAAGGTAAGATACCCAAGTGGATCGCAGAACTTTCTCTCACGTTCACTGCACTAGCCACCCCCTTACTCCAACTAATGCACAGTTCCCCCTCACACGCTCTCATAAACATGCTTGATCATGACAAGTAAATAAGAACGGGGTACATAATATGCATCTACTTTCATAACTGAAACAAAACCATTGCAATCTCAAACATATATTAACTCATAAAAAGATCCACCACAAAGGTATTACATAGATGACCGTAATCATGTTCAGCAGCTCATACGGTACTAATTAGTGAAGCTCGAGAGAGAGAGATACATAAGTTACTTCCACAAACCCATAGTCCAGAGGTGGACTACTCCCTCTTCATCATGGAGACGGTGGAGAAGTCGTTGGAGAAGATGGAGACCACGCCGGCAGCGCCCCGCCGGAGTTTTCCCCCTCCAATCTGCAGCTCCAGGTCTCTGTTTCGGTGTTTCTGTGTTTCTGCGGCGCTCCTTCCAGAGAAGGTTTTTAGGTCAAAACGAGTCGGTGGAGGAAAGATCGACGGCAACGGAGCTCCGAGGGCCAAAGTGGGGGGTCCCACGCGGCCAGGTACTTGGGCCGCGTGGGCCCACTCATCTGGGCCCTCGGGCCTCCGCTTGTTTGCTTCCTTCGCTCCCACGCTTTGTTCCTTCCAAAAACTGATGCTCGTAAATTTCCAGGTCATTTGGACGTCGTTTGGGTCCCTGAAACATTAAAATATAGAAATAGGGTTTTCTGCCTGCGCAGGGTTAATTCCATAAAAATAGGAAACATATCAAATATTCCCAAAATCATTATAAAACAGTGATATAACCCTTATATGATGCAAATATGACTGGAATATAAGTAAAAATAATGCAAAGTTCATGTATGCATTTTACATGCATCAGGGTCTCCCAACGAACGTGTGCTTTCACGTCATCAAGCAACTTTTTCTGGCGCCGTTGCCTGCGAGCAAGAAGACTTCTGCAAGGGGAGTCTCACGCTTCCAATCTCTTTACTTTGTTTTTGTCTTGCTTAGTTATTTTTATTTTATCTTGTTTGCTTTTAATTATCAAAAACACAAAAAAAAAATAGTTTCCTGCATCTTGTTTATTTCGGTTCATTATTATGTCTAGATCTTTACTTGTTATCAATGGATACTCTTCTTGAAACTTGTCCTATGGCTGAAAACAACATGAAAGAGCTTTATGAAATTTATCTTGAGTTAGGATATGAAGTGTTTGAAGAGAAAATAAAAAACCTATGGAACTTTATTTGCATGATAATACCAATGTTATTGGTATGCACTTTTTGAACACGGTTATTGCTAATGCTATGGAAAACCATAAGCTTGGGGATGTTGGTATTGATTCTTTGGAAGTACCTCCTTTTGATAAATTTGAAGTAACAAACACCTTGACTCAACAAAATAAAATAGCAGAACTACCAAATATTTCCCCCGCTGTTGTTTATGAAAATCCATGCTATTATGATAAATCTTATGATAATCCTCTATTTGTGCCTACTACTGATATTCATGATAATGAGAAGGTTTTCTTAGATTTATATGATCATGCTCTAGATGATGGTCCTGTATTGCCTGATGATATTAATTATACTACTATTGTTAAAAGTGGGTTTGATGACCCCACTGTTTTTGAGATTAATAAAAATTATGTGTTTGTAGATCATGAAAAGAATGCTTTATGTGATAGTTATATTGTTGAGTTTGTTCATGATGCTAACTGAAAGTTATTATGAGAGAGGAAAATATGGTTGTAAAAGTTTTCAAGTCACTAAAACACCTCTGTTTATGTTGAAAGTTTTGAAGTTGCATTTGTTTCATCTTCTTATGATAGTTGTTTTATGCTTCAATAATTTATTTTATTACAAGATTCCTTTGCATAGGAAGTGGGTTAGACTTAAATATGTTTGATATTTACCTTTTGATGCTCTCTTTTGTTTTTCAACTCTTATTCCTATAAGAGCATCATTAAAATCTTCTAGCCTAGCTAAAAGGCGTTAAAGAAAAGCGCTTATGGGAGGCAACCCATTATTTTATTTCTGCAATTTTTCTTTATTTGAGTCAAGGTCTTGTTTACTTCTGTAGCAATTCCTTTGTATCTTTACTTTATCGCATTGTTGTGCCAAGAGTAGTCTCTAATGATAAGATGATGCTAGATCTTGATTACTGCGCAGGAACAGATTTCTGCTGTTCACCGTATTAATTCTTTAAACATATCAGAATGTGAATTAAATCTGAAATTTTTTGTGCGTAATCTTGATATATGTATGCATCTTTCGTTAGTTTTGAGTTTTTCGATCTGAGCAACGTAAGTGCCTTGAAAAAATTCGTCTTTACGGACTGTTCTGTTTTAGACAGATTCTGTCTTTTATTTTGCATTCTCTCTTTTACTAGTGTTGAGTGGAATTCTTTTTTGGGTGGAAGAGCTTCACATAACATCAGTGGCAGTAGCTAATGTTTAAAAAGTAATGGTCATGTTTGTGTCCTTATAGAACATGTGAGTTTTTGATTGTGCACTAACCCTCTAATGAGAATTACTCTGAGTTTGGTGTGGCGAAAGTTTTCAAGGGTCAAGAGAGGAGGATGATATAATGTGATCAAGAAGAGTGAAGAGCTTAAGCTTGGGGATGCTCCCATGGATCACCCCAGCATATTTCAAGAAGACTCAAGCGTCTAAGCTTGGGG
Organism: Poa pratensis; assembly: GCA_947311845.1. Taxonomy (NCBI): domain Eukaryota; kingdom Viridiplantae; phylum Streptophyta; class Magnoliopsida; order Poales; family Poaceae; genus Poa; species Poa pratensis. The sequence goes on along the minus strand of CAMZMU010000033.1, from coordinate 49,115,645 downwards.
ATGCCCAAGGCATCCCCTTCTTCATCAACAACTTATCAGGTCATCTCTAGTGAAACTATATTTTAATTCTTTCACATCATATGTGCTTTACTTGGAGCGTCTGTGTGCTTTTATTTTCACATTGTTATTTTATTTTCTGAGATCAACTTGTTGGATCCTAGCAATCTTGTTTGGGAGAGAGACACGCTCCGCTTTTTCATTTGAATACTCCTATTCTTCACTTATACTTGTTGAGTATTCTTGTCTATCTACTGCTATGCTTTTAGCTCCTATTTTTCATGCATCTCTTGTTCAGAGCTGTTAGTTCTTTTACAGAAAGTACTCTCTTGTTTCACTTATAATTGTTTGGAGAGTTTGTGTTGAAATAAATTGATTGGTGTTTGGTTGGAACAGAAAATGCTGCATGTGGTAGATGGTATAATGGAAAAGACTTACGTATTCTTGTAGATCACTGTCTTGGATAATTTGATACTTGTCAATTGTTTTGAGTTATCAAACAGTTCATGTTTAAGCTTTTGCATCATGTGGTTAAAACCTATTAGTGAAGAACTACCGTAAAGCTTGTTGAAATTTGGTTTGTATAATTGGTATCTCTAAGGTCTAGATATTTTCTAGTAAAAGGGTTTGGTTAACAAGGAAGACAGTGTAGAGTCTTATAATGCTTGCAATATATTTTCATATGAGTCTTGTTGTACCGGTTGATATCATGTGTTTGCTTCAAATAACCTTGCTAGCCTAAACTCTGTACTGAGAGGGAATGCTTCTCGTGCATCTAAAACCTTGAGCCAAAATCCATGCCATTTGTGTCCACCATAACTATCTATATGTGGTATTTCCTTGCCACTATAAGTAAAATTTTCATGTGCTACCTTTAAACTATTCAAAACTTTTATTACTCCTTTTTGTGTCAATGTTTACCAAGCTCATGAGGACGGGGTGGATGTCTTTATGTCACCTGTCAAACAGACTTTACCACCGGACTAGTGGCATATATATCCGCTTATCCATTAATTTTGCAAAAAGAGCTGGCAAATGGGTGCCCAGTCCAAATTAATTACAACTTTAACCGCTTAATTCTCTTCACATTTTTGCCCTGATTTATCAGTCAAGCACTGACAAACAGTGAAATATCTGCATGTGTAAACAAAAGAGAAAGAGGGATTGTGGCGCCCCGACCCGACTGTTATACAGTGATGCTGTGTGTCACCGGTTAAGCGATACAACCGGAGGTTACGGGTTTACCAATCCCCGGCCAAAACCTTTGGCAGGCGTTGCTCGGAATGGATCATCGGCAACGCAACACCCCGATTGATGACTTAACACAGGCACAACCCTCAATGTATAATAGAGAGATCAAGACTTGTGGAACAACTGGCACATCACAGACTCTACGACACAAATCATAATAGTTCAACTCTTATAATAGAGAAAGATAGCAAATGACATCCAGAGGTCACAGACCCAACATTACAACAAGCGGAAGCGAATTAGGTTGTTCTAAACAACAAGATCCAAATATGGCCTAAGAGGCCTACAGATAAACATCACAGCGCCAGCTGTTTCGGGATGTCCCAAGCTGCCACCTGGGAACCCCAGACTACTCGTCGACGTCCACAAAGAACCCACCTTCGAGGTCGGTGAAGTCCTCCTCTGAAACAAAACAAACGACGTTGAGTTCGACGAACTCGCAAGATTATATATAGAGCTTTAGCTCGATGAGGCTTTCAAAGTCATATGGCTGTTTTGCATAAAGCTGATTTTATTTATGAAAACATAACTCAATGGCATCGACTATCCAGAGTATTTTTAAAAGAGGTAAGAAGTGACTCTTTTCTTGATCACTTTTCTCAACATCAACCACTGTACCTGTTCATCATAGGCACCTCCCCGAATCACCCTCGAGGAAGCTCACCTTCCAATCTTGAAGTGGTACCTTTAGTACCCAGGTTTTAATCATTCCGTTCAAGTTATTCTATGATCTTATCGTCCTTTCCCAAGTTGTCCTTAACCGTGGACACGGCTTTTCGAAAAGATTTACCCTGCAGGGGTGTACAATGTTTGCCACGCGTACCGTCCGGCCCATTACCTGCGCATTAGCTCTCTTCCTTGGAAAGCCGGCTAGGTGGGAGCGGTGTCGACTTCTCCCTCGTTAAGGACTTTCCAGGATCATCAGTGGCGGCAGGGCACGCTAGTGCCTTCAACACCCTGCCCCACGGCCACTTATTTTCCTAACACCACAATCCTCATCTCAGTTCATACCACCATCATCACGCACGCGCAAATGGAAGCCCGAACTAGAGGACCCTGGCTAGCCCCGCCCGAGTTATTTAGTCTATGAGGGTTCCTGCACTGCGAATGCATAGGCCTCACGCATGGTTGCACGCTCAGTCTTGGTTCGGGAGGTAAAGAACTCGCACCTAGGCGGCGAGAACGAGACAAAGCACCACAACCACAGTGGCCTCTCATCCCCACCTTTTAGCATCTTATTACCTGTTACCACAATTCTCCACCATCATTTGAACATTCAACACCTGTTTCCAACATAACACATCCATCGGACGGATAACATTTGCCTAAGCATGGCTAAGCATCAGCATAACATAGTTTAGTATCTCAGGCCAACAATACAACCCTATGGATAATAGGAGGGAAACAGGTATTGGCATCGGAAACTTAATGCAACTATAGGATACTCTAATCCAATAAAATTGACATTTGGAACCGCATGCAATATTATAGTGGAGAAAATATTTGCGGAAACATAGGATAAGATATGCTCAGAGGGGGGATTACGCTTGCCTTGATCAAGGTGTTGGAAGTACGGATCGTCGGGGTATTGCGGTGTGACCCCGGTTGCTTGATCTATCGAAACATAACAACGGAAGAGCAATCAATCACCACACATGCTTCAACAGATGCAATGCGCAAACACATGATGTCATGACACGTTAAATCCCCGGAGAGGGGAATGATTCATCTATTCAATTTAAACGGAGTTCGGACGCGCAAGGGGGTACATCTCGGATATTCCGTGGATTTAAGTAAGGCGGCATATTTACGGGTTGAACAAGGTGGTTGAAACCCTAAGATTAAATAGTAGATGAAATGCCATGAGCATGATATTTATTTTAATGAGTAAATCACATTTTTCCGACAATTTGGTATAACACACACATTTTTCGGAATCACCGATAACAAGCTATTACATTTACAACATCTCTTTTAAATTAAACCCTGGTTAGTATTTAATCCCACACCGAAATATTATTTAACCCTAAAGGAAAGAAAGAGAGAATAAATTAGACAGCCGGAAAAGAAATTGGTATAGGACACTTCGGAATAATCCCGGAATTCCGATGAACTCGGAATAATCCGGCCGATTCCGAATTGAATCCGGAATAAGCGAAATAGGTACTGGATTGGGTCGGAAGCAAGTTGTTAGATACCCGGAAAATTCCGATCGTCCGGAATTCCGGATGCGTTCCGACCCAGTTCCGAGCGGAGAGAAAAACGTGCGCGACGGCGACGGAAACTTCGGCGGCGGCGTTTCTACGGCGCGAGCACGAAGCAGCGCGGGAGGGGAAGGGGAGAAGGGTGCATTGGCTCGGGAAGCTCACCACGAGCTCGTTGGGGGGGGGGGGTCGGGTGGCCGGAGGAGAGTCGCCGGCGCCGGAATCGCGCGGCGGAGCTCGGAGAAGCCGCGGCTGTGGTCGGCGGGGAACGTGGCGGCACGGACGATTTACGGTCTCCCAGCTCAATTCCTCTGGCAGGGAAGTACTAGGCGAGGCGGCGGAGCTCTTGGTGGTCCTGGCTGGGCTCGGGGAGCGCTCAATCGACGGCGCCGTGCTCAGCCATGGCGGCGCTGTGGTGAGTTCGTGGGGGGAGTGAAAGGGGAACGGCGGGAGCACGTGAGGGGATAGGGTACGGGGTAGGAGAGCATGTGGGGCTCGTGGGGCGTGCTCCTCGCAGAGGGAGGGCAGAGAAGGAGGGGGGCCCGGGCGCGCGCGACGTGCAGCAAGGCCACGGCGGCATGGCGCCCTGTGCAAGGAGAGAGACGACGACGTTTCTCACATAACCCCCTGGGAGTTTTCAGTCCATCACAGACTAGTCCTCTCTTCCTTTTCTTTTAATTCCAGCAGGTTTAGGTATTTTATTAAGGCACTAAACCATTTGTAAAAAATTATGACAAAAATTGTGTAACCTCTCCCTAACAAGTAGAAGCTCCACAAAAATTGGCATGTTGAGATAAAAAGTCTTTTATAACTTTTGTTTAGAGAGTTTGGAAATAGGGCATTTTGCAAAATTAAAAAATGTTGCTCATTTGGAGAATTTATAGCAATTGCAAAATATTGTTTTGAGCTCTTGGAACTTCCTTGACAAATATAAGATGTCAAGAAATTTGTTTTGCAACTTGGAGTGCCTTCATTGGGTGGAAGTTTTGATTCAAGCAAGTGTGGCATTTCACTTTTCAATGTTGCCAAACCAACTATTGTGTTGTTTAGCAATTTTAAATGTATGCCATGATGCATGTATGGAATGCAAAAAGTGAAAATTTGGTCCATAATTTGCATTACCAAAAGTGGGCTATTACAAATCTACCCCCCTTACAGGAATCTCGTCCCGAGATTCTAAGGTTGCGGAAAGAAGTCGGGATACTCCTCACGAAGACTAGACTCTCTTTCCCAAGTTGCTTCTTCCTCGGAATGGTGAGACCATTGAACTTTGAGGAACTTGGTAGTCTTGTTCGGGTCTTCCTTTCGCTTCATCCAGGACACGGATAGGATGCTCGCGATAAGTGAGATCTTCCTGGAGATCTAGCTCTCATGATTGACCCCATGGATAGGATCCTTGAAACACCGGCGAAGTTGGGAGACATGAAACACATCATGTACATTTGGGAATTTGACCGGTAACTCCAATTGATAAGAAAGATCTCCTCGCTTGGCCAGAACGGTGAAAGGGCCAACATAGCGAGGTGCCAATTTCCCTTTGATTCCGAAGCGGCGAACGCCACGAAGGGGAGAGACGCGGAGATAAGCTTTATCACCAATTTCATAGTGAATTTCCTGATGGTGCTTATCATAGTAGCTCTTCTGCCTAGACTGAGCAATCTTCAGATTCTCTCTTATGATTCGAACCTTCTCCTCAGCTTCATTGATCACATCCGGACCAAAGAGTGCTCTCTCTCCGGTCTCGGACCAATTTAGAGGAGTGCGGCATTTTCTTCCATATAGAGCCTCGAATGGAGCCATGCCCAGACTAGCTTGATAGCTATTGTTGTAGGAGAACTCCGCGAAAGGGAGATACTTTTCCCAACCCTTGCCAAAAGAGATTACACATGCCCGAAGCATGTCTTCCAAACTTGGTTCACTCTTTCGGTCTGACCATCAGTTTGAGGATGGTAGGCGGTACTGAAGTTGAGACGGGACCCCATAGCAGTTTGGAAACTCTGCCAAAACTTGGATACAAAGATACTTCCACGGTCCGATATGATCCTCAGAGGGACCCCATGCAATGGAACAATACGAGCCAAATATAAGTCAGCAAGTTGACTTGCCCGTATATCATCACGGACTGGTAGGAAGTGAGCAACCTTGGAAAGACGATCAATGATTACCCAGATTGCATTGTTGCCCTTTTGAGATCGGGGAAACCCGGTGATGAAGTCCATACCAATTTCATCCCATTTCCACTCGGGACTGCAATAGGGCGAAGAGTGCCGGCAGGCCTTTGATGTTCAGCCTTTACCCGTCGACAGGTGTCGCATTCAGCAACATACTTGGCAATTTCTCGTTTCATCGAGTCCACCAGAATTGTGGTCGAAGGTCTTGGTACATTTGGTACTACCGGGATGAATAGAGAGAGGAGATTCATGAGCTTCTTGGAGGATCAGCTCCCTCAATTTTCGTTTCTTTGGCACTACCAAGCGGTCACCAAAATAAACAACTCCGGATTCATTGACAGAAAAACATTTGCCTTCCCGCTAGCAATGTTCTCTTGATTTTGAATACCCTTGTCACGGTTTGAGCATCCTTAATCTGGTCTACAAGAGTAGATTTGATCTCCAGATTTGCAAGGTAGCCGAGGGAACAATTTCCAGTTCAAACGAGAGAACTCTTCATGAAGAGCAGGTTGGGCCTTTCAATCATCAGATTGTTGCAATAGGACTTCCGACTTAGCGCGTCAGCCACGACGTTTGCTTTGCCGGGTTGATAGTTCAGACTCACATCATAGTCCTGATTAACTCCAACCAACGCCTTTGCCTGAGATTTAAATCCGGCTGGGTGAAGAGGTACTTCAGACTCTTGTGATCCGAGAAGATCTCGCAACGGTTACCAAACAGGTATGGTCTCCATTGCTTCAAAGCATAGACCACCGCGGCAAGTTCTAGATCATGAGTTGGGTAGTTGAGCTCATGCGGCTTAAGTTGGCGAGAAGCATATGCCACCACATGGCCATCTTGCATTAACACAGCCCAAGCCTTGCAGAGAGGCGTCACAGAAGACGACGAAATCCTTGCTGTGTCCGGCAGGACAAGCACAGGAGCGGACGTGAGTTTGGCTTTCAGTGTTTTGAAGCTCTCTTCAGCTTCGGCCGACCATACAAACTTTTTATCCTTCTTGAGAAGGTCAGTCAGGGCCTTGGCTATCTTGGAGAAACCTTCGATGAATCGGCGGTAGTAACCCGCCAATCCGAGAAAGCTACGATGTCCTTGACTGACATTGGAGTTTTCCAATCCAAATGGACTGAATCTTGTCAGGAATGACAGCCACACCATTAGCGGATATCACATGACCAAGGAAGACAAGATTATCCAACCAAAACTCACACTTGGAGAACTTGGCATAGAGGCGGTGTTCTCGAAGTCTGTCAGAACCAAACGAAGATGTTCCTCATGCTCTTCATTGGTTTTGGAATAGATGAGGATGTCATCAATGTAAATGACGACAAACTTGTCAAGATAATCCATGAAGATGGAGTTCATGAGCCTCATGAAAGTAGCTGGAGCATTTGTGAGACCAAAGGACATGACGGTATACTCATATGAGCCATAACGAGTAACAAATGCCGTCTTTGGAATATCCTCCTTTCTGATTTATCTGATGGTATCCTGACCTCAGATCCATCTTGGAGAATACCGTTGCACCAGCTAACTGATCCAACAGATCATTGATGCGAGGAATAGGATACTTGTTCTTGATTGTCACCGCATTCAACGGTCGATAGTCAGAGACTAGACGAGGCACGGTAGAATCCCTCTTCTTGACAAAGAGTACCGGACAACCCCAAGGTGAACTGCTAGGCTGGATGAAATCCTTGCTAACAGCTGATCAATTTGCTCTTTCAACAGAGCCAACTCTTCCACCGGCATACGGTAGGGCTTCTTGGAAATTGGAGCGGTACCGGGAAGTAGATCTATGACAAACTCCACACTTCGGTCAGGAGGCATGCCAGGCAATTCTTCCGGGAACACATCCGGGAAGTCACACACCACGTGTATGTCCTGGATTTCAGGAGGGGATTCGCCTTCCATAAAGCAAAGGAGAATCTCAGGTGAGTTGGGTATGATGGAGACGGAGGTCTTGACAATGCAGACCAATACTTCACACTGTCACCGGAAGAATTGGTCACGGTGACGGTCTTGGCAGCACAGTCGAGATTAGCCTGGTATTTGGCTAGCCAGTTCATGCCCAGTATGACATCAATGCCACTTGACCTCAGAGCTACCAAAGCGAAAGGAAAAGAGTAGTAACCGATAGTAATCTGAACTTCAGGAGTAACCCCATCGGTTTGCCATTTGGAGCCAGGAGTGGCGATCACCAAGGGACGCTCATTTCTCAACGGTATTTTGTGGTCTTTTGCAAAAGCTATGGATATGAATGAATGCGATGCTCCAGAATCAAACAAAACTGTAGCACGTTGTTGTTGATTCGTAACTCACCCATGAGAACGCCGGGGTCCTCTTCAGCTTCTTCAGCAGAGATGTGGTTCAGGCGACCACGCACAATAGGTCCAGCCTTGCCAGCTGGAGTGGCAGGGGCTCGTGCAGGAGTTATCGCGAGAGGTGCCTTCTGGGGGCACTCCCTGGAGTAGTGGCCAGCCTGGCCACAGGTAGCAAGTGAGTCCAGGTGGAGCAGGTAGCATAGGACGGTACCCACTCCCGCCTACCCCAAGTGTCGAAGTAGTGGGGCGCGGAGGAGGTGGCCTGTATCCCGCGGCTCGGCATGAATGGAGCACGCGGCACAGCGCTGTAGGGAACAAACACCCTGCGCTTCTTGCTCTCAGAACCCGAGGAACTCTGGTGGTCCCCGTGTGCGGGCCTCTTGGAAGCCTCAAGTTCCTTTCTTCCTTGCTCGGAGTAAAGCCTGGTTGAACAGCTCCTGATAGGTCTGGAACCTGAAGGGCACAACTCATAGCGGAGCTGCGGCGAAGACCCTTGCGGAACAGCTCTTGCTTGTCAGCATCATTGGTCACGTCCCTTGGGGCGTAACGAGAGAGATGGTTGAACTCACGACCATAAGTGCGGAGGTCCATCCGTCCCTGTTGCAAATCCAGGAACTCCCTCCTCTTCAAGTCCATGATCGGCTGGGGAATGTACTCCGCACGGAAGGCAGTGCGAAATCAGCCCAGGTGAAGACATGGTTGGCTGGAAACAAAGCCACATGGCTTTCCCACCAACAGCCAGCAGCACCAACCAAGAGAGGTGGCAAAGTTGACTTGCTCAGCCACTGGGACATGCAGCGCGGAGAACTTGCGCTCCAAAGCACGAAGCCAATCATCAGCTTCCAGTGGCTCCTTAGCATCAGCAAAGGGGTGGCTGCGAGCGCAGGAACTCAGTGAGAGTGTTGCACTCGTTCCTCCGTGCATTCTGCTGCACCAACTGCTCAAGCAAGCGCTCATTGCGCCCACGGTTCTCCTCAATGGCCATCAAGACCTCAGCCATCGAGGGTGGTGGCGGCAGATCATCCTCATCATCATTGTGGTTACCGCGACCACCACGGCCTCCACGGCCTCCTCGAGCCATTCTGGAGATTTGACAATGACACGTTAGTATCTTTCTCCGAATGGTCGAACAATAGCATTAGCGTCTACACAAGTACACAGACTAGGGACGATAATACTTTGCGAAAGGAAAACAACAAGATAGAACTTGGGTCAAAGATCAGCATCATGTGCTACTAGTGAGAGTTAAGAAATCACAACTTAACACACTCTAGTTGACACAATCCGGGACCTTATGTTCAAGTCCTGGGTTAAAACCCAAAGAAAGGATCAAATGATTGACTCGGTAGAAAAACAGTCAACATGAGTTGATTTGGGATTGCAACGCAGCGGGAGCAACGTGACACATAACACTAAAGGTCGAACCCACCCCGTTTCTAATCATTTTGAAGTAACAGACGAGGAGTAAAACCTTTAAACTCAAATCGAGGTAAGATTGCTCCGAGATTAGAGGGTAACCAGATAAGGAGTAAAAAGAATCCTAAGATGGTTTTCACAACTCATTTTTAGGTTAAAAATATTTTCACAAACACTAGACTCAACGTCGACCAGTAGAAGGGTTTCCTACAGGCAGTACTGCTCTGATACCAACTTGTGGCGCCCCGACCCGACTGTTATACAGTGATGCTGTGTGTCACCGGTTAAGCGATACAACCGGAGGTTACGGGTTTACCAATCCCCGGCCAAAACCTTTGGCAGGCGTTGCTCGGAATGGATCATCGGCAACGCAACACCCCGATTGATGCCTTAACACAGGCACAACCCTCAATGTATAATAGAGAGATCAAGACTTGTGGAACAACTGGCACATCACAGACTCTACGACACAAATCATATAGTTCAACTCTTATAATAGAGAAAGATAGCAAATGACAACCAGAGGTCACAGACCCAACATTACAACAAGCGGAAGCGAATTAGGTTGTTCTAAACAACAAGATCCAAATATGGCCTAAGAGGCCTACAGATAAACATCACAGCGCCAGCTGTTCCGGGATGTCCCAAGCTGCCACCTGGGAACCCCAGACTACTCGTCGACGTCCACAAAGAACCCACCTTCGAGGTCGGTGAAGTCCTCCTCTGAAACAAAACAAACGACGTTGAGTTCGACGAACTCGCAAGATTATATATAGAGCTTTAGCTCGATGAGGCTTTCAAAGTTATGGCTGTTTTGCATAAAGCTGATTTTATTTATGAAAACATAACTCAATGGCATCGACTATTCAGAGTATTTTAAAAGAGGTAAGAAGTACTCTTTTCTTGATCACCTTTTCTCAACATCAACCACTGTACCTGTTCATCAAAGGCACCTCCCCGAATCACCCTCGAGGAAGCTCACCTTGCAATCTTGAGTGGTACCTTAGTACCCAGTTTTTAATCATTCCGTTAAGTTATTCTATGATCTTATCGTCCTTTCCCAAGTTCCTAACCGTGGACACGGCTTTTCGAAAAGATTTACCCTGCAGGGGTGTACAATGTTTGCCACGCGTACCGTCTCTCTCTTCTTGGAAAGCCGGCTGGGTGGGAGCGGTGTCGACTTCTCCCTCGTTAAGGACTTTCCAGGATCATCAGTGGCGGCAGGCACGCAGTGCCTCAACACCCTGCCCCACGGCCACTCATTTTCCTAACACCACATCCTCATCCAGTTCATACCACCATCATCACGCACGCGCAAATGGAAGCCCGAACTAGAGGACCCTGGCTAGCCCCGCCCGAGTTATTTAGTCTATGAGGGTTCCTGCACTGCGAATGCATAGGCCTCACGCATGGTTGCACGCTCAGTCTTGGTTCGGGAGGTAAAGAACTCGCACCTAGGCGGCGAGAACGAGACAAAGCACCACAACCACAGTGGCCTCTCATCCCCACCTTTAGCATCTTATTACCTGTCACCACAATTCTCCACCATCATTGAACATTCACACCTGTTTCCAACATGAACACATCCATCGACGGATAACATTTGCTAAGCATGGCTAAGCATCAACATAGCATAGTTAGTATCTCAGGCCAACAATACAAACCTATGGATAATAGGAGGGAAACAGGTATTGGCATCGGAAACTTAATGCAACTATAGGATACTCTAATCCAATAAAATTGACATTTGGAACCGCATGCAATATTATAGTGGAGAAAATATTTGCGGAAACATAGGATAAGATATGCTCAGAGGGGGGATTACGCTTGCCTTGATCAAGGTGCTGGAAGTACGGATCGTCGGGGTATTGCGGTGTGACCCCGGTTGCTTGATCTATCGAAACATAACAACGGAAGAGCAATCAATCACCACACATGCTTCAACAGATGCAATGCGCAAACACATGATGTCATGACACGTTAAATCCCCGGAGAGGGGAATGATTCATCTATTCAATTTAAACGGAGTTCGGACGCGCAAGGGGGTACATCTCGGATATTCCGTGGATTTAAGTAAGGCGGCATATTTACGGGTTGAACAAGGTGGTTGAAACCCTAAGATTAAATTGTAGATGAAATGCCATGAGCATGATATTTATTTTAATGAGTAAATCACATTTTTCCGGACAATTTGGTATAACACACACATTTTTCGGAATCACCGATAACAAGCTATTACATTTACAACATCTCTTTTAAATTAAACCCTGGTTAGTATTTAATCCCACACCGAAATATTATTTAACCCTAAAGGAAAGAAAGAGAGAATAGATTAGACAGCCGGAAAAGAAATTGGTACAGGACACTTCGGAATAATCCCGGAATTCCGATGAACTCGGAATAATCCGGCCGATTCCGAATTGAATCCGGAATAAGCGAAATAGGTACTGGATTGGGTCGGAAGCAAGTTGTTAGATACCCGGAAAATTCCGATCGTCCGGAATTCCGGATGCGTTCCGACCCAGTTCCGAGCGGAGAGAAAAACGTGCGCGACGGCGACGGAAACTTCGGCGGCGGCGGTTTCTACGGCGCGAGCACGAAGCAGCGTGGGAGGGGAAGGGGAGAAGGGTGCATTGGCTCGGGAAGCTCACCACGAGCTCGTTGGGGGGGGGGGGGGGTGGTCGGGGTGGCCGGAGGAGAGTCGCCGGCGCCGGAATCGCGCGGCGGAGCTCGGAGAAGCCGCGGCTGTGGTCGGCGGGAACGTGGCGGCACGGACGATTTACGGTCTCCCAGCTCAATTCCTCTGGCAGGAAGTACTAGGCGAGGCGGCGGAGCTCTTGGTGGTCCTGGCTGGGCTCGGGGAGCGCTCAATCGACGGCGCCGTGCTCAGCCATGGCGGCGCTGTGGTGAGTTCGTGGGGGGAGTGAAAGGGGAACGGCGGGAGCAGGTGAGGGATAGGGTACGGGGTAGGAGAGCATGTGGGGCTCGTGGGGCGTGCTCCTCGCAGAGGGAGGGCAGAGAAGGAGGGGGGCCCGGGCGCGCGCGACGTGCAGCAAGGCCACGGCGGCATGGCGCCCTGTGCAAGGAGAGAGACAACGACGTTTCTCACATAACCCCCTGGGAGTTTTCAGTCCATCACAGACTAGTCCTCTCTTCCTTTTCTTTTAATTCCAGCAGGTTTAGGTATTTTATTAAGGCACTAAACCATTTGTAAAAAATTATGACAAAAATTGTGTAACCTCTCCCTAACAAGTAGAAGCTCCACAAAAATTGGCATGTTGAGATAAAAAGTCTTGTATAACTTTTGTTTAGAGAGTTTGGAAATAGGGCATTTTGCAAATTAAAAAATGTTGCTCATTTGGAGAATTTATAGCAATTGCAAAATATTGTTTTGAGCTCTTGGAACTTCCTTGACAAATATAAGATGTCAAGAAATTTGTTTTGCAACTTGGAGTGCCTTCATTGGGTGGAAGTGTTGATTCAAGCAAGTGTGGCATTTCACTTTTCAATGTTGCCAAACCAACTATTGTGTTGTTTAGCAATTTTAAATGTATGCCATGATGCATGTATGGAATGCAAAAAGTGAAAATTTGGTCCATAATTTGCATTACCAAAAGTGGGCTGTTACAGGGATGATCTGCCTTGCTGGTAGAAATAACGTCCTTCATGGGAGCCACTCTTAAAAGTCTGTTTGGCAGGGGTCATATTGTACTTTCCATTTTCTAATTTGTTGACAATTAACAAACACCACTCAAAACTTATATTTTTACTCTCTATATGATTTTAAAAACTTAAAAAGCTCTAGCACATGATTTAATCCCTGCTTCCCTCTGCGAAGGGCATTTCTTTTACTTTTATGTTGAGTCAGTTTTCCTACTTCTTTCTATCTCAGAAGCAAACACTAGTGTCAACTTTGGTGCAACAATTTTTTTTATATGCTAGTATATTGTACTTATTATATTGCTTTGTGTTGACAAATATCCATGAGATATACATGTTGAAAGTTGAAAGCAATTGCTGAAACTTAAATCTTCCTTTGTGTTGGTTAAATACCTTTTAGTTAGAATCTATTGCTTTATGAGTTAACTCTTATGCAAAACTTTTTGATACTTGTCTCGAAAGTACTATTCATGAAAAGTTTTTGCTTATATGATTCAGTTGTTTGCTCATTATCTATTTGTTAGCAAACTATAGACCATTGACCTGGATCACTTCATTCATAACATGTGCTTTACAATACTATTTGATCAAGATTATGATGGTAGCATGTCACCTCAGAAATTATTTTGTTTTTATCGTTTTACCTACTCGAGGACGAGTAGAACTAAGTTTGGGGATGCTTGATACGTCTCAAACGTATCTATTATTTCTGATGTTCCATGTTGATATTATACCAATTGTTACATGTTTTTATATACACTTCATAGCATTTTTATGCATTTTCTGGGACTAACCTATTAACAAGATGCCACAGTGCCAGTTCCTGTTTTCTGCTGTTTTTGTATTCCAGAAAAGCTGTTCTGGAAATATTCTCGGAATTGGACGAAACTTGGACATAACCTTCTATTTTCCCGACACGTACACGGAGTCCAAAGGATAGACGGAGGCGACCGAGGAGGCAGCCACGTCAGGGGCCGGCGCGGCCCCTCCTCCTGCCGCGCCGGGGGTGGCGTGACCCCCTCGGGTGCCTCCAGACGCCGCCCTTTCGCCTATATAATGCCTTCGTCCAGAAATCCCTAAATACCCGAGCCTCCATCCACGAAAGTTCCGTAGCCGCCGCCGTCGTCAACCCTAGTTCGGAAGGGTTCTGAAGCTCTTCCCGGCACCCTGCCGGAGAGGTGAATCATCACCGGAGGGCTCTACATCACCATGCCTGTCTCCGGAGTGACGCGTGAGTAGTTCATCCTTGGACTACGGGTCCATAGCAGTAGCTAGATGGTTGTCTCTCCTCCTTGTGCTATCATGTTTAGATCTTGTAAGCTGCCTATCATGATCATCTTATTGTAATGCTACATGTTGTGTTTGCTGGGATCCGATGAATATTGATACTATGATCAAGTTGATTATCAATCTATCTTATATGTTATTTATGATCTTGCATGCTTTCCATTACTAGTAGATGCTTTGGCCAAATAGATGCTTGTAACTCCAAGAGGGAGTATTTATGCTAGATAGTGGGTTCATGCCTCCGGTAATCTGGGCGAGTGACAGCAACGTCTAAGGTTGTGGATGTGCTGTTGCCACTAGGGGTAAAACAGCAATGCTTTGTCTAAGGATAATTGTATTGTTTACATTATGCACTTTACTTAATGCAATAATCTGTTGTTTGCAACTTAATACCAACGGGGAACACGGATGTCAACCTGAAGGTGGATTATTAGTCATAGACGCTGTTGGACAACGGTCTATGTATCTTGTTGTAATGCCCAATTGAATATTATAGTAGTCATCTTGTCATATATGCATTGTCATGCGCTCTCTATTCATCAATTGCCCAACTGTAATTTGTTTACCCAGCATGTTAGTTATCTTTTATGGAGAGACACCACTAGTGAACTGTGGACCCCGGTCCATTTTTTACACTGATAATATAACCAACTGCAATCATTGTTCCTTTTCATTCTCTGCAATTAAACACTATTTTCCACACCATACGTTTAATCGTTTGTTTACAGCAAGCCGGTGAGATTGACAACCTCACTGTTTCGTTGGGGCAAAGTAGTTTGATTGTGTTGTGTGTAGGTTCCACGTTGGTGATCGAGTAAACGACGCCACCAACAACCTTCAGAGGTGCCTTTTACTCCTACTGGATCTGACAACCTTGGTATCTTACTGAGGGAAAACTTGCTGCTGCACTGCTTCATACCTTCCTCTTGGGGTCTCCCAACGAACGTGTGCTTTCACGTCATCAGCTGGTCACGTCGATGTGTCCGTACATTAGCTTGCATGCAGCAGCTTATTCCATACGACTATGATTGGACACGTAAGTTATCTGGGTATACGTGGATGTTCTAAACAGGTATGATGTTCGCTATATATCATCTGGAATAGCTATGTTTTCCTTCAGTGTAGGGGATAGTAACCATGGATGAGCCGATGGATTTAGATGAACTCTTTGAGTCCTATGAGCGAGATATAGAAGAAGATGCCGCTCGAGCTGATGTTTTGCCGTTTCCTCGAGTACGTCCTATTGGTAAATTCTAGCGGTGAAATATTTAATTTTCTGTATGGTTCCGTGTTCTCTTCTAGAAGTTGGCTGTTTTTAAAATCGTGATTTCAGAGGTTGTGTTTTCTTTTCAGATGAAGTGCGTACTATTAGTATTTCGCCAAAGGTTATTTTGGCTGAGATCGCTAACGGTGTCCCTGCTTTAGCACCACAGTTTGACAATTGGTACAGATATGGTGTCTTGTTCAGTGTTGCGTCCATGCGTGTGTTTGATTCTGCTGTTCCTGTCCAGTTGAACGAAGTATCTGCCACATGTGGTCAGGAATTTAATACTAAGGAGATGTCTGAAGAGAAATCGGCGGAGGCATTGATCAGGAAGTTAGAATTAGAGTATAACTTGGAGACTAAAGATTGGAATTGGTGGGACAAACGTTGTTTTTATCAAGCCTCCCTCAAGTCTCGTGGTAAGCTGGCTGCTGTCGAGGAGGAAAATTGGGCTTTGAATATGAAGTTAGAAGCTATGGCAAGAGGATGGCGTCGTAGGATTGAAGGCGTTGATTCGCGCCCGTTGCATATGTATGTGACATTGCTTTGTAAAATGAGTTATTAATCGTGAGTGTAGGAATATAATTTGGTTCACGAAATCTTTGAACATGACAGGCAGGTAACAAAATGCTATTCGGGCTAGATCTAAAAGACAAATTTCTGGATCCGAATATCCGGATTCAAAATTTTGAAATCTGTCAGAATTTGTCTTTTTTGCACAGCCTAAAATACAACGAATTCAAAGGTTAAAGAGAAATATGTATATGTCCGTCAAAATAAAAAGGTTAAAACATGAAAGTTGTTTGGAAGGGTGATATCCATCTACTCGTGAAAGAAAAATTCAAACGAATGACTGAGTACGACGAATTTGACAAAATTCGTCGAATGTTTTTGCGAATCTAGATCCAAAATTGAGAAGTTAGAGTCGACCAAATTTGAAACCGATCACGGGAATGGAACCTACTCGTCGACGCGCATATATTTCATGTATATATCATCATGAAAAGGAGAGCGAATCGTAATTTTTGGTAAATGCGAGGGTCTTTCCGGAAAAGCGACCGCATATATTTCATGTATATATTATCATGAAAAGGAGAGCGAATCGTAATTTTTGGTAAATGCGAGGGTCTTTCCGCAAAAGCGACGCGCGGGCCGTCGGATTTGAATCGGACGGCGCGGAGACGTGTGTGCACTGTAGACCGGAGGACCGATTCATAATCTTTGGAAAACGTGGGGACTTTTCTGGAAAAAAAGGATCGATTCATAATTTTTGGAAAACGCGGGGACTCTTCTGCAAAAAAGCGTGGGGTTCGCGCGTGTGTTTTGTACCGGAGGACCGATTTACAATTTTTGGAAAACGCGGGTACTCTTCTACAAAAAAGCATGCGGGCTGCTGGATCTGGATCGGACGGCGCGGAGGCGTCCGCACACTGTAGAAGCGCACTTCTACAGTGCGAGGCGACGTGGATGCCTCCACGGAGCGCTGAAACGGTCCTCTTTGATATATGTATAGATATAGGTACACAAGTTGGAGGACAAAAGGCTCCTATATAGACAATATGGAAACAATTCCAATCTAATATTGTGCAATCTCTAACTACGTAAATGTATCTTGCCCTCACAGCCACAACCGTAGATGTAGCGTCGTGAACATCAGTGATGTAGAAACTAGCGGCTGGCATCTCTCTTGGAGTGGTAGCGGAAATGTCATGGACAATGTCACGACCCGGACGCTTGGACTGTAGAGGAAGCTGTTGAGGTGCTCAGGCGAGGTAGTAGCCCTTTGTGCTGATGTTGAGGTAGCCGAGAATGGAGGGTAGTAGCCGTAGTCGAGATAGTTGTGCTAGAGGACACCATGGTCGATGTCATGGTGGGGGATGATAGTGTCGAGGTAGCCGCAGATGAAGCCACCTGCGTAGAGAAGTGGAGCAGAGAGGGACGTGATCTAGGTTAGAATTACGGTGGAATCAAGTGGATTGGGTGTCACAGGTTTCACCAAACCCTGTGAGGTTTATATCGATAACTAGAGGCTGGGGCGCCCCTCGGGGCGCCTCCTAGCCGGTCAGTTGCGCCCCAATTACACACAGACATAGTATATACTAGAAGGGTTTGGCGCGCTTTGCTGCGCCCGAGGGTATTATGTCTAAGTAAAGATTGGTGTCTCTTATATGACCAAGTACAAGTTCATACCCCTTTCAGATAAATATTGTACTTATTAGTCTAACAGCTGCAATATAAACTGTATAAGAGAATTAACAACTTTGGATTTGTTAGTCTCTTAACGAGGCGAGCCCGACAACTGGTGTCTAGAGCGGAGGATCCGTGCAAGGCGAGGCTAGTCGAGGTGCAGCCGGAGGTAGCTGTTGTGTTTCACTCGTGCTCGTGCTTGCAGGGAAGGAGGAGGCAAAGTGAGAAAGGGGACGTGAGGAGGGCAGCTCGGGTGGCTCGTTAGCCGGATCTATAAAAGTGAGTCATTGGTGGCCATGCACAGGAGGAGAGTGAACACAACACTCGAGACAGAATCCCTCCCAATCCATGATGCCCTTGAGCAGTTAGTGCTGAATTTGCGGTCAAATCGACACAGTTGTGGCAGAGCTGCCGGATTCGAGGCCGAATGGATGAGAAAGAGGCGGCGGTGGTCACTGGAGGAGAGGCATGTGGGCAACATGAAAATTATGATCGACAGTTGTCATGCACGTGTTGGCCTTTCTGTTTTATGGCGGCAGCCCAAGTGTTTAATTTTACAACACATGTTTTTTTTTGGTTTGACAAAAAAAATGAAAAAAATTACATCAAGCAGAGCTGCTGGAGCAAGATTTTTTTTTTGTCCCAAATGACCTAATACGGATAAGAGTCGATGGTGGCTGTGTGCGGGCAGACCGCGACGGCCAACATCACCGGAGGCCAAATCTCTTCCGATCTGCGGTGCGCCAGTGCCCTTGTACAGTAGTGGTGGATTCGCAACCGAATCGGTAAGAGTTGTGGCGGAACTGTCATATTCTAGGCCAAATCGATGTGAGAAGAGACGACAGTGGTCACCGTAGGAGTGGCGTGAGGGTGACATGAAACTTCGATTGGCAGTTAGCGTGCGCGTGTTGGCCTTTCTGTTATATAGCATCAACCCAAATATTTTATATTTGTAGCACTTGATGTTTTTTTATTTGACAAAAAATGAAAATTTACATCGAGGGCAGCTGTCGGAGTAAGATTTTAGCATCAAATGACCTAAAAAGAGTTATGTCGTAAGCTATTGAAAATGCTCTAAGAGAGGGGCAACAATATGTAGTAGATAGGAAATATGTTTTGTATTAACATGAACGGACAAATGATATTTTTCTTACCTTGGTCTAAACCAATAGAAAGTTGACACGTGGAGCAACAAGAGAGCTCTATTCCTAGGAGCTTCTTACCTTGGTCTAATCCAATAGACAGTTGACACGTGGAGAAACAAAAGAGCTGTTCTAATCCAATAGACCGTTGACACGTGGAGAAACAAGAGAGCTCTATTCCTAGGGAGCTTAGTTCTTTTAAGATTCATTACACTTACGTTTGCCCCATATCACATGGTTAAAATTTTACTCCAACGTGTTACTATTTAGAAGAGCCTGACATTTATAACACGCAAAACACAAGAGATACCATCACATTCTCATATCCTTGATAAGCAATATTAGACGACTAATAATGCTAACAGAACCTCTCGGTCATGCATACTCCTCAAATAAACCAGCTCACGGAATTGAACATCATAAATGCAGTGGATAACACATGGAACCAAAGTTTTTTTTTTTTTGAACGACATGTGACCAAAGTTGAGAGTTCATGGACAACAAAAAAATATGCTACTTCTGGACCAGTGAGACACGCTAGATTGATATATCACTAATTTATGTTGAGAGGTTCAGCGTCGTCTTCTGGAGGTGCTGTTGCGACGGGCTTCGACGGCTTGATCGACTGCGTTTTTCTGTTCTTTCTTTGTGTTTCTTGTTAAGTTCGCAGTGTAGATCCCTTAAAAAAAAATTTATGTTGAATAAATTTTGATCCATCTCATCATGTGTGTACAAATTTGGTGTGGACGAGACCATATAGCGTGAGACTGCATCCATTCATTTCTAGATGAAGCGTCAAGATGATTCATGCTTTCCTGCGCTGGAAAAGAATTCATCTTGAGTTTCTTCAACATAGAAACTATCAGTCATCTGATTTAACAACACAACGATACACGATGGTGTATTTTGAGAGAATATATGGTACATATATTGTGGACTGCAAACCATCGTGGCTTGACCTCAGGATCTTATTTTCTTCTTGAAGACCACCTCCACTACCTTGGGTTAAGAGAATCTGTAATCTCGCAAAATTTGAAGATAGCGCGCTTATGAAAATGATGAGTCAGAGCAACATATCCGAGAATCAGGACTCAAAGCACATACGTATACCACATACTACTAAGTTGATTTTTAGGAAAAATAATTCTAGGCTAAATAAGTGCTAATTTTCCTTGAGAACAGATATATAGCTACAGTCTTTTTGTCGAACCTACTGCCCTGACTCCTGAATCAACATTTAATCAAAAACGTAAAGTGTTGATCACTTCAAGACAGGATACACGAAAATTGCCTCTTGACAAATTATGAAAATACAATATGCCCGGATCATGTACCTATATCAAGGGCTCTGATATATTTACATGAAGCTACTTTCTCAAATTCAGCGGACACCTAAATACTGGGACATCCATCAAGTGCATGACTTGTATTTGGTGAAAATAATTGCTTAAAGGAGGTCGACCACATGTGGTTAATGGAAATGAATAAACAAATATTTATAGGATTAGTAGTAAGCCTACATGCTTTTCTATTACTTACCCAGCAAATAGCAATTGATGTTTCAGATCTTTCACAAGGATAGTGACAATCAAATCCACAGATGATCTGAAGAATTGGAAAAATGTCATGAGCGCCGCATAGTAAAATCACAGCAAGTTAAAAAAAATATAGTAGAAAGAACCAGTACTACCAGTGACCGTGCACATTGGCTGCCTCTGCTGACCATGGCTGCAATTATAGGTAGTGGCGATAGCAGCAGAAACCACTGGAGGACTGCAAGATGTGATGCACAGCTCGCCATTGCCGGAGTAGAGGCCAAGGAAACTCTGTAGGAAATTCCATGCAGAACTGCAAAATATTGATCTTTGGGCTGCAAAAGAAATTGGCAAGTAATAATAGAGAATTGTTCTGTTGCCGAGTAAAAAAAACTTGGAAGGAATCAGCTACGCATGGAGTGTTCTAACACGGAGAAAAATATAAAACCAGAGGAACCAGATGAGAATCCTTAGCCACATGCCGTGCAGTGCATCATGCTGAATCCAAAGATATCTTTATTAAGAACTTACATTGAGGTTATATATCGCCACAAAAGACCCTACTCCAAGATCCATCTGTTAGGACATGAGTCAATATCTTAATCATTATAAATAGGGACAAGACACAGATCATGTTTTTGAGCTTCAGACATCAGCAGATGGTCTGTCAAAATAAATGGCGAGTACAATTCAGATTACTCGCAGGGATACACAGATTGACAACATTTATAGGCCCATTCAGCTAACATTTGCAACAAACCAAACAAATAACCACTTGTTCACTTCAGTTCGAGTAAAAATTGTAAAGTTCATCCAAAGATTTGTAAATGACAACTGAATAGTTTGGTATAAGCTTGTGCTTTGCACATTCCCTGATTTATGTTATTTAACTGTTTCATCGTGAAAGCATATTAATGCAGCGAAGAGGGTACTCACAGTGAAAATAAGAAGTATTGGTAATACAACGGTTATATAGACTACAGCTAGCGCTGAAAAGTAATACACCCAACCTTTATGACCACAAAGAGCGACACCATTATTCTTTACCAAATCCCTCCTAATATTATCTGGATCCCATCTAACAAATATGTAAACATATTCAACCCTTGCAGTAGAATTTTAGGAAGATTTGACGAATCAGATTATATATCTCTACTATATAATGTCTTCAGGTGATGGTCCGTTTTTCACTTTCCGATTTTACCCTTGTGTTGCTAGGTTAATTACCGAGTATGCCACCGTCAAGTCAACATAACAGTTCGTACAAAAAAAAGAACCGCCGAGAAGCGCCGCTCCTGCAGCCCAACCAGCGCGCCGCCTCCGATCCTTCGGCCGCCGGCCGGCCTACCGCCCCAACGCGCCTCCCCCACCACCCCAGGCTGACCCGAGCTACAGGCCGGCACGCTTCATCAATTGGTCGCGAGTCGCACCCGCCGCCGTGGCCGCATCGCACGCAAAACTTTCGAGTCTCGAGAGAGGCGAAGAAGACGGCGACGGCGAGGGCGAGAGCATTCGAGCAAGAGGGCGGGGAGCATGGGCGCTGGGGAAGGAGAGGCAGCCGGGAGCAAGGACAAGGGCGGCGCCGCCAGGACATCCCTGCTCCCACTCCATTGAGGTGCACACGCCTTCAGCGGCCGGCAAAGACGACCAGCCGCAGAAATTGGTGGACAAGCTCGGCCTCCACTGGCGCTTCCTCGACCCGATGGCGACTGCCGGCTGTGACATCTGGTCACCAGCGTGTCCCCGGCTGCGACGGCGCACAGGAGGAGCTCGGCATCCGCCGGCGCGTCCACGATGGGCAGCAGCAACGCCAACACGCCATCCGTCCTTTTTTTTCGAGAATAACATCCATCCGTCCTTTCTCTCAGAGAATTTAAGGCTCCCTTGCCGTTCTTTCTTGGAATCACCATTGACTGATTAATCGCCATATGTGTTGTTCGTGACTGCAAGATCTGCGCGAAATTGATTTTTGGGAAGACGTTGTGTTCAGAAATTGGCCCAGGATCTTCATCGAGATAAGGCAAAGTGAGTAGCTCCGTCAGGCTGCCTACTCAGGTCATTATCATCGTCACGAAATAATTCATGGTGCTCCAGAAGAATGCTAGGTGCCCAGATGTGAGATGAGAAAAAATGGGACCTTCTCTCGGAGGATTTGGTTTTTTTTTTTTTTTTTGAACAGCTCGGAGGATTTGGTTTGTTCAGGTAAACTGGACATGATTGGCTTTCCGACCTCTGCTAGCAAAAATCAGAAAAAATATGAGGGCTTTGCCTTGATGGTCGTGTGGAGTTCTTGGCATATGAGAAAGTTAGTGCAGCATTGAAAATTCAGTCAATTTTCTTGAAAGATATCTTCAAGACCTAAGTCTAAACTACAGAGTTACTGAGAAAGTGAAGGGCAAGGTTTCCTGCCCTGAACTCTGGGACACCACTGCTGACTGCTCCGGCAAATTATTGGATAAAAATAAATGTTAATGCCTCCTTTGTGCACGAACTAGAGGAATGCTCTGTTGTGTGTGTTGCTTCAAGGAATCATTGTCTCGGCAAACAACTGGTCGAAAATCAAATGACAAGATGTTTTTGAAGCTGCATCCAAGGTGTGCATTCTCGGCCTTCAAGAATTGCATGCTATAAATAGATGCTCCTGTAATCATGGCGAAATAGGCCGTAGCCCCGCTATATAGATATAGCACCAACCCTGATACAACCGACAGTTACCACATGCTGGGGCGGCAGCAAACATACACCCAAAGCAAGAGGAAGAGAAAAAAAGGAAAACAGAATGGAGACATAGGCGGATTGACTAAACTACGGTGAATCGCAACCGCTGCGCCCTCTCCGATGAAGTACCACCACGCTCCGAGCACCGAATCGCCGAGTACCAAGCAGCACCCTCAAGAAGGCACACACGCTGCTGCCCGGACCAGCGCACCGATCCTAGGGTTTCCCCCGGCACACAGAGGGGCGCGGACGAAGGGTAGCCACGACGCCCTTCATGAAGGGGTGACGCCACCCAAAGGCGGCATCGCGTCGGTGTCGGCCAAGCCGACAAGGATTTCTCCCGAAAAACCCTATCCACCACCCCAGACGATCTGTAGCATCGGAGCCCCGCAAGACGAGGCCTTGCCACCACCAAACTAGCCGCCCACCAACAAGCGCCACCACAGTCACAAAGCCACCATCATCGTCGCACCGAAGAAGTCGTCACGAGGTCTACAAGACGGAGGTGAGGAAGATATGAACCGGGGGCAGTGGAACCGCAGCCGAGCGGGAGGGAACAACCTCCACCGCCGAGGACGGTAGTCGACCGGACACGGCAGCAAAGCACACCAGTCCCCGTCGGGTCCGGCCGGGTCCAGCGGACCCGTAAAGCCCCCGCGGGGCACACCAGTCCTAACAGGGTCCGGCCGGGCCTAGAACGGCCCGTGAAGCTTGCTGCCATGCTGCAACAAGGTCAGCCGCCGTCGCCACCGCCCCTGCCCTCTCTTCCTCTCTTCCAACTCGAGAACGCACCTCCGGTCTGGCCAGGCCCGCTCCAGGCCCGCTCCAGCCCAGATGGGCCAGATCTGGGTCAAAGGGCTGACCTAGCCCGAACCAGAGCACGTCGCCGCCGGACTACAGCGCCGCCCCGCTGCAGCACGGGAGCACCACCGCCACGCCGTCACCCAGCCGGAGCCGGACCGCCGCCTCCCAAGCCGCACCGCCGCCAAGCCGGAGAAGCACCCGCCTCCTCGAAACATGGCGCGGGGAAGGACACTCCGCCGCCGCCGGCGCCACCCGGGCCACGCCCGGCGGCCACTGCCGACGGCGGCGACGAGGAGAGTGGGAGGAGAGGGGCGGAGAGGGAGGGGAGCTGGGGGTCGTGCGCCGCCGCCGCCGCGCGTGGGGATGTGAGGGTTCTCCTGTAATGCTCCTGTAATCATGGAATTGGACAATGCCGGTCTGGTAGAAGAAATCCCGTGTCAAAAGCAGGACATGTCAAGATTATGGGGCTGTATGGCGATATCAAAATGCTGAGTTCGAATTGTCACCATTTTCTACTTAGACTATGGGCCTCAGAAGATTGGAAGAGAGAGTAATATGGCGGCTCATTTACTAGCATTCATAGCTAGGACTCTAGAGCAAAACAATTTCAGGTTGGGGTCTGTCCTGCCAGCTATAGCAAACATTGTCGCCATGGAGTTCTTAAAAATGGTCATTGTTTATCAATGAAAGCTCTATTTTATTCGCATTTTCTTTTTTGGTAATTTGAGTTTCCTCAACTGGGTATGCCGAGCACGTGAGAACAAAACTTATAATATCCATCATCAAAGTTGTCAGAAATTTGCCATGATCCTGATAAGCGATCACATCATCGATGGACAATCTAAAAGGGCATAAAAAGAGTTGCACCAGAATATAAACTATAGGAGTGAATTCTTGGGTAAAAGGGGAGCAAACAACTGGAGGACGCACGATACCGAAACGAGTTGTGAGGGGACACATAGTTACAACAGAGAAGCTGGTGAAAAATAAAAGTGTTCATTCCTACGAGATAGGCAAGTATTGGCTCTCAAATCAGAGGTATTTTCGTCGTCTTCATTTTACATGCCGTAGCAACGCACGGGCATTCAGCTAGGTACAAAATTATTAGCATACTTAACCACCTCGCAGAACATGGCATAATCATTAGTAACAATATAATTAATTGTTCCCTACTAATTTTGTATGAAGTAAATTAACTAATTAATGATTTTGCATAAATGCATATGAATTTTTAAATTAACTAATTAATTAATGTAAAATAATTATTTTTTTAATTAATACTAGCTAAATGCCCGTGCGTTGCAACGGGACAACAAATACAAAGATATTCTGCATAAAATTAAGTAGTACAATTTATTTTTCTATTTTCATTCCAAGAGCAATAATTTATACAACTAAATTGTTAAATAAAGAAGCACATGATAGAAAAAGTAAATTACATCTCCAAGCAGCCTCCCACTACTTTTGGGGTGATTTAAAGTTTTAAACCAGACACTAAATACGGGCAGTGATGATGACAAAGAATAACTAAATGCTATACACTAAACTGTGTATATTTGTGACTTAAACACAACCATCATAAGCTACTCGCTTGGCTTGTCAAATATACTCCATATAAGATGGATCACGCCGGTTTTGACAATGCAGTATATGAACAATGAAAACTCTTTTTATTTCAAGTATACATGTAGAGTAAATGAGAATTAAGCATACAAGGGTTGCAAGATATTCTTCCGACATATTATACCGGTCTGGTTATAAACACAGGGACCAAACAAGATACACACTTAAACTGAAACAAGGTATAAAATACTCCTTGCATATCACATAATTATTCCACGGTTCCCCGTTTATTATAAAATAAACATAACCTACAAGAACAACCTAGCACACCTCCCTCAAATTAGGATATGGAGAAGCATCAAAGTAGTTTTGACATGTTTACTATCATACTCATAATAATTATGATGTTTTTGTATTTAATGACTAAAACATAATTAGTACATATGTAATATGATGTTTTCATGGAACTAATTTCCATGAAAATGAATTCTCCCCTCTTCTAAGGGAGTAAGACAGTTTGTCTACTGCTTTAGCAATACTGAGCGACCCTAAAAACATGAGCGGAACAATACTGATAAATAGATGTCGTGCTAGCTAAACTGAACTACAAGAAGCAGCATGTAGCGGATATTTAAATTCTTTTTATAGGATGCCAACCAATAATAATGCATGTACGATCAAAAGACATCACAAGGTATTATTTTGTATCTAAATATTCTAGAGTTACAATGACAACAAATGGTATAGATTGATTTTAGAAATATTATATATACTTGCTCGCATTTATGCATGAAAATTTACATGTAGATTTTTCTTTGTTTTCATTCAATATATGTTTCGATGTACCTTCTGTAAACATAACGTTGAATATTTTAAAAACTACAAAGACAGGATGGGTAATTACAAAGTAAAATGACGAAGTTATGGTGACTTTGCTAGCCCGTAGCAACGCACGGGCATTTCAACTAGTCATACATAACATGGGCTGCTGTCTCTGATGGTACGTAGATATCTATCTCTTATATAGAAAAGATCTTATGAAGCTTGACCGGTCTGGCCCCATGCTGCTACATGGCTTTGGCTCCTGTGAGTTACAGTATGGTATTGAAAGAGAGAAAATTTCTGTCATTTAGACTATTGTCTAGACTCTAGAGCAGTCTATACTTATGCCAACATAGCAAATTAGTTCATCTTGGATGGATATTGAAGGGTCTGTATCCACAAAAGAAAGCTTGAACTATACAAGAATCTTGGGAAAACACAACATAATATTTAGAAACTAATTTGGCTATGACAATACTGGTTTTGACCTTGCATGTTTGACCATGTCTATTACTCTGTAGCAACTGACAAATAAAACACAACAATTTCGGCTCAACCAATAAAACGTGGCTAACCTGGAAAACAGAAGTATGTTAGCGATCATCGGGAAGAGAGTTGTAAACTGCAGCTTGCACACAACAATCAGCCTTGTTCTCCATGGTCCATGTATGATTTCAATAACTGCAAGCCCGGCTGCTTCACCATTATCATCATCCAAGGTTGCTTGTGGAATTTTGAGATGGCATTTTATCATCCCTACAGCGTGAATCAAATGCAAGCACATTAGCCAATGTTGCATAAGACGTTTGGTAGCAAGATTAAGGGACAATCAGGAAAAGAAAGTAGGAGATAGTTGTATTGTACCATGTACCAGTTGTGGTAGGGAAAAAGCTTCAGAAAATAGTGTGTACGCCTGATTTATTGTTCCCTGAAATGCATTAAAATTCACAAGTTCATAACCAGATACAGAGATCAGTTCATCCGAAGGAACTGAGTTCAAAATTTTACAATAACAAGATGGTCTAAGAAATATACCTCGGCCATCCGGATTTTCCCTGCTTCCGCAAGCTTCCTTGTATCAGTAAAGGTAGCAACTGAGTGCTTCACGACGGGCCAAAGATTCAAGATATCTGAAGCTTGGAATGGAGCAGCAGAATCCAAATTGTATTTGCAAGCAGCAATTATTATTCCCACCTGTTAAATGATATGTGAAACAAAGTAGATGGCACGACCACGAATCCAAGATAACTGCGACAGGCACTATATACTATGCTGAACATGATTCTAAAAGCAGGCCAACGTTTTGCAAAGGATGCCCAAATAAGCAGTGGCAAACTCATAACAACCCAAACCAATCAGCGTCCGACAAATATAATCAGAAAATTTCTAAAATCCCACCTTCCTAAGATCTGAACCCTAGCTCGAGGAGGAGGGTGTGTCCACGTAGCTGGACAAGGAAGCCTAGGCCTCCTGCTCCCGCCGCCACCTGACGCCCAATGGGACTGATGTTCTCACCACCATGTGCCTCGCAGCTCGTGCTGGTAGCCATCACTCCGACCAGTGAGCTAGCACCGCCACACCCTTCTCCTACCTCATCCTTTAAGCAGCAATTCTGCCCCCTGCTCTGGTCTCCTGCTTTGCTCGATTCCCGGCGCCGAGCCACGAAGCTGCTGACCCAGTGCTTCTAGACAGCTCCTTCCTCACCACTGTGACTGGAACCATATAACACAGGATTAGGATAAAATGGCCACATCCAATAGTGAACTAAAAACAATACTACCGGAACCACTTGTATATTTCATTTAAGACATAACCTATGCAACCTTAACAGTAATGGCGAATGAAAATGTCGCAACATAATTTAGTCATTTTCTAATTTGTATAGTCTCAGTGTGATTATGAGCTCACAATTGGTGAACATAGGTATCGGAAACCAGAGTAATCCATTCAACCACCCAATTACCAACGATGTAGTGTGTCCATCTTTAGCTGCAGCTTGTGACGGCAAGGAAGTGCTATGCGCGCAGCCATTCACTGAGCGACACAGAGAGATTCGTCCGCGCTTACCTTCCAACGACGTATCCACCGGTGGCGTGCCCGGCATCACAGCAGCCGCTAGGGTTTTCGTGGGCACGGAAAGCTTGACCCGGCAGCGACGGCGTGGAGCCATCATCTGCTGATTTGTCTTTCGGGTACTGATCGAGGAGCAAGCCAGCAAGGTACCAACAACCCTTGGTCACGACGAACGCTTCTTGCACGGGACTGAGGCGGTGATGGTGGCGGCGGCGACTCTCCTCGGTCCCCAGCTCCTCCATCCGCTTGCTCTGTTTCATGCCCCTGCGGCGGACACGACGTCCATGAAACCAAGGGGAGATACGAGAGCGAGGGAAGGAAGAAAGAGATGCAAACCTGAATCCCTGATGCCTATGCTCCTGGGTGAGACGGGCACTACGGCTGGCAGAGATCCGATTCGGCGGCCAGAGTGGCGGCGGGCAACGTCTGTGTGGCCTGTGGTGGCGGCGGGGAACCCTAGCTTCTGGGCCACCAGAGGCGTGAAGGGAAGGGAAAGAGGAGAAAAGGTCGCAGGCGGCGGCGCGTGCCATGCGATATTTTGCTTCGTGCCATTTTTTTTTCCTCGCACAAACAACGAGCGCCAATCGAAAACAGCGAAGGAACTACGAGTAGGACAAAACGAGCACGACAAAACGAGATCGCCACGTGGATAGCGCGAGGAGGGCGTCCAGGGACAAGGCCTAATGAAATTTCATTGAAAGTGAGTACCAGCTGGTGTGGACAGGTATGACGCTATAGCTCCCAAAGAAAGGAACGTGTGTGTTGCTAGGAAGCTTACAGTGCGACGGCGGCACAATGTCTATCCAGTGCTGACCGAACGATCAGTTATTTTAAGGGTTAACTTCTGGTTCCGTCTGCGTGTTTTGGCGATGTGTCGGGTGGACAGTTATGCTAATTCTAGCTAAAACAAAATCAATATATACTGCGACAAACACAGGAAGAAGATTAGTACAACTCTGTCCAAGTATGGCATCTTTCAAATTGTAAACGGTACTGGACGAGAACAGATGCAAAATTACACACTATTTCAAATTGTCCAAGTATGGCATCTTTCAATAATGATGCGTCGGCGAAGGGAGCAGAGAAAAACGACGAAGCCGAGGGGCGGACTGTGAGAAAAGGAGGGATTTTTTTATGATAGAGCAGTAAGATATTACTGATTTTCATTGACAGTTAGGAAGAGTTCAGTATATAATAAAACATGAGGAGCAGCAACATAAGGCAAACTAAAAAGACTATGGGCTAGGGAACAGAGAAATCATGGTGGTTGAAACAGTTGCTAATAGGCGCAAGGATCGCATCCTACGAGGAGTGGCCTTCATCAATAATCCTCGCAAAAACATGATCCACACTGTTGTGCTAGCCTGAGCAGAGAAGATTCTTGCATCACTCCCTTTCCAAAGCATCCATGTGACAAGCCAAAGAAGCTGCAGGGAGTCCGCCGATGGCAAGCTGGCAATCGAGGAGGCAGGTGGCAAAGAGATGGAAGTTGGTCGCAGGCTCCAAGTTGCACATGGGACTGGTCGACCAGCGAGGGATGTTGCACTTGATGAGGTTGTCAGCCGTCAGAAAGCGGCCACACACCGCAAGCCAACACAAGGCCTTTGCTCGGGGTAAATCTTTGGCGAACCATATCAGCAACCGATCATTAGAGAACTCCATGCCTTGGAATTCGATCATGTAGGCGGCCGGAGTAGGGTCCGGACCGCTCGAATTTGAACTTTAACGCGAATCTTGCACCGTCATTGAAGGTGAAGGTGGCGGCGAAATCCAATAGCTCACAAATCATACTGAAGCCGGTGGTTCTCATAGATAGCATTGCCAAGATTGAGCTTGCGGTGGGTGCAGTGGTTGAACATCTCATCAGCTAGCCCTATCCGTCATTCTCCTCGCGCCTACCTTCCCTAATCAGTAATCAGGGTACGTGAGCGACCGAGAAAACAAACCACAGCATTTTTTTGTTTTAGATATTTCGATCGTATCATTTAAGCATTTACCCGTAAGCATCTTTCATGCATGCCGTTTCCAAAGAAAAAGAAATCTTTCATGCATGCCCTTATTGGGCCAGGCCTCCTCCCATACAGCCCAAGATGCAAGCTAACAACATTTATTTCCGTTCCTAAAAAAACATCATTCGCCCATTTTCGCACGTTCATCGAGGCCCGGCCGTAGCTGGGGAGTTCGCCCGACGCCGTCTCTCGCGGCGCGACGGCGTCGCTCCCGGCTCCCATCGCTCACCCGCTTCGCTCGTCCCGCACCATGTGCCGCGCGTGGGGGGAACTGGAGATTACCTAACTTGGTTCAGGAGAAGAGGAACCAAGGGGGCGACCGCCGCCGCCGGCACCTCCTCATCCCCATTGTGGCCGGGTATGCTTCTGCTTCTCTGAAGCTCGAATTGGATTCAGAGTCGAGCCTCCTCCTGTCCCGGGAGGTAAATGCAATGGGGTTCATGATTATCATGCGACCATCACCCTATGAGTACTTGCGGATGTTTATGGTCCTTATTTATTTATTTTCTATTGTGGCGCACCGAATAAGTACTTTTAGGATTGCTGTACTTTGGCCTCATG